>OY365791.1:30857809-31457809 GCA_959347355.1 Napeogenes inachia | reverse complement strand
TTTTCACTAAATATTACTTAATACTAAATACCTACATTGAAAATTGGATTTATTAGTAAAAATCTAGACAACATTTTAGTAGTATGTTAGAAAATATATCTAATGATGATAATGCTGTAAATGAATATATGTCCATCAAGGCCCCGATTTTTATTAAAAACTATAATTTTTTCTACTTAATTTATTTCATCTTCTTATTTTTCTTAGTTTCTTATTATTTTTTTTTATATTTTAAACGCACGCCCACGCCCACGCCCGTCGCACCGAATAGCTCCACGTCATCAGAGGAGGAGTACGCAACTCCTCCTGAGGAATTCGTGTCGAGCAGTGACGACGAGCTGCCGCCTCCAGCGCAGCGCCGCGCCGTGGGAGGCCACCGCTGCCGCGCTTGGGGCCTACTGGGGCATCCGCCCCGCGTTCGGCCCCCGCCGTCGGTGGTGCAGTGCGCCGCATGAAATGGACGCAAAATATGAACGAAAATGTCATGCGAGTGTACTATGCGACAGAGGGTGGCGCTAACCTCACTGCGTGGCGAACCCGTTTGCTGTCTTTGTTTCAGGTCCTTGAACCAGAGTTGACCGTTTCGGCCCAACGACTATCGGATCAGGTGCGGTTTATTCAACGTAATCGTGCGTTGGATGACTCCGTACTTGACCGGCTTCGCTCCGAGGTGACAGTCTCTGCATCCACCACCGAAAGCATCCATTCGCGACCCCAGTTATCGTCCGCTCCTTCGGTGGCAGGGTTAGTGGTTGGAGATGCTGATGTGGGGGGCGTTGAGATTACAACCGTAAGTACCTAAGAAAATGAGCAATTAAGGAGGACTTTGGAGGATGCGATTTTGGAATTTAATGACATACCAGCCCGCGACAGGCCACGGTTGCCCCGTTTTCCCACGCATAGACGTAATATGTCGCTTGTAATGGCTCTAGACTGCATGCTAGACTCTTATCTTCGTTCTAGCAATAGTCTCACTGATACCCATTCAATTCTTTATTGTGCAGCTGTTGCAGCATGCAGCTCCGCCCGTGTCAGATTTCCTGAGCCTGATAGGGTGGTGCGGTCCACTGAGGACACACCCGCATGGCAGATGAGGATTGAACGGCGTATCAGCGCAGCTAGGGTAATTATTGGCAAGTTAATCTGCTTCAGATCGGGAAACATCCGGCCGAGAGTCATGCGTTATGTTACACAGGCCTTTGCCGGTACTGGCATTAGACCTCAGGATTACATGGCCTATGTAACAGAACGTATAGACTACCTGAAGCAGAAAGTTTGTGCGTGGGCAAATCGTATCCGTCGTTATAAGCAACGTATTAATAGGTTTAAACAGAATCGCATATTCCAAAGTGACCAAAGAAAGGTTTATAGAAGCTGGGAGGAATCTGCTACGAATGTGATTGATGGGCAGTTACCAAATATGGAAGAAATGTTCACATTTTGGACAAATATTTGGTCGGTGCCTATTAATCACAACGATGGTGGCTGGATGCGTGTTATTGAGCGCGCGTGTAAACACCTGCAGCCAATGGAGGCTATATTTATAAGCTCAGACAATGTCAGGGATGCGATCCGTTCGACCCATAACTGGAAAAGTCCTGGGCCGGATGGATTACATAACTTTTGGCTCAAATGGCTGCGGTCTTCACACGAACGTTTGGCTGGGCAATTCCAGGAAGCCATCGTGTCCGGATCCCTACCATCTTTTATGACAACAGGAATCACCTTTCTGCTCCACAAGTCTGGTAGTATTACGGATCCAAAGAACTTTCGACCTATCACGTGCTTACCAACAATTTATAAGCTTCTTACATCCATTTTGACTTCAAAATTAAGCACAAATTTGTATGCAAATAGCATTTTAGATCCCGCTCAAAATGGATGTAAGATTGAGTCTCGTGGTACTAAGGAGCTCCTCCTTATTGACATGGCCATTAATGAAAAGGTTCGCCGAGGTAAGAAGGGTCTCTCCGCCGCCTGGATTGATTATAAAAAGGCCTATGATTCGGTGCCTCATACATGGTTAAGACGAGTACTAGAAGTGTATAAGATTGACACAGATCTATGCGCTTTTCTTAATTCATGTATGAGGCAATGGACAACGGTCCTTTGTCTTCCAGGGGACGGAGGAAGTCTTCTTACTTCCGAATCTGTAAGGATTGAGCGAGGTATTTTCCAGGGTGATAGCTTGAGTCCTTTGTGGTTTTGCCTGGCTTTGAACCCCTTATTAAGCACGTTGCTTAGGGATTCAAAACTGGGATTTCGCTTTCGCAGAGGGGGTGAGATCATTTCACATCTTTTGTACATGGACGATCTCAAATTATTTGCACCAAATAAAACAGATCTGGTATCATTACTAAGCGTTACGCAAACGTTTAGTAATGACATTAGGATGGAGTTTGATGTAGATAAATGTGCGGTTGCACATGTGCAGAATGGCCGAGTTGTAAATAGCGAATATTTACAACTCTCGGAGACAATGTCCCTCAGATCTCTCTCTGAAACCGAATCCTACAAATACCTTGGTATGTCGGAATGCTTAGGCATACTAATTGGGGACATTAAACAGCTAGTGAAGGAATGCTTCTTTAACCGCTTGACAAAAATCCTAAAAAATCTTTTGTCAGGAGGTAACAAAGTGCGTGCATTCAACAGTTGGGTAATGCCCCTGCTGATGTATACTTTCGGCATATTAAGGTGGACTCAGACTGAATTAGATGCCCTGGACCGAAAGGTCCGAAAACTATTGACAATGTATCGCATGCATCATCCGCGCTCATCAGCGATGAGATTGTATATTCCACGGAAGTGTGGGGGTCGCGGCTTCCTTAATGCCAAAAACTTACACAACCGTGAGGTATGCAATCTTAGAGAATATTTCCTTCATGCTGAGTGTGGAATGCATCGGGACATTGTTGCAGTAGATAATGGCCTCACACCGCTCTCCTTAGCCAAAGATAAGTGGCATAAACCGGTAGTACTTAGCACGACCGTATAAATATATGGAAGAGTAAGGAGCTTCATGGACGGATCCACCAGGCACTCTATGGGCCTAATGTAGACCTTCTGGCGTCCGTGGCTTGGCTACGATTTGGTGATCCCTTTGGTGAAACCGAAGGTTTTGCTTGTGCAATTGCTGACGAAGTTGTCAAGACGAACAACTATCGGAAATACATAATAAAGGATGGCACTGTTGATATATGTCGTGCGTGCCACCAACCTGGAGAATCCATCAGACATGTTATTTCCGGTTGTTGTCATCTTGCCAATGGAGAGTATTTGCACAGGCACAACCAAGTAGCCAAGATTATCCACCAAGAACGTGCTCTTCGATACGGTCTTGTACCTTTTGAAGTGCCATATTATAAGTACTCACCGGAGCCAGTTTTGGAAAATGGTCATACTAAGCTCTATTGGGACCGATTTATCATCACGGACAGGACTATTGTAGCCAATAAGCCTGATATCGTGCTGGTAGATCGGTTAGAGCGCCGGGCATTTCTTGTTGATATCAGAGTCCCGTGTGACGCTAATCTTGTAAAAGCTGAGAAGGATAAACTGTCAAAATATTTGGACTTAGCTCACGAGATTACCGACATGTGGGATGTTGACTCAACAATAATTGTCCCGATGGTACTTTCCGTTAATGTTCTTATAGCGAAGAGTCTCGATCATCATCTCAAGAGGCTCTCACTAAACAACTGGATCAAGGGTCGGATGCAAAAAGCAGCAGTTTTGGGTACGGCACGCATTGTAAGGAAGTTTCTTTCGCTGTCGCCCTAACCACCGACGGACTGGTCGTAAGGCCCACGTCGGCGGGATACTATTTTTTATATTTATGTTTATAATGTTGTTTTTTTTTTAATGTTATATGTATAAATGTAAATAATAAGATTAAAATAAAATAAATGATAATAATAATAATAGTAATAATTTATATAAATATAGAATGTAAAAAACCGATACGGGCAGGGATTCGAACCCGCGACTACTGGGAAACCGTCCCGTCGCTCTACCAACTGAGCTACCGTATCGCTGTCCGTCTCGGTGAATTAAGCATTCTATATGTGATCGTCTTTATCGGGACGGTGGTGACATCTATTAGGTTTCTTTCGAAACCTAATAGATGTCACCACCGTTTTTTTTTTTTCAGTTGTAATTTATTATAAATAAACGTATGTATGTTGGTGTGTATATGTATTGTATGTATATGTATGTATATGTATGTATGTATGTATATGTATATATGTATATTGTACTAAGTATTTTATTATGCGTGTATTTATATTAATATTATTCTATTATGCACTACCCTCCAATCTTTCTCATGATCCGATCCTAGCATAATAAGGTTGTCTGGAAGAGATCGCTACCTAATAATATACTTTATGGCACACGACAAAGTTGAAAATACAGTCAGTTAAAAAAAAAACAGGCACAGAGAGTTAAAAACATAAAAACAATATAAAATAAAAACAAAAATTAAAACTACTTATAGGTATACAATAAGGCGGTCTTATCGCTAGGTAGCGATCTCACTAAACAACTGGATCAAGGGTCGGATGCAAAAAGCAGCAGTTTTGGGTACGGCACGCATTGTAAGGAAGTTTCTTTCGCTGTCGCCCTAACCACCGACGGACTGGTCTTAAGGCCCACGTCGGCGGGATACATTTTTTATATTTATATTTATAATGTTGTTTTTTTTTAATGTATAAATAAATTTATATGTATAAATGTAAATAATAAGATTAACATAAAATAAATGATAATAATAATAATAATTTTTATTACGTTTCAATTACAATTATCATAAACACATCGAGGTTAAGGTCTCCTAGTAGGCATAAAGATACCCGTGTCAGGAGACCTAGCTCTTCCAGAAACATTAGTAAATTCAATAAATTATAACTGAATTACAATTTGAGATAAAGGTAAATTAATAAAAATAAATTAATTAAGCATTTTAAATAAAGGTTAATAAATAGAATTAATGAACAGAGTTAATAAATAGAATTAATTATAATTAAATAACAGTTGAAATCAATCTTAATTAGATAGATAAAATATGTTCAAAATAAATAACAATTTGCAATTAAGGTAGGTAATCAATGCATAAAATATAATAAAATTAAATATTAATTTGCGATTAACGTAGCTGATTAATAAAATAAAATCAAAACCAAAACACTTGCGTGTTGTAAGGTTAGCCCAAGTTCTATGGGCCATCAATATGATATCGAGATGGCCCAAGTTCACCCAGCCAATGAAAGTTGTGATATCGGGATGGCCCAAGTTCATCCGACAATTTAAAGTTGTGATATTAGGATGCGCCCAAGCGTCAAGTTTTTTTTTTCAACAGAACTTGGTGTCGGGCGGATACCAGATGAGAACTTGACAATAGGTAAAAAGTGTTATTTTCATAAGGTCGCGTGGCCGATAAGAACTGAGACTTGGCAATTTTTTCTTCTCTCTGTGTGTTTGTCACATGGCTAATGCACACACTGCCGACACCAAGTTCTGTTGAAAAAAAAAACTTGACGCTTGGGCGCATCCTAATATCACAACTTTAAATTGTCGGATGAACTTGGGCCATCCCGATATCACAACTTTCATTGGCTGGGTGAACTTGGGCCATCTCGATATCATATTGATGGCCCATAGAACTTGGGCTAACCTTACAACACGCAAGTGTTTTGGTTTTGATATCAGACTGTTTTTGTTGGTGTCTAGTATTTACTACTTTCATTGGTGGTAAATAGTGCTAGGAGAGTTGTGATTTCAAACGTAAATGCGTAGGTACTTGCAGCACGGGCTCGAAGATATAGAGGGACTACGTAGGTGATAGAGACGAGTTGTAATTTTGAATAAAACTTATAACCTCATCGCTAACACCTGAACGGCTATCTCCGCTCCCTTAATGAGTGTTTTGCTACTAATTAGTTTTTTTAAAGCCACGATTTGATATAGCTGGAGAATATAAGGGAACCAGAAATATTCACAAGCAATAACGCTGAGTTGTGGACATTGCTGGGTGGGTTAAATCATCACCTCATTAACGTCGTTAATTAGGTGATGAAATTATTACAAAAGGTTGTGTGACATTGCCATTGTAATAAACATATTTTCCAGTACAGTTAAACAAATAACCAGTACAGTTAAACTGACAAGAATTTTGCCCGTTGTCCACATCATCCTGCATATTTTCTGTACTTGCCGTAAAAGTTAGATCATTAAATTTTGACATTGAACTTGCTTGCGGGCCCGTAATTTCGATACATATTGAAAACTTGTTTCATACAACATTTGAAATTTTAAAAAAGAGAATCCATTTCTAATGATAATGAAAATATCTGTTTTGCCCTAATTGTGACTTAACAAATAATCTAATCAAAAATTGTTGTAGATCATTTTTATTGCACTTTACGAGACGAATCTTTTGATATGCCGCATGTTGCAAACTTCGCATGTCTATGTTTTAGACCTTTTGGGCCTAAAAATTATAATTTAGAAAATTTTCGATTTTTTTTGGAGGTTTTAGAATATTTCAAACCTGCCCACCGAGTTTCTGCATCCTACCATACCTGGAAGTAGGCTAGAATTTACATCACTTATGAATAATGAATAAGTACGCGAAATAGGGCCGTTTTGGCTTATTTTTCCCTCCGATTCGGCTGAACGCAGACAAATGATTTTTTTATATAGGGTAGAAATGGGTAGAAACTGCTTGTATAAAAAATTTGGTAGCTCTAAGTCATAGGGGGGCCTGACAGTGATGGTAAGAAAAGGCCGTTTTTGGCGTAAACTAGCCGTTTAGATATACTCTCTTGCGGCAGCTCAGTCGGTCGGCCCTAGAACTTGGGTCGCGCGCTGCCGCGCGCGTTGATATATTAACATTAAATAGCTATTTGAAATTAAGGTATACTAAAAATGAAGTAAATTAATAAACGTGTATGTTTGTGTTTCTCGTATGTGTATGTGTGTGTATGTGTGCGTGTCTCTTGTGTGTGTGTTTTGGTTTACGTTACAATATTACTCATACATTTTGCCCTCAAGTATACCGTAGTAGACTTTCAGTATCTCCATAGTCAAGGGTCCTTAACCATTTAACCAACACGTCTTTACTGTCATATTTTTTTAAGTTGTAAATATTTGTAATTTTGTTTATTTTATTATAAAGCTGTGCTGATTGCACTTCAAATTGTCTACTCCTATATACAGAATTGCTCCAAGGTACAGATGCCACAGTACACATTTCCCTAAGTTTCCCAGAGAAGGGTGTAAAAGTTAACATTTGATGCAACTTTAATATTACAGCAGTTATATAAAGTTTACGCATAGTCAAGATTTTACTCTCGTTATAAAGATCACATGTGGGATATCTATATGGTTTGAAAAACATTGATTTAAGCCAACTTCTTTGAGCCCTTTCGACTTCCAGAATTTATGTTTGGTCGCACCGCCCCAAATTGGTATACAAAATGTCATTACAGATTGTGCAAGCGCAGTATAAATTTGCTTAAGCAATGTTGTATTAGTAATATGTCTAAGTGTCTTAAAAATCCATGTAAGTTTACGGACCCTGTTTAACACATTTTCTATGTGTTGGTGCAAAGAAAGTCGTTGGTCGATTATAATTCCCAGATATTTAGTGAAACTATTCTTTTCTAATTGTGGACAAGTGCAATTTGTGTAGGTGCTTTGGTTACAGCTATGAATTTTAAGTAAATAATCGTTTGGCGGTTGAGTGCTTATAGTCTTGGAGAAGCAAATGTAGCATGTCTTTTCAATGTTAAGTGTCAGAAGGTTGGCTCGAAGCCAAGAGCTTATCTCTGCCAACCCTTTTTCAGCTATAATTTGAACCGACTCCCAACACTTACCAGTGAAGACAACCACTGTGTCATCGGCGTAGGAGATGATTTTTTCGTCTACAAGGCAACTATTTGTAAGATCATTAGTATAAACCAAAAATAGAGTAGGACCAAGCACGCTTCCCTGCGGCATTCCACATGATATCAAGGATTCCTTACTGACATACTCACCAATTCTTACCTTTTGAGTTCGATTCTGCAGGTAGTCATCCAGCAGATCCAGCGATTTTCCCCTTATTCCTTTACGTTCCATCTTGTTTACAAGAATAGGAAGAGAAACTGTATCAAATGCTTTTTTAAGGTCAAGAAAAGCTGCTATACATTTGTTACCTTTATCTACTTCGTTGGAAATGAATGATGTTAGAGTCAATACAGCGTCTTCAGTAGATTTTTCTTTTCTATTTGATTTGTCAGGTTTGTAATGAGTAATTTTTTTAATTGAGTTCTATAATTCCTAGGATTCTTGAAGGATTTTTCTAAGAGTTCTCGGTCATGTAAACGTTTAGATTTTGACGTGACAACGTCTTCAATTAGGTTGCGGCTGGGAGTCACTTATGAAAAAGTGTAACGCCTGGTAACGTAACGATGAGTCACCGACCGAGAGAGAGGCCCGCCGAATGCCTTGCGTCTCTCTCCCACTCAAACATGATCGGTCCGCCGAGCAATGTTTTGATTTTCAAATTGATTCTTGAAAATTACAAATATTAATAAAAAGTGGCAGATATAAGAAAACTTGATTTAAAATGTGTTGAGCAAGAATTTTAACATCTAATTTAAGTAAATGTTTTAATTTTCAACTTCATTATTTACAATTACAAATTTTAATTAATTTCAAATTTATTTAGCAAAAATTTGAACCTTCGATCTGAATAAGTGTTTTGATTTTCAAATTAATTCTTTAAAATTAAAAATATTAAAATATATAAAATCAGAAGTGACGTCACATAACATTATCTGTACTTATTATTATTTAATATGTAGGCCAGTACATGTGACCATACTTGGTAGACACAATTGGAAATAGTATTTTTTTATAACTGAAAAAAATAAATATATAAAATACTGGTAGCAAACAATAACTTCAATGATCGATATCTCCGCAACTAATTGATGTATCGAAAAAGTCTGTAAATAAATTTTGTAAAAAATAATAACATCAATAATATAATATAAAATAAATAATATATAAAATGATTTTACGTGACAATGTCTTCATCGTCCTATCCTCAACAAAATCACTCAAATTATTAAAATATCGTGCAATTTAATAATATTCATATCAATAAATATTCTACCGAGAAAAAGACGTGGTCACGTAAATCTTCGCCCGTAAAACCGACTTTACCAGGGACGTAGCTACCGCCGTATCTGCCGTATCAATTATACGGGGCCCCCGGGCCAAGGGGGCCCCCAAAGTGTGTAAGGAAAAAGAAATAAAAACTTTCTAATTTATTTTAGTTAGATCTTTAGTGAAATTGCGATATCTCCGATAAGCGATTCGCAAATCCTCATTATCTATGTCTAATCTTAGTTTCAATTGCATTCTATTTCTATTACGTATGCAACGCAGAATACCCGGAGTTATCCATGGCTTGATGTTGCGTCTCTGGAGATTAATTTTATTGTTTTACTTTCATCAATTGATTCGCTTATCATTCGTGTTAGGTTTTCAATAACACGAGTAGCGTCGTTGAAAAGAAGCAGTGAATGAAAATCCTTTTCAATTAATTTTGAAACAGCAGTATTATAGTCTATATTAACATTTGCAGGCGTAACTTTAAATTTAATTGGGTTGTTAGAATACAATGACAGAAATATCGTGAAATGGTCAGTTACAGAAGTGTGTAGGACCGCAGTATATGCTGTGTTTATTTGTCTATTAATTTTTAACATAAAATGATCTAAACAGCTACACTCTCTTGAAGGTTTTAGAATACCCGGAAGGATCCCGTGAAAACTAAGCATGTTGAGGTAATTTTGACGATTAATCTCGTGTGTTGACTCTTGTTCCCGAGTTATTACATTAATATTGATGTCACCTGTGATTATTATGGAAATAAATGATTTTATGGATTCAAGATGTGTATGTGTGTATATGTACAATGATATCAATTGAGTTACTAATTATCGTTAAATTATCGTGATCTGCGACACGGCCATACTGACAAGTTACACGCCCTCGTGTGCATATGTATCTGAAATCCAAACAATATACAACTGTAGATGTTGCTTCGCTCGGCCTTTCTGACCACATAAAAAAAAATCATGAATCTTTCTAAAATCGATAGTTCTGATAACTGAAGCTGTTTCATGAAACATAACTCAATCAAAGTCACATTATGAGATTCGACTAATCGGAGTGAAGATAGAAAACCATCATTGGCGTCAAGTCAAGATAGACAACCCGCATTGGCGTCAAGTCAAGATAGATAACCATCATTGGCGTCAAGTCAAGATAGACAACCCGCATTGGCGTCAAGTCAAGATAGACAACCATTATTGGCGTCAAGTAAAATAGACATCGTAGGAATTATCATTATCAACAGAACAGCCAGCAACAGAACAATTATCATTACCATCATCGTCATCATTGACGTCCAAAATTATCAAATTACAACAGACTTTTTATTATCGTATCTCATAAAAGATTAAAAGGATCGGATACACTGAAACACTTAAACTTTACATATGATTTCTGTCTAAATGAATTGATTTTCTTTGACTTAGCGAGCATTTAGCACTTGAAACGTAAGTAAATTGAAACGAATCACCTTTTCGCTGTAACGTGCCCAATGGTGGATAAGTTGCACAGACATCAACGTGTTGCTCGCCACATGCCATGCCAGCACCGCTGCCAAAGCTGCCATCGCCACAAAAGCAGTCACCACCATCAGCACCATCACCGCCATCCGTGCCGCGCCATTACCGCCATCCGTGCCGCGCCATTACCGCCATTCGCGTCGCGTTGTCACCGCCATAATTTCTCATTTCTTTCTTTCTTCATTAGCTACGATTCTTTCTTTCGTAGAATTCTTCAAACGGTTTGTCATATAATCTAATAAACGACTTGCATAAGCGATTAAATTGGTATTTGATTGATTTACAACCATTGATTATCAACTATTGATTGACTGTATTGATTCTGGAACTTCATTATTATTATCTTGTAGTGTGCGTTTCAAATAATAAAATGACTTAATTTTTTGCTCGACGTGATTTTGTAGCTTCAATAAACTTATCTCGCGGGTAGTTTGTGGTTTTGATGCCCGAGTGAATCCCACTTCTGATGTCGGAGATAGGAGGTAGATTAGTGGCTTATTCTGTATTGATGGAGTCTTCTGATACAGGATCCGAAGCGTAGGTCTCAGGCAATTAAACCACACAGACACAATATTACAATACTTGTATTAAATGTAGGTAATCACAAATTACTTTGTTGGTATACAATTATCAAAGTTGCGTGAACCACCGGTCCCGTTTGGGGGGTCCGGACTGTAAGGCTCACACTAATCAATAATCCTCTCGTCTCGATGCTCTCGGATATTTAAAATGTCTCCGGTGCCCCTCCAAACGATTCCGATCACGTGACTCAATACGTCACGGCGTTCACACCCCACTGTTACTGTATAATTTGAAATAATCTATTCCACACAAGCTATTCCACACTAGATGGCGGTACTAAAATTGTAGATCACGGTATAGCCTTCACTTATTAATTACTTATAGTCTTAAGATGTTTTCTTAATAAATTGCCTATACGTTCCTGGAAATAATCGCGTGTTATTTACCTTGGCTAAATCGACTGAGAAACAAAGGTCCTTACGAGTCGGAACGTTTTTTGATATAAAGTATTGGTACACCAATTAATCAAGATTCAGTAAAGTGTGTGTTGTGCAGTTGTTCAGTGTATAAAGATATAGAGGTCGCCACCATTGTGCAAAATTTTACCAAGAAGACGACGGTGTTGAAAGTGGCGCGACCTGGTGGAGAAAATCGGAACTAACTGGAGGAGGACAATTTCACAAGTGGTAAAGTCTGAGGTGCAACAAACAAGTGAGTACGCTAATTTGAATCTTAGTGACAGTGAGAAAATAACTTTTAAAAAATAAGTGATTCAAACTTGGACTTGTAAAAAATTTAAGTGATAGTAGTTTTAGGACTTAGAATAATTTATGAAAAAACGACTATACGAGGAATCTATGCCCGTTTTTGGTAGATCGTACTAAGGCCAAAACACTTAGAATAATTCTGCATAATTTGGACTTGTAAATTTATAATATTCAGTGAAGACTTGTTATTTAATCAAAAATTTAAATAAGTAAAATGGAAGCCGATTTTAGACTAATGGACGATTTTATCAATCAAATGGAAAAAGGAAGAATTAACTTTAAGAAATCACCAAAAGAGAGAATCACAGAAACCTATGTCGCTACAAGATTAGAAAGTTTAGAGGGAACAATGCTTAAATTTAATCAAAAACATGAGGATATTATTTGTGCACATAAAAGAGAAAAATTAGACGAAAGTAGTTATATAAAGAATGATGTATTCAATATTGGTAACGAACTGTACTTAACTTACAAGAGCGAACTTAAAACAGTACTAAATTCTATAGGATCATCAGTGTCTAAAAGTCGAGAAACTACTCAAAGAAATAAAGATACTATTGTCCGACTACCGAAAATATCTATTCCAGTGTTTGGAGGTGACTATGCAGAATGGACTTCATTTAAAGATCTTTTCACTTCGTTAATACATAATAATACTACTTTAGATGACGTTCAGAGATTACACTACTTAAAAACTCAAGTAAAGGGAGAAGCAGACCAATTAATAAAACAAATTCCTGTTACGCAAGATAATTACCAGAAATGTTGGGAACTATTAAATAATAGATATAATAATAAGCGGTTTATGTCAAATTGTATTTTAAAGCGTTTGTTTGCCCAGCGTACTATGTCTGTAGAATCACCTCACGCTCTTAAAGATTTACTTGATACCACCACGGATTGTATTCATGAATTATCTAATTTAGGAATTCAAGTAGAATCTTGGGACGTTATTATCATTTATATAGTTAGCTTGAAGTTGGACGATGAAACAAGAAAGCAGTGGGAATTGTATGTCAATAGTTTATCAGTCGAGTTACCTAAATTCAATAATTTAAAGCAGTTTCTAGAAGAACGTTTTCATGCCCTAGAATTTGTTGAGTCTTCAAAATATAAAGGTAAGCCAATAAAACAAACTTCGTATCATCTTAATTCTTTGCACATCGCTTCTAAAATAATTTGTCCTCATTGCGGTGAAAATCACAAACTGTTTTCCTGTAGTAAATTCACCAAGCAGAATCTAGATAGCCGTAAAGCTATAGTTAAGACCTTAGGTCTTTGCTTTAACTGTTTAGGAACCAATCATACAAGTAAAATGTGTCGGGTACCAATAACATGTCGTATATGCAAGAGGAAGCACCACACGCTTCTTCACGGTGGAGCCAACTCAAATACAGTCATAATTTCGAAGACTGGTGACGTAGTAGACCAGGACCGGGAATCGTCGTCAAAGATGAATGAGGCCATAAAAAATAATAATATTGTTAGTCATTTCGTGACTGATCGAATACAGAGCCAAACATTATTAGCAACAGCCTTGATTAAGGCGGAGGCTAGCAATGGTTCTTTTCAAACATTGAGAGCTTTATTAGACCAAGGATCGCAAGCGTCTTTTATTTCTGAATCAGCTGTTCAATATTTATGTTTAAATAAAACAGCATCAAAGACTTGCATTGCCGGTTTAGGTGGGGGTCAGAGTGGTTTAACCTCAAAATATGTGGTTATGGTAAATATGCAATCACTTTATGACCCTTCCTTTAGAATACAGGTAAAGGCTCATGTATTACAGAAGGTTACTTCGGTATTACCAGAAAGGAAATTTTATTTACCTAAGTGGGAAGACTTAGGTGGAATCAGGTTATCTGATCCTGAATACAATTCACCCAATAAAATTGATGTTTTATTAGGGGCCGACGTATATTGCAAGATCCTGAAAGGTGGGTTAAAAAGACACCCTACGGAATCTATGATCGCTCAGGATACTTACCTCGGATGGGTATTATCAGGATTGATAAGTGAAAATGCCGCCAACGAACGTAAATGTCACAATGTGATTATAAACATGCATGTTCAACTTGACGAACAAAATCTTCTTAAGCGTTTTTGGGAGATAGAATCCGAACCTAACTTCGAATGTGAAAGGGTCTTGACTCCGGAAGAGCAAGAATGCGAGAAGCATTTTGCTGTTACTAAGAGGAGAGACGAAAATGGGCGCTATGTTGTGGAATTGCCTTTCCGCTCTAAGGGAAATTCCAAAATCCTTTATGGAGATACAAGATCCGTCGCAGTAAAGAGGTTGCTTGGCATGGAAAGAAGATTTGCAAAAAATGCAGAATTAAAAATTAACTATGGAGAAGTATTAAAGGAATATATTAGTCTAGGTCATATGGAAGAAGTAGAAAACAATTTAGAAGAAACAAGAGAAACGGTGTGGTTACCACATCATGCAGTTTTGAGACCGGAGAAAAGTACTACGAAAACGAGAGTTGTATTTAACGCTTCAGATAGAAGCGCTAACGGTGTGTCTCTAAATGATACTTTGATGGTCGGACCGACTTTGCAGCCGGCTTTGCGGCACATCGTAATGCGATGGCGAATGCATCCTATCTGTCTTACGGCTGATATTATAAAAATGTACCGACAGATAAAGATAGCTAGGAAACATGTGGACTATCAGAGAATAGTTTGGCGTGATGAGAAGGATTTACAAATCAAGGATTACCGATTGTTGAGGGTGACCTTCGGTACATCTTGCGCACCATACTTAGCAGTAAAAACTATGCATCAAGTTGCCATTGATGAAGGTCATAATTTTCCCCTCGCTGCGGAAAGAGTTAGAACTGATTTTTATATGGATGATCTCATGACGGGTTGTCAATCTGAAATCGAAGCTATTAAGGTATATGAGGAAATGAATGAATTGATGAAAAAGGGAGGCTTTAAATTACAGAAATGGTCCAGTAATAAGAAAGGATTATTAAAGTTGGAGCAAGAAGATAACGGCAAGGACATGAAAATCAGGGAAGATGATGTTATAAAAATTTTGGGTCTCACTTGGAACCGTTTTACAGATGAATTTGAGTATACAGTAAAACTATCATCCGACGCTGCACCGGAAACTAAGCGAGGAATTATAGCCGAAATAAGTCGGTTATATGATCCCCTGGGTTGGATTGCTCCATGTATTATCACTGCGAAGATATTCATCCAAAAAATATGGTTAACAGGACTTGATTGGGATGATCGATTACCAAATGAGCTCTTGGATGAATGGAAACACTATCGACAAGAATTAGGCAAATTGGTAAGATTTCATTTACCTCGATGGGTTCAGTCATCAGATAGTGACACAGTTGTTGAGCTACATGGTTTTGGTGACGCTTCTAATGTAGCTTATGCAGCAGCGGTGTATATCAGATGTGTTAAATTAGACGGCAGTGTTGAATCACGCCTAATTACAGCCAAAACTAAAGTTGCTCCTATCAAACAACTGTCGATACCAAGGCTTGAATTGTGTGGAGCTGTTTTAGCTACAAAGCTATTGGTTGAAGTAGCTAGGGTTTTGAAGATCCAGAAGGTAAGATTGCATGCGTGGACTGATTCAACCGTGGTTTTAGCTTGGCTAAGTGATCATCCCAGTCGATGGAAAACCTTTGTTGCTAATCGAACTTCGGAAATCCTTACACATCTAGATTCGTCCCAATGGTCTTATGTAGGTTCCAAAGATAATCCCGCCGATTATGCGTCAAGGGGTATGAAACCGGCTGAATTATTAAATAATCCGTTGTGGCAGCACGGTCCGAGCTGGCTATGTGATCAATTAATTGAATATGAAAAACCGGCCGCTATATGCACTAAAACTGAACTGGAACTGAGAGCAACTAAAACCCATGCAGCTACTGTAATAGATCAAAGTGTAGAGTTGTCCACTAGATTTTCTACACTAACAAAATTTGTTCGAGTTATTGCGTTCTGCCGAAGATTTTGTCGATTGAAATTCTCCAAACCGACTTTAAGGTGTTCATCTTATCTTACAGCGAAAGAGATCGAAGAAGCTCGTGATTGTTGTATACGAAATCATCAATCGCATGCGTTTACGTTAGAGATTGCGAGTCTCACTGAAACTAGAAATGTAAGTCAAAAGAGCAGACTCTCTGTTCTTAATCCATTTATGGATAAAGTGGGTATTATGAGAGTCGGGGGACGAATGGAAAGGTCAAACTTGGCAGACGAAAGTAAACATCCTATTATAATTGATAGCGCATCTCATTTTGCTAAACTTATAGTGGCTGACGCCCACTTAAAAACCATGCATGGTGGACAACAATTAACTTGTAATTATGTGAGAAATAGTTATTGGGTGACTAGACTAAAATCCACTGTTAAAACTCACATACACCATTGTGTCCAATGCATTAGGAATGCAGCTACTTTTAGGACTCCTTTGATGGGTCAATTGCCCTCATGTCGAGTTACCCCTAGTAAACCATTTTCAAATACGGGTGTCGACTACGCAGGTCCCATAAATATACGTGTTTCAAAGGGAAGAGGTCAAAGGTCTTACAAGGGCTATATTTGTCTTTTCATTTGTATGGCCACACGAGCCGTCCATATCGAGGCTGTTTCGGATCTAACCACGGAAGGCTTTTTGGCTGCATATAGGCGGTTCGTTGCTCGTCGCGGTCGCTGTAATCATATATGGAGTGATAATGGTACAAATTTCTTAGGAGCTTCGCGGGAACTGAAAAAACTATTTGCAAGTGAACAGTCTACCCTTGCCTCGGATATTGCTTCGGTACTGGCAACCAATGGCACCGAATGGCATTTTATTCCTCCACATGCTCCAAACTTTGGCGGATTATGGGAGGCAGGAATAAAAAGCATAAAGTATCATCTGCGTAGAGTAATAGGTGACTCGACTCTTACATACGAAGAGCTTGCGACTGTACTAGCTCAAATTGAGGCATGTCTCAATTCGAGGCCGCTATCAAGAGATAGTTCTGATCCTGATGATTTTGTTCCCTTAACTCCAGGCCACTTTTTGGTTAGTGAACCCTTGATAGTGGCACCAGATCATACATTGGAACATAGTGTGGTAAGTAGTTTGAGACGTTGGCAATTAACACAGCGCATGGTTCAAGTTTTTTGGAAGCGATGGTCGCAAGAGTACTTAACTCAATTTTTTCAAAGATATAAATGGAAGACTAAGACTCCAGAATTAAAAAAGGGTGATGTGGTTTTGGTCAAGGATGAAAATCTACCTCCAACTAAGTGGCTTTATGGTAGGGTTGTAGAGGTTCATCCGGGTAGCGACAATGTCACGCGTGTAGTTACCCTTCGTTATAAAAATTCATTGATTCAACGCCCAACTTCTAAGCTATGTCCCTTGCCTATTGATGTGGATGTAGAATAATTTACTATTAAAGGGGGTGGGGGCTTTGTGGTATTTTAATGAGAATTTAAGTTTTGTTATTGGATATTAAGTTTAAGTAAGTTATACAAATGTTATTCTCTATGGTAATATTTTAATTGTGTAAGATTAGTGAATAAGATATTAAGCATTTGAAATGTTTTATAATATGTTTGCTTTAGTTATTTTTTATCTTGTATTGCGAGATTCGCTTATTTTGCATACAGTCCACATATGTCCGCAATACAGATATAAAGCTTAGTGTTCAGAGGTGTGTCTTGTCGTGGTAAAAGTAATGTAAGTTCTTTCTGTAAATTTCACAATTTATTATGTATAAACACAAATAAGTGGTTCGAAGGACTAGTTAGTCCTTTGCGGGCGGTATGTATAATTTGAAATAATCTATTCCACACAAGCTATTCCACACTAGATGGCGGTACTAAAATTGTAGATCACGGTATAGCCTTCACTTATTAATTACTTATAGTCTTAAGATGTTTTCTTAATAAATTGCCTATACGTTCCTGGAAATAATCGCGTGTTATTTACCTTGGCTAAATCGACTGAGAAACAGTTACAATGATATCAATTGAGTTACTAATTATCGTTAAATTATCGTGATCTACGACATATATGTCGCCGCAAGCTTATTTACTATGAAAATAAATAAGACAATTACTAATTTGTCATATTGTAATTGAACAAAATTTATCATTATAACTGTAAATAATTCTAATTACTTTAAGATATTGATTATGTTATTATTGTTATTGAGTTACTAGTGCGGGGTTCTTTTTGGACGTAATTCAATAAGATTAAAAGTGAATAATGAGATTGGTTTTGTTATTTCGAATAGTCAAATAAGGAGCTTTTAACTTTAAGCAATTTAAGAATTTAAATAGATTTTGTTTATGATTACTTTAATAATTGTTTAAACTAAAATGTGGGTAAACGTAAATTACTCTCTCACCCCACCCGACTTAGGCGGCTGCAGCCAAGTCTTTGATACACTTGAGCTCCAGCGGTCGTTCGGTAAGTGAACTTATAAATATTCGTGTCTTTAAAATATTTTCAATACCATATTTTAGTTATTTATTTTTATTTACTACTTTGTATTTTTGATAGATAATAATTACATTAATAAATTGTTTATAGATAATTATTTCTTGTTTCCATTTAAATTTATTATTATGGAAAAACCTAATACCGGTAATAATGACCCTAATGAGGTCATTGGTACTGGTCTTTTTAAAATTTAATTTCCAGTCTAAATTCGACATCAGAAGTGGGATCGCCCCAGCGATCCCTATCTGCCGGTCCTAGTATTTTTACAGATCTTGTTATAGCTCCAGAAATTGCTCTGCCGAGCACCTCGCGCATCGAAGAACCATCAACAAATCCAATATTACAAACCAGTAACACTCAAGGCATTGCAATGGCAGGACAGTCGTCGTTTTCTGGTAATGTTATACCTCCCCAATTTTTTATGCAGATGATGACAATGATGCAGGATATGAGTGATCGTGTGCTTCAAAAACCAAGGGATAAGGTAAAAATAACCGATATTTTTTTACCCTCCTTTGATCCTGATGGTACTGTGGGTGTTCGCGAATGGTGCAAGCACATCTCTACTGCGGTAAGTACATACCAACTCAGTGATTATGATGTCCGAATGAAAGTTAGCAGCCTTTTAAAAGGTCGAGCTCGGATGTGGGCAGATAATTGGCTAGTTACAACATCCGCTTGGGAGGAGCTACGCGAAACTATAATAACAACATTTGAGCCAGAAACTCGTTACTCTCGTGATATTCTTAAATTTAGAGAACACATTTATAATTCTAACAAAGATATTGCAGATTTTCTATCGCAAGGATGGCTGTTGTGGAGGCGAATCACTGAGGACAAATTGGACAACTGTGACGCAGTCGAAGCAGTTATTGGGATGGTAGATGACGAACACCTAAGGATCGAATTAATGAATGTTAAAGCTAAAACCGTACCCGAACTTATTTCAGTTGCTTCATCAATCAGGACCAAGCGCCCTTACCAAGGACAGCCAATTCAAAATGGTCCTCCTCCAAAACGAGATAAATTAAGAACTGACTATAGATATACTCCTAATTGTAATATTTGTAACAGGTATGGGCATCTCTCCCAGCAGTGCTACTTTAGAAACAACGCTCGTGCTCAGCCAAAAAGTAACCTTACTCCTAACATCGCATCAACTAAACCTACTACAAGTACAAGTAAGTATTGTTCTTTTTGTTCTAAGCCAGGTCACACATTCGAATCATGTTTTCGACGAGAAAAAGAGATTACATCGAATGTCAATTCAATGTCCACCGGTAAGTGTACTCTTAACATAATGCATGTGCGCATTGGCAAAATAAACCTGGAAGCAGTATTTGACAGTGGTGCAGAGTGCTCTGTAATACGTGAGACAATTGCAAATATAATTTCTGGGCGTGGAAATTTAATTGTAAACTATTTGCGTGGTTCGGGCCCAGCCCCTTTTATTTCAACAAGTACTTTAACAGCTGTTTGCGTTATAAACAACATAAATGTGGAAATACTATTCTATATAGTTCCGAATTTTGAAACAACTACTCATGTCTTAATAGGTGCAGATTTACTGCATAAAACCGGCCTTAGCGTAAATGTAACCCAAGATAGCGCAAATTTAGTTTCCTTTCCATAAGTGATGCACATACGGTCGGATCACTCTGCTTTCGATAGTTTGGACCCATGATTTGACTAATGAATACGAAATCAATCAATTACTCGCGTTACTTACTCGGTTTTCATTTATTTTCACTCAAGGTTTTGCTAAAACTCGCGTAAATACTGGAAAACTTAAAATTCGCCTCAAAAATCCAGATAAATATGACGAACGTAGGCCTTACCGATTAACGCCTGTCGAACGTGAAAAAGTTAAAAACTTTATTTCTGAATTAATTGAGAATAACATAATTAGGGAAAGTAAATCTCCGTATTCTTCCTCAATCCAGCCAAATAGACCAGCTAGCTGGTGGAAAATATTTTACTACCCTCGATATGGCTTCTGGTTTCCACCAAATACTTATTTCTCCTGAGTCTATTAAAAAGACTGCATTCGTTACCCCAGATGGTTTGTACGAATATCTTACTATGCCGTTTGGGCTATGCAATGCACCTGCAATATATCAGAGATGTATTAACCGCGCTTTAGGGCCCCTTCTGCACCCAGGTAGCGCTGGCAATGGTAGCAATGACAGCATTGCTCAGGTGTATATCGATGACGTTATCAGTAAAAGTCATGAATTCTCATCTGGTCTTTCACACTTGGAAAGGATTTTGATGTCTTTACGTGATTCAGGTTTCTCTATTAATATCGAAAAATGTTAATTTTTTAAGAAGTCTATAGAATATCTTGGTAACGTCATCGAAGAAGGCCAAGTTCATCCCAGTCCTAAAAAGGTTGAAGCCCTCTTTAAATCTCCTATTCCAACCTCTGTAAAGCAAGTTCGACAATTTAACGGTCTTGCAGGTTATTTCAGACGCTTTATTCCAGATTTTGCTCGATTAATGGTTCCACTATACAATTTAACCAAACAAGGTATTAAGTGGTCTTGGACCAATAAACATGAGGAAGTACGTCAAAAGGTCATCCATTATTTAACATCTAGTCCTGTACTAACCATATATAGAGAAGCCGAGCCAGTAGAACTTCACACCGACGCCAGCAGTCTAGGATTTGGAGCAGTACTTGTGCAGAAGATTAACGGGCGACAACACGTAGTTGCCTACTTTAGCATGCGGACTACGGACACGGAAAGCAGATACCATTCGTACAAACTGGAGACTTTAGCTGTCGTCAGGGCAATCAAACACTTTAGATATTATTTATATGAACGAACATTTACAGTTGTTACAGATTGCAACGCGCTAAAGGCTTCGGAACATAAACGAGATCTGTTACCCCGAATACATCGTTGGTGGGCGTATCTACAAAA
This sequence comes from Napeogenes inachia, assembly GCA_959347355.1. Classification (NCBI taxonomy): domain Eukaryota; kingdom Metazoa; phylum Arthropoda; class Insecta; order Lepidoptera; family Nymphalidae; genus Napeogenes; species Napeogenes inachia. The sequence continues at coordinate 31,436,430 of OY365791.1, read as the reverse complement.
TTTCGAATTTAATATCGAATACAGAAAAGGTGAACGATTGCAGCACGCAGACTTTTTTAACCGAAACCCAAGCTCTCTTGCAGTAAATATATTGACTAAGGAATTGGAGTGGATCAGTCTAAATCCGACATATATATACATATACACACAGGCGACGAAGCTTCTTAGCAATCCATGGATTCACCGTGCGGGTGCCGGGCCCATCGCGTTGCAAGGAGAGGAGTGCAAGCAGTGCCTGGGACTTGCGACCCAGAAGTAGGTTTAAGGGGCCCCTTTATTATGCGCAAAAACGCTCACCTTCACCCTCCACACTCCTCTCCCTACCTAACCAAATTTGGAAAGAACCTACTAATGCCGCCTTTGAAATACGTTCTAGAAATGATCCAATGCTTGTTCTAGAAAGGCCAAGGTCTTTAAGTAGGCTATAGAGAGATTTTGCTGTTATACCTCTCGCTTCCACTTCTACCGCGTACAAACTAACTATAAATTTATTCCTGATCAGTTCGTTGGTCAGTTCGTAATACTTATTGAGCTTGAATGTGTGATCCCTTGGGATGTTTGTTTCCCAAGGAACAGTAAGCTCCACAAGTATCACGCGCCTCAGATGATTCGAATACAGGAAAAAGTCCGGTCTGGATAACGAAACACCAACATCCCCAGGGATTTTGTAAAGCTTTTCATTCGTGTCCATCATGAGAATCCAATCAGGAGACGCGCCTAATATTGAATAAGGGTTCGCTTTTGATTTTTTGCAGGAACTTTCTTTTACGAATTCTACAGATCGTTTGGTGGTTGTTATACCCTTCCGCGCTCTTGCTACTGAAAGACTAACCGCTTCCCGTATAATTTCTAATACCTTGTCGTGGCTACGCGAGTATTTATCTTTATCTAGAAGTACCCTACACCCTACTAATAGGTGTTTCGCAGTTCCTATTGCCTCCCCACAGATGTTGCAAGACTTTTCGGTGGCTTTGCCCCATTTTACTAAATTACTTTGATCTAGGAGAGTCATTTGGAATGCATTAAGATAGAATTTTAATAATGCTGGGGACCAATCATAAATTAAGGTGCGCCACTTCAAAGCTAGTGAAATACAAAAATCGCCTATGGTCACCCATTCGTTTTGAATTTCTAGACTCATCGCGTAGAGTCGGTAATTATCGTTTTCGTCCTGTCAAATAAAAGACTTTGTTATGTCTATGTTTTGAACTTTCCTACTTGATCCTAGCCCTACTTTATTCGTTTGAGCACCTATCATAAATTTTTTATGGAATTGAAGTCGTGACTCGAGCTCTGAGGCAACTTTGTCTTTTGGGAGAGAAGTTACAGTATCATCTTTAGATTTTCAGAACTTCCTCGTAAAACACCAAAATGTAAATGGTACAGCAGTGCTAATATAGCTATATAATAATTGTAATTGAAATAAATATATGAGATATTAAACTATCTGGGTTTTTTCTTTAATTAGTATTGTGGCTTCAATAATTCTCTTAGAAGTTGCTGCAATAAAAATATTATAAGCAATGAGAAATACAAGAATTAGAATAGGTGTGGATTTCATATTGTATTAACATTGTAATTATACCTTTTCCTCTTTTTTCGTGTTTTTCAGTTAGTACCAGCGTTTTTTTTTATTAGTCATTTTATAATTCTTATTAAATAAAACGAATAATTAATTATTATATTCACTACTGAGTTATAAAGTCATAACACGTCAACATTGAAAGTATCAAAGTATATCACAGAAAAAATATAATTTTTCGTTTTTTTAGGAAGTTTGTATATGAATTTCTTTGAACGAGCTTTCTGGTCTCTTGCGAAAGCGATCGAGTCGAATTTCTGCCAACCCTCACTGCCTGCTCTGCTGAAGCCGGATGGTTCCCTGGCCCACACAGCAACAGAGAAAGCAAATGTATTTGCTTCTCTGTTTGCTGATAATTCGCATCTAGACACTGGCAATGCTTCTCCAGCACATCTTCCTCACTGCGGTATTTCGATGCCTGAAATCCGCATCACTAACAAAGAGGTATGGAGAACATTGTGTCGTTTAGATGTGAATAAAGCCAGTGGTCCTGATGGTATACCAGCCATTCTGCTCAAAACATGCGCAGCTGAGTTGTCTCCTGTACTGACACGTTTGTATCGTCTCTCTTTCATGACTGGAATAGTGCCGAAATCCTGGAAGCTTGCTAATGTGCAACCCGTGCCCAAAAAAGGCAGCCGTGCCGACCCTGTCAATTACAGACCGATTTCAATCACCTCCATACTCTGCAAGATTATGGAGCGTGTATTGAACTCGCGCCTACTAGCATACCTAGAAGGTAACGATCTCCTCAGTGACCGACAATACGGGTTTCGCCGTAATAGGTCTACTGGGGACCTCCTAGTGTATGCTACACACATTTTAGGCGAGGCCATCGAGAAGAACGGAGAAGCGGTCGCCGTCTCTCTGGACGTCTCGAGGGCATTTGACAGGGTCTGGCATGCGAGCCTTATAAGCAAGCTTTCAGCGTTCGGTATATCTCCTGGTCTGATCGGCTGGGTAACGGACTTTTTGAGCCAGAGATCTCTCCGAGTAGTTGTTGACGGGTGTTCCTCGGAACCCTTGAAAATAAATGCCGGAGTGCCTCAGGGGTCCGTTCTTTCTGCAACTCTTTTTTTGCTGCACATTAATGATCTGTTGAAGCCCGGTATCTATGGGTATGCAGACGACAGCACAGTTGTAGAAAGATATCTGCCGAGTACTCGGGCTAGTCGAGATCAAGTACAGTCTGAAAGAGAAGCCATGGTGCAACGTTTGAATGACAAACTTCAGGCAGTCTCCGCATGGAGCAATGCCAATCTTGTCAAGTTCAACGCCACCAAAACGCAGACGTGTCTGTTCACCGCCAAAAAGAGCCCTTTCACCTTGGCTCCTACTTTCCAGAATGTATCCTCGGAATACAGTGACCGGCTTCAGTTGTTAGGCTTAGAGATTTCCTCGAACCTCAACTTTGGTCGGTTCATTGAGTCCAGAGCAAGAGCAGCAGCAGCAAAGCTTGCCGTTCTTGCGAAGGTTCGGCAGTACTTTACACCGGGACAGCTTCTTGTTCTATACAAAGCACAGATCCGGTCGTGTGTAGAGTACTGTGGTCACATATTTGCTGGTGCCGCAAAGTCTCATCTTGCGGTTCTGGACTTAATTGAGAGGCGAGCAAAGAGGCTTATCGGCGATCCCGAATTGGTCGAAGCCGACCTCCAAAGCCTTGAACACAGGCGTAAAATTGCTAGCCTCTCAGTATTCTATAGGATACATTTTGGTGAGTGTGCGCAGGAACTACACGACTTAGTTCCCCCGTCCCCCTTCCATCACCGGACGTCCCGACGCACGGCAGGTATCCATCCTTTTGTTGTGGACATTCCACCTGTCCGAACGAAGCGCTTTGCTTCCTCATTTTTAGTGCGTACAGCGAAGGACTGGAACAATTTGCCTGCGTCGGTATTTCCGGCCAAATATAATGTGGGTGTCTTCAAGAGAAGAGTGAATAGGTTGCTAGGGCAATGCGCCTTACCATCTAAGACTACATTCCACTTACCATCAGGTGGAATGTAGTCAAGCATTGCCCTAGATCGTATAAAAAAAAAAAAAAAAAAAAAAAAAAATTCCGACGTTGCTGTTTTGTGCATTTGACATGATGATAGAATAGTTATAACAATGTTATACCGAGTTTATTAGTAAGAAACTATTCTTACGTTATTCACAGCTTAACACGCTATCTGCGACAACATATTTAAAAAACTTTCAGCTGGTGCTTCAGGGATCTATAAGATCTCGATATTAATTTATCCCCTGGTGCGTTGAGGACCTAATCAGTCTCCTAAAAGTACAATTCTGAAAATAATTTATATCTTCAAAAAAAAACAATGACATATACTTAAAAATGTCGTGGGTCAAAGATAGTCAACTGTTCTATATTTTGCTATGTTCGCACGCAGTTATGACATAAGAATAAACCACAAATACAAATCAAAAATTAGACATCGATTGTATCTCGTTCCGCAACCAGAGATAGAGCAATATGTAAAGTGACTAGTGATGGGAATAAAATAAAATGTCATTTGTCGATAGAAAAAGTTTAATTTACTAAGTAGTTATTTATTATAAACTACGGAAAATGTTTGTCACTAAAGCAAGCACATCGACTTTTCTCATTGTGTGCAAATAGCAATATATTTTGTTTAATTTTATTTATTATACATGTCACACTTAACAGTTATGCCAATATGGTATAAGATATTCTGCACAATAATAAAGATCTAGTCGCTCGCCAAAAAATGCTTTTTTAGAAGCTTCATAGCTGTTTACCGTGCGTCGTAATTTTTCATAGCAACCCACGCAACGTCTTTTTTTGTTTCCTCGTTTGAAAACGTGATCAGCACATCTTCCTTCAGGAAATTATTTTTTAGTTTACTGGATAATGCCGCGGTATTAACCGGCGATCATTTTTCTTTCTTAAAATGCTCACCAAAATTTTTTACACTTTTTTTTTGCAAAGTAACTCATTGTTTACCAACAACAATCAAAACAATTTAAAATATAAACACGTCGATATATTTACGCGAGTGCTATTTTCGAAAAATCAGCGTGTCCCCTCACATCGATACTTGAACAACACTAAAACCTAACTAACACCATCTCTTGCATCTACGAGGCGTATGATTCCACGAGTATTAAAATATCCCCTAACGCAAGTAATGAAAAAAATATATACTACTGTGCGTTAGGGACCTAATCCATCCCTAAGTTTTTTAACCTAATCCATCCCTAATTTTATGTCTATGAACTTACCTTCAAGTAGGATACAAATGTGTATATTTGTCTTGCTCATACATAAAGAACTTTACAAGTTAGAGCCCCCGCAAGGAGTGAAACAACAGCATTTCAATCCATGCACAATACGAAAGTCCCGCAAGAGATCTAATAGAGTTCGTAATGCAGCGAACGTGTTAAACCAAATATAACTATTCATAGTTTAAATTCGATATAACCATTGTATAGTAATTTTTTATAAGTAAGGCCCTAAGAAACAATAAACTCGCGCAGTACTATCATTCTGACTAGCGACATAAACATTAACCTAATTCCTAGACTGAATGAATCTTCTACAGAAAATACGAAAAGAACAACTTACCTTAACATGTTATCTACTTACGGTATACTTTCTTCACATACCAACAGGAGGCGATAGATGTTTTTTTTTTGTCTGTCTATACTGTCACCGGGGAAGCGGGTGGATAAGGAGACCCACCCTTAAAAAGGGGGGGCAGAAGGGCCCCCATGGGCATCGACGTCCTGTCTCAGATTGAGACACGGACCTCGGCTCGGGGTGTCGTTAGTCAGGAGGGAAGCTAAGGAAATTTGGACACTAGTGTCGAAAAAGCGATAGAAAAAGCGATAGAAAAAGCGAAGCTTGGACCACAGGTCTACGAATTTGAAAGAAAATAAGATATCGATAATATCAAAACTATAAATATTAAAAATATCTACAGAAATGAAATTTTTTTGTGAGGCCGCGGAGCGGGAAAGAGAGGTAGCCTCCTCTGAACCACTCCGTCGGGGTAGATATTCTCCTTATTTGTAAAACTCTATCAATTATTAAGGGTCAATGCTTCTTTGTTATACTTTTGTACTATAAATAAATAAAATTATTTACACCACTAAGTTACGTTTCATTATTTTTTTTTATGAGTAACAATATTTATAGTACTTGCAGCATACATTGCCCTTGCTTTATATCCTTGTGGACTACTGACCTGATGAACTAATTCTTTTTTTGGCTCTATACAATCCAACGCCCTAAATCGTTTTTTAATAAAAAACTGAAATTGTTCAAACGAAGTCAAATCGTTGGAGTCGTTTGGATTGACACTTAACTCCCATTCTAAACTATTCTAACTAAATACTTAGTACAATATACATATATACATATACATACATATACATACAATACATACATATACATACAATACATATACACACCAACATACATACGTTTATTTATAATAAATTCAAACTGAAAAAAAAAAAAACGGTGGTGACATCTATTAGGTTTCGAAAGAAACCTAATAGATGTCACCACCGTCCCGATAAAGACGATCACATATAGAATGCTTAATTCACCGAGACGGACAGCGATACGGTAGCTCAGTTGGTAGAGCTACGGGACGGTTTCCCAGTAGTCGCGGGTTCGAATCCCTGCCCGTATCGGTTTTTTACATTCTATATTTATATAAATTATTACTATTATTATTATTATCATTTATTTTATTTTAATCTTATTATTTACATTTATACATATAACATTAAAAAAAAACAACATTATAAACATAAATATAAAAAATAGTATCCCGCCGACGTGGGCCTTACGACCAGTCCGTCGGTGGTTAAGGCGACAGCGAAAGAAACTTCCTTACAATGCGTGCCGTACCCAAAACTGCTTCTTTTTGCATCCGACCCTTGATCCAGTTGTTTAGTGAGAGCCTCTTGAGATGATGATCGAGACTCTTCGCTATAAGAACATTAACGGAAAGTACCATCGGGACAATTATTGTTGAGTCAACATCCCACATGTCGGTAATCTCGTGAGCTAAGTCCAAATATTTTGACAGTTTGTCCTTCTCAGCTTTTACAAGATTAGCGTCACACGGGACTCTGATATCAACAAGAAATGCCCGGCGCTCTAACCGATCTACCAGCACGATATCAGGCTTATTGGGTATACAATAGTCCTGTCCGTGATGATAAATCGGTCCCAATAGAGCTTAGTATGACCATTTTCCAAAACTGGCTCCGGTGAGTACTTATAATATGGCACTTCAAAAGGTACAAGACCGTATCGAAGAGCACGTTCTTGGTGGATAATCTTGGCTACTTGGTTGTGCCTGTGCAAATACTCTCCATTGGCAAGATGACAACAACCGGAAATAACATGTCTGATGGATTCTCCAGGTTGGTGGCACGCACGACATATATCAACAGTGCCATCCTTTATTATGTATTTCCGATAGTTGTTCGTCTTGACAACTTCGTCAGCAATTGCACAAGCAAAACCTTCGGTTTCACCAAAGAGATCACCAAATCGTAGCCAAGCCACGGACGCCAGAAGGTCTACATCAGGCCCATAGAGTGCCTGGTGGAACCGTCCATGAAGCTCCTTACTCTTCCATATATTTATACGGTCGTGCTAAGTACTACCGGTTTATGCCACTTATCTTTGGCTAAGGAGAGCGGTGTGAGGCCATTATCTACTGCAACAATGTCCCGATGAATTCCACACTCAGCATGAAGGAAATATTCTCTAAGATTGCATACCTCACGGTTGTGTAAGTTTTTGGCATTAAGGAAGCCGCGACCCCCACACTTCCGTGGAATATACAATCTCATCACTGATGAGCGCGGATGATGCATGCGATACATTGTCAATAGTTTTCGGGCCTTTCGGTCCAGGGCATCTAATTCAGTCTGAGTCCACCTTAATATGCCGAAAGTATACATCAGCAGGGGCATTACCCAACTGTTGAATGCACGCACTTTGTTACCTCCTGATAAAAGACTTTTTAGGATTTTTGTCAAGCGGTTAAAGAAGCGTTCCTTCACTAGCTGTTTAATGTCCCCACTTAGTATGCCTAAGCATTCCGACATACCAAGGTATTTGTAGGATTCGGTTTCAGAGAGGGATCTGAGAGACATTGTCTCCGAGAGTTGTAAATATTCGCTGCCATTCTGCGCATGTGCTACCGCGCATTTATCTACACCAAACTCCATCCTAATGTCATTACTAAACGTTTGCGTAACGCTTAGTAATGATACCAGATCTGTTTTATTTGGTGCAAATAATTTGAGATCGTCCATGTACAAAAGATGTGAAATGATCTCACCCCCTCTGCGAAAGCGAAATCCCAGTTTTGATTCCTTAAGCAACGTGCTTAAGGGGTTTAAAGCCAGGAAAAACCACAAAGGACTCAAGCTATCACCCTGGAAAATACCTCGCTCAATCTTTACAGGTTCGGAAGTAAGAAGACTTCCTCCGCCCCCCGGAAGACAAAGGACCGTTGTCCATTGCCTCATACATGAATCGAGAAAAGCGCATTTTTTTTTTTTTTCATACAAAACTAGGTTAATGCTTGACTACATTCCACCTGATGGAAAGTGAAATGTAGCCTTAGGTGGTAAAGCGCATTAACCTAGCAGCCTATTCACTCTCCTCTTGAAGACACCCACATTATATTTTGCCGGAAATAGAGTGCCGGAGTGTCCACAACGTAGGGATGGATACCCGCCGTGCGTCAGGACGTCCGGCAAAGGAACGGGGTTGGGGGAATTAGGTCGTGCAATTCCTGCGCACACTCACCAAAATGTATCTTATAGAATACTGAGAGGCTAGCAATTCTACGCCTGTGTTCAAGGCTGTGGAGTTTGGCGTCAATCAATTTAGGGTCGCCAATAAGCCTCTTTGCTCGCCTCTCAATTGAGTCCAGAACCGCAAGATGAGTCTTTGCGGCAACAGCAAATATGTGGCCACAGTACTCTACACACGACCGGATCTATGCTTTGTATAATACAAGAAGCTGTCCCGGTGTAAAGTACTGTCGCACCTTCGCAAGTACGGCAAGCTTTCCTGCAGCTGCTCTTGCTCTGGACTCAATGTGCCGACCAAAGTTGAGGTTCTCAGACTTTGCGAATAATTTAATATCATCCATGTACATAAGATGACTAATACCTGTGTGTGTGGTTAATTTATATCCACTATTTTCATCATTTAGCAGACGGGATAAGGGGTTGAGGGCTAGACAGAACCACAGAGGACTGAAAGAGTCTCCTTTGAAAATACCATTTTTGATTGGAATAATATCCGTAGTAATAGATTTGACGTTATCAGACAGAAACAATTTTGTTTTCCAATTTTGCATTGAATTTCTTAGAAAATTTATTAGATCCGGATTAATTTTATATATTTGTAAAATATGAAGCAACCATGTATGCGGTACACTATCAAATGCTTTTTTGTAATCAATGTATGAAATATTTATGTTTTTATTATGAGTTTGTGCATGTTTGAGTATTATTGAGTCTATTAAAAGTTGTTCTTTGCATCCTCTATGAAACTGCCTGCAGCCTTTTTGTTCTTCGGCAAGAATATTATTTTGAGCTAAGTGGTTGCTTATTTTATGTGTAAGACAAGAAGTGATAATTTTGTATATAGTTGGTAAACAAGTTATAGGTCTATATTGCGAAGGATTAGTTGAATGATATTTTTTTGGAAGCATAAATGTTTTTCCTATTGTCATAAATTGGGGTAATTCTTCAGTACCTTTTAAAACGTCTGTAATCAATCTTGCGAAAGTATCGTGTAATACAATAAACTTTTTATACCAAAAATTGTGTATACCATCAACACCAGCGGCTTTCCAATTCTTTGTTTTTCTAATTACTAGTTGAAACTCTACTCCAGTGATATTGCTAAATTCCATCTCATCTATATGTTCCCATCGTTCTTCTTCTTCCTTAATCCAGCTCGCTCTGATGTTAAAATCTATTGGTTTCTTCCATACATCAGTCCAGTAGTTTTTGAGATCTGATGCGTCGGGTAGTTTGAAATCTTCATTGGTTGTTTTGTTGCGAAGCAACCTATAAAACCCTTTTTCACTATTTGAAAATATCTTATTATCATTTTTGCGCTATAGAGCTTTCTTGTATCTAGCTAATCTTTGTGATTAAAGGGACAGCTTTTGCTTAAGAGTATCTAAGAATTCTTCGGGTCGAGTATTATTATTTTGATAACTGGAATGAAATTTGGTGCTGTTAAATATTTTTTCTACTTTTTTCAATATTTTTTTAGACCTGTTGTTCTTTATATATTGTGTTAATCTACCTATATCAGCTCTTAAAGCTTTGATATCATTTTCAATTCTAATCTGCCAAGCTGGTCCATCTGGTTTTCTTTTCTTACTTTTCTTAGATATTTGTTTATTTGTTATTTTGTATCCTAAATTCTCTGATATAACTAGAGCACTACAATATACAAGGGTATGTATGTTATTTAAATCTGAGTTTATAGTATAAAATTTATGTATTATTTCTTTATTGAATGTATCGACTAACTGATATAATTTCCTGTTTTCTTTTATTTTTGGTAGATATGGTCTAGATGTAGGATCTGTTCCAGTATATAAAGTAAGTGCAGTATTTAGTTGGTCTATCAGATTTTGAATGTTTGTTTGGGCAACACCTAAGTTAGATCGTGAGGTATGGCTCTGTGTTGTTAAGTTGTGTATAGTTGAGTTGTGAATTATTGTGGTTTGTGTGGATACGTCGTTTGATTGAGTGTATGCTATACGAGTATCTATTGGTTTTGGAGAAATTGATTGTAAGTTTTTTGTGTTAGATGATTGTTTAGGTGGTACTAAAGGTTGAAGACTTGAAAACTGCAATGTCCGGTTTGTTGGAAAACTTTGTGTTACACTATTTGTTTCTCCCTCTCCATCCAATAAATCAGATATTTCTTTTTTAATATTTTCAATAACATCATCTGATAATAGCTTTTTATTGAGAATCGCTCGTTTTTGGTCTGCAATTCTTTGAGAGGAAACTGTGATTTGAGGATACTTTAATTTAAATTGATCGAATAGTTTTTTACAATACATGGTTTTATCTGTTTCTAATTTTGTAATAAAATAATATGTACGCATGATGAATAAATTTACACTGTCATCCCATTTCCTGCGCACTCGGGGTTTGCCGGCTTTGGTGGTCGCAGGTTGGTTGACAAAGGTCTCCTGCGAAACATCCTCAGTCGGAATATCTGCTCTACTACTATTGTTAATGGTCACGGCTGTAGTCCTTGAGGACATTCCCCTACCCCCCGTGTCCCCGACTTCCGTACAGCCGCCGTTCCGGAAGTCACTGGCTAGCATGCTGTCACGTCTGTGGCCAGCAACAGACGTGCCCCGACGATCGCCCTCGGGCAGCGGTCCTATACGTACTTTCTTTTGACGTGTCTCCATATTAATGGGTTACCTGAACCTTGTTTGCCGTGTTAGTATTAATGTTCACGTTGCCCGCCCCCCACGAGGTCTGATGGTCGACTCGGGCGTAAGGTAGGATTTTGGGGGGCATATAGATCATTATTATTATTATTAATAATTTATTTATTTATTTATTTATTATCTGCTGCTCCTGCTGCACCTTTATTTGTGTATATTAAGAATGACTTGAATTTGAAATAAATTATTATTATAAAAAAAAAGAAAAAAAAAACAATCGGTTAACAATTTAAATTATATATAAAAAAAAAAAAAAAAAAAAAAAAACAATCGATTAATAAATAAATTAATTAATAATCTCTTATTGTCGTGCCATTGCTGCTTACCAGTTTAAAGGTTTATAGTTTTTACATACATTGGTAAGTACAAAGGGTACGTTTTATTAAAATCGAAATCTACGCGTACGAAGTCGCAGGCACAGATAGTAATATAATAAAATTATAATATAACATAATTAATATAAATTTATTTTAAAATTACGGTGAGCATCTTTAAATTAATTATGTAAGCCATTACTAAAACCTATTAATTTCTTCTTAAAAAACACTCTTGATGATTACTAAAATACTTATACTTAATATTTTGAATATTATACATGTTACAAATTGTGAAAATAGATTTCACTTAATTAAATGAATAAATTGAGAAAGGCTCAACTTACTTGTTAGCTTAAAAAAATACATACACAAGTACAAAATTATAACATAATAAGTCAGTGTGACAGCTGAAGGGTCATGCATATTCTAAACTTGTTATTTCGTTGTTCTCCACACTACGTGACATTGGCGGAATCGACCGTCGCACTTCACTCGCACAACTGAAAGCCATTAAAACAAACAATTAATCAATCTAGTTATTTCGTAATGTCATGGTTCATTGCACCTGCTGTAGTTAAGTAGGCTCGACATCAACAATGCAGTTTTGACAAAGCCTATGAAATCATCTTGTATTATAGATATAAGATATTTTAAAGGAATCTCTAAGCGTTTCAACACATCCCACTTATTGATAAATAAATATGTTCAGATAACAATTGCGATAAAAAATGTAACTAAATTAAATCGTTATCGCTAGATGACTGATATATATAATTTATTCAATCATTTCTTAAATTTTTAGGGGTTTTTTCTAAAGGTTTTTTTTTACAATCCGTGATGGTTATAACGACAGAAAAAAACTATTTTATTAAATAAAGGCACGAAATTGTTTATCTGAAAGTAATAGAGGTTCTTTATCAGTTGCAAGCTTAGTCAAATCGTAGGAAGGCCAGGTTCTTTTCGGATCACTTGTGGTTTACACAAAGGCGCGGATTAACGTGTAGCTGCGACGGCGGTAAGCGAAAGCTTCTTAAATATTTAAGCCTGCTTTAATCTTTAGAGGCTTAACGTAAAATCAGAGTTTTTATGTTTTTGCTACAATGGATTTGAAGTGGTAAGTAACTTGAAAGAAACGTATATTATTTTTTATACTATTTTATTAGTATGCACGGTACAAGGGCTTATATAACGTAAAGCCATTTTTAAAAAAGTAGTAAATAAGGATAAAATTCTTATTTTTTTGGGTGAATTGCGTCTTTTTAATAGCTACTAATTCACCTACATTATATTGATTAGCTTCCTTCCGTTTATTACTATAACTTTTCTTATTTTCCTTCTGTATTTTTTGGATAGATTCCTTTGCTTTTGCTCTTAATTCTAATCTATTTTCATTATAATGTGCTATTTTTTCTTCCTCTATTAATTTCCATATCTCATCATCTCTATTTCTCATCGGTACCCCTATAAGCAATTCAAAAGGTGTCATACCAATACTTCTTTGAAAAGTACCATTTAGGGCACATTGTACTGCTGCGACATGACGATACCATTTAGTCGGGTCATTTATAGAAAGTTTACTCAAGACATCTATAATGATTTGGTGAATACGCTCAACTTGTCCATTTCCACGAGGTTGTCCAGTTGTGATAGTATAATGAGCAACATTCTCCTCCTTACAGTAATTTTCAAAATCATTTGAAGTAAATGCAGCATTTCTATCAGATATGATTCTTTGCGGCATTCCAAAAGTTTGTTGTTGCATTATCAGCTTACTTAAGGTTTCCTCAGTCGTTACCGTTTTTACAGGGTATATCCAAGTAAATTTAGTAAACCCATCAATAACAGTCAGTATGTATTTGTAATTTTTATTGGTTGAGGTAAGTGGGCCAAGATGATCGATGTGGTAAGTTGACAATGGCCTTTCTCCTTTATCTAACGGATGTAAGTATCCTTCCTTTTTTCCTCTTTTGTGTGATATCAGTATACATTCTACACAATTATCTAATACCTTCTTAATTTTTCTTTTCAGGTCTTCAATAAAATATTCCCGGTTAATTAATTCTTCAGTCTTACTTATGCAAAAATGTCCTTTCTCGTGATTCTTTCTGATGATTTCATATTGCATCTTCTTCGGTACTACAATTAGCTTTTTTCCGACTTTCTGCTTAGGAAGTATCCCGTCAATCAAAATAAAATCTTCGTAGGGTTTTTTTCTAGGATTCATTTTATTATCTCCAGCTGTGTGTCTTCGTTTTGAGCTTTCTTAATACGTGCAGAAGTTTCGGTAAGTAGAAGACAAATTGGATTTCTACTCAATGCGTCTGCATGTTTCATCTTTAAGCCTGGTCTGTGTAATCATATTCTTCGAGTAGAAGAGCCCATCGAGCAACGCGTGGCGGTAAGTCTTTCTTTAGGAAGGTCATAGTCAATGGAGCTGAATCGGTCACGATTTTAAAATGGATTTCGAGCAAGTACACTCTGAACTTCTTCACGGCTTCTGCGATAGCTAAGATTTCTAAGTAATAATTATGATATTTTTCCTCGGTCGGTGATGTCTTTTTGCTCATAAAATGAGTAGGATGCATCAGGTTGTCTTCAAGGTCTCTTTGAAGCAGCACGGCTCCAAAACCTTTTGCGCTCGCATCGGTATGTAGCTCCGTCTCAAGTTTGGGATTGTAGATTCGAAGAACTGGTGAACTACATAATACGCTTTTCAACTTTATAAAAGATTCTTCACATTTTTCGTCAAAACAAAATTGATTATTCTTTTTAAGTAGATCTGTTAGCGGTCTAGCGACTATTGCATAATTTTTGACAAATTTTCTAAAATAGCCAGTAAGACCAAGAAATGACTGTAATGTTTTTACATCATTAGGTATCTTAAATTTTGATACGGCTTTTATTTTACCTGCGGATGGTTGAATTTTCTTTTCTTCTATTATATAACCTAAATATTCAATTTTTATCTTCATACAGTGACATTTTCCAATTGAATTGTAATCCAAATTCTTCAGCTCTTTTTAACACTTTTTTAGTCTTATTATTTCTTCATTTTCATCTTGCAGTGGTAAAATTAGATCATCAAGATAAGCCAGGACGATACCTTGATATATTATATCTTGGAAAATATTATTGACAAATTTTTGAAATACTGAAGGTGCTGAGCAGAGTCCAAGGGGCATCTTCAAGAATTCGTACTGACCTCGAGGTGTTACAAATGATGTGTATTTTTGACTATCTTTATGGACATTGACATGTAGAAACCCGTCTTTTAAATCCAAAGACGTGAACAATTTAGCCTCTTTCAATTGATCAACTTGGTCTTCTATTAGTGGTAAAGGAAATCTCTCTTTTATAACCTTCTTGTTTAATCTTCGATAATCGATACACAGTCTATATTGACCATTCTTCTTCTTAGCTAGTACGATCGGACTTGCAAAATCTGATTTACTAGGTTGAATAACCTTCTGTTGGATCCAATCATCTATCTGCTGATCAACAATACTTTTTTCCAGTGGAGATAGTCGGCGAGGATTTTGGTAAATAGGATTTTCACCAGTATCATTTTTAATTCAACATTACTTTTTTTCTTAGCTTCAGTAGGATTGTACTCTTTTATTATTGTTTTTATACTTTCAGTAAACTTTGCGTTTTCTATATCTAGCTCGTCGTGTGAATTCTTCTCTTCTGTGAGCAACGTATAGTGGGTTATTTTTTCTACGGTTATGCCATCTGATGTAAAGTTAATATTAATATCGTTCAAGATTGGATTTCCTAAAATTCAGTTGACAGGTATGGCTTCATCTTCCACATTATGGAAAATAGTGCTTGTAAAGCAATCATCAATCTGTAATTTAGCAACAAAACTTCCCTGTGTATCTATTTCCTTTTCTCCAATACCAGTCAGACATATTTTAGCATTTTTCTCGTATTGCAGTTTTTCTTCTTGTAGTCGTGTCAATTCACTCCCTTTTATCAGGTTCACATCACTTCCACTGTCGATAAATGCCATCATGTCAATTCCGTTCATCTTAATCTTCTCATAAGGAATGTTCATTTTTCTTTTCAAAGTGTGAATGTTTAAAGGTTTCTTTAAGTGGGTTGGACAGTCTGTCCCCTTATGACCAAATTCATTAGATCGAAAACATTTCATACCTTTTGTACAAGTTTGTGCTATATGTTCAGTGTCACCACAATTATAACATCTTTTTCTTACAGGTTTTCGCGCAATACTCAAAGAGGTTGAAGTTGTAAAATTATTTTGACGAACACTATTCTTACTATCGATTCGTTTTCTTAACTGGCTATATGATTCCAGCTTGGCATGAAATTCTTTTATGTTTCTGGCACCGTACAGTATAGATAGATAGATAGAGTCAGGAGAAAATTATAATTCTATTTGGGATAGTTAGTTAGTTATCAGGATTCTAGGGCCTTGGGCTAGATTCTAGGGGCTTGTATACCTAAATACACTATATATCTAACATATTAAATATTAAACCCGCTACTAATAATTCCAGTTCTAAAGTTTTCACGAGTACTTCACTTTGAAGTTAAACTATTTTTACGGGTTTAACTCGCGTGTATTGAATTAAATTTCAAATTTACATTTTAAACTAACCTGACGTTTCGAATGCTTTGCAGCAATCGGTAAGGGTAAGGGTCCATGGTAAAAGCATCAAGAACCTTACCAGGTAAGAAAGTGGTGTACGATGACCAGGAAACCAGAAAATCTCCAACACCCTAGTTCACGTCGTACACTAAAGCCCACAAGCTCCATGGCAGCGGCGGTAATGAACCTCATAAAGATGAAAAATAAAACTAGCTCTGAATCTATAAAACCTCAAAAAAAAACAAAGGCAAAGATGGGAATAGTCAGTTCGCCTTGTCTTCGTCTGGCGGAGGGACCACTGAATCACTTCATAAATGTTTGATGCATAATCCTTGAGTTTCAAGCTTTAAGAAAAGCGACTAAACAGGATATATCAATACCTCTTGAAGAAATTCTTCAGGCCTTTAAAATCGGAATCAAGGAG
The DNA here is from genome assembly GCA_959347355.1 of Napeogenes inachia. NCBI lineage: Eukaryota > Metazoa > Arthropoda > Insecta > Lepidoptera > Nymphalidae > Napeogenes > Napeogenes inachia. Next base: position 31,419,995 of record OY365791.1, on the reverse strand, counting down.
GCAGATGCTGCTATATATAACAACCAAACTGCAGAGATCATTCAAGGCACAATGGCAGGAGAGCATATGGCAGCATACAATGCGACCAGTGGTTTCGTTATGTTGGATAAGGCAGAGACGAAGCGAACAGGCAAAGCCAGATATACGACGCCATCTAACGACCCAATTGTTGTCACGGCCCAATGCACCAAGATTATGCTAGAGGATATGATCCTAGACAAATCTAGCACACTAACGAACTTCGAAGCTTGGACCGTGCCAATACTAAACTGGGTCAACGGGGTTCCAGGATGTGGCAAAACCACGTGGATAATATCGCACTTCAACGCGGAGAAGGACGTCATCGTTACAACCACAAGCGGCTAAAGATTTAAGAGAGAAGATCTCTCAGCGTATAGGTGACGAATCAAAGAATCGAGTGCGTATTGGCCTCTGTATTAGTAAATAGATTCAAAGAGTCAGAAATCTATCACCGTTTGGTGGTAGACGAGGCTCTTATGAACCATTTCGGATCCATAGCAATGGCCACGCGGTTGTCCGGCGCTGCCGAAATTCTCCTCGTCGTGACGTGAACCAGTTACCTTACATCGATAGAGATAATCTAGTCTAGATGAGGTACTGTCGTCGCACCCTGATAACGTCCATCAGCCAAGAATTACTGTGCACACATTGGAATTCCTTAGATGTCGCGTATGCCTTAGATGAGGTCTACTCCGGCATCTACTCCAGCAGGAAACTAGTGCAGTCCTTAACAATGCTCAATTACACAGGATCGAAAATACCCAGATCCCAACCCAATACCCTCTACTTAGTACACACCCAGGAAAAGAAGATAGCATTGTCTAACGAGGGTTATGGATCAAGTAAAGGGTCACGTATCTTAACCATACACGCGCACAAGGACTCGCTTTCGGCTCCGTTTTTATAATCAACACCAGGAGTAAGATGCAACTGCACGACAACATTCCCCACGCGGTTGTAGCAGTGTCGCGTCATACCGAGAGCAGTGTGAATTTTACCGACAGCGAGGACGACGCGACGGGCAGATTCATCAGGAGAGCAATGAAGGCGACAAAATACAACATCATAGAATATAATACCAAGATGGCTATAAAAGACAGAAACTTTGCTATCGTGGAAATCTTGCTCGTGATGAGTGAAAAAAATGAAAATAACAGTAGGTCACCACAATAGTGTTTTCGTAGGAAGGCGTTAATGAGAAAATATAAGAAATTTATGCATACTAACTTTAATACTATATTTTTTTATTATATATCAAATACTTATACTATACTTCACATTACAGCATTGTATAATAAAAAAATAAATAAAAAATAATATATATATTATATTTATATAAGTATGTGTAATTGCTGTGCAAAGGACTTACCTTACCAATATAGTTTTTTAAAATACCTGTAGTAATAATAGACTCCTTTTTGAGTATGTTATCTCATAATTCAACAATTAATCTGCCAAATACAAACTAAATGCGAAAAGTGCACGGGCGACGTTTCCGTGGATAAAAGTATAAATTAATAAAAAAAAAATAATAATAATAAATATCGGAAAGCCTTAAAAATACTAGAACTAGCGAGAGACAAATTACGGTTTGTTGGATAGACTTAAAGAACGCCTTTGGGTCGGTACGACATGAACTGATGATGTTCGCGCTTAAATGGTATAACTTTCCTACGGTAGTTCGCGACATTATTGCATCACACTATTCAAAATTAAAATTCTCTATAATATTCATTCAAAACCATTCAAAACCACATAATTATAACGTTGGTTTGTTTTAGGGATGTTGTATTTCTCCTATTATATTTAGTATAGTTCTTATTATTTTAATAGACAAATTAATTAGAAATAAAAAAATATGGTTGCCTGTAAAGTCGGTTTTACGGGCGAAGATTTACGTGACCATGTCTTTTTCTCGGTAGAATATTTATTGATATGAATATTATTAAATTGCACAATATTTTAATAATTTGAGTGATTTTGTTGAGGATAGGACGATGAAGACGTTGTCACGTAAAATCATTTTATATATTATTTATTTTATATTATATTATTGATGTTATTATTTTTTACAAAATATATTTACAGACTTTTTCGATACATCAATTAGTTGCGGAGATATCGATCATTGAAGTTATTGTTTGCTACCAGTATTTTATATATATTTTTTTTCAGTTATAAAAAAATACTATTTCCAATTGTGTCTACCAAGTATGGTCACATGTACTGGCCTACATATTAAATAATAATAAGTACAGATAATGTTATTTGACGTCACTTCTGATTTTATTTATTTTAATATTTTTAATTTTAAAGAATTAATTTGAAAATCAAAACACTTATTCAGATCGAAGGTTCAAATTTTTGCTAAATAAATTTGAAATTAATTAAAATTTGTAATTGTAAATAATGGATATGAAAATTAAAACATTTACTTAAATTAGATGTTAAAATTCTTGCTCAACACATTTTAAATCAAGTTTTCTTATATCTGCCACTTTTTCTTAATATTTGTAATTTTAAAGAATCTCTTTGAAAATCAAAACATTGCTCGGCGGACCGATCATGTTTGAGTGGGAGAGAGACTCAAGGCATTCTATGTGTGTGTGACTCATCGTTACGTTACCGGGCGTTACACTTTTTCATAAGTGACTCCCAGCTTAACCTAATTTAAGACGTTGTCACGTCAAAAAGTGGTTCTATCTGTTTAAGTTTAACAGCAAATACACAGAATCCATACAAGCTTTTGCAGATGATCTCGCGATACTGACACGTAATCCTAAACAATGTCAGGTACTTTTAAATGTAGTTGAGAATTTCTATACGTGGGAAGACGGAATACCAAATATAACTCTTACGATCCGGGTCTTATAATAGGTGTTCAGAGCATTAGTACAGTTACGGAAGCAGCTCCGTTTAATTTTTTAGGTAAAAAATGATTAAAAAGGCCGTACTCCATCGTTGGATGTAAGTCGATAGCTTTTTAAATGATCTCAAAAAGGTAGACGACCAACCAATAAGTAACGTCAAAAAAGCTTGGATTTACGATAAGTTTTTAACATCACGTCTAAATTGGCCTTTCCTCGTTTATGATATTAATAAAACCCTTTTGTCAAAGATAGACGAAAACGATAACTACCGACTCCACGCGATGAGCCTAGAAATTCAAAACGAATGGGTGACCATAGGAGATTTTTGTATTCCACTAGCTTTAAACAGGCGCACCTTAATTTATGATTGCACCCCAGCATTAATAAAATTCTATCTTAATACATTCCAAATGACTCTCACGGTCAAAGTAATTTAGTAAGATGGGGCAAAGCCACCGAAAAGTCTTGCAACATCTGTGGGGAGGCAGTAGGAACCGCAAAACACTTATTAGTAGGGTGTAAGGTGCTCTTAGATAAAGGTCAATACTCGCGTCGCCACGATAAGGTATTAGAAATTATACGGGAAGCGGTTAGTCTTTCAGTAGCAAGAGCGCGGAAGGGTATAACAACCACCAACGATCTGTAGAATTCGTAAAAGAAGGCTCCCCAAAAAATCCTTCTCCTAATTGGACTCTCATGATGAACACGTATGAAAAACATTACAAAATCCCTGGGGATGTCGGTCTTTCGTCATCCAGACTGGACCAAATGTTAAAAATGTGAGAACCAATCGACGGGTGCAAAGTAAAAAAAGTTAACTACAATTTTGAGATTTTTTTTTTATTTTAGTAATCAATTAAAAATATCATTTTCTACAACATGGTAAGAACAAAAACCAAAATATCGGGTTATTTCCAGTACTTTTGTCAAGTAAAAGAAGACATCTACTCCTATTTTGTGAAATTGCACGATGTGATTACGGTTAACTACCGCTGGCCGTTTTCACGCGAGACGAGCGAGAAGAGCGCAGTCCTTCGTACTGAGCCATCAGTGAGGTGACTTGCTCTTCGCCGGAGGCAGGAATATTTGTTTGTTTTAGCTTTTTACTACATGCTTAGATTTTAAAAGCGTTATCATAAGAGTAAATAATTTATTTGCATCATTATAGACATGGAAAGACATACATTATTAGTAAAATTGGAAAAATCAAGACAAGAATGTGCTATTAAGAACCGAGAAGAACTATTAAAACTTATTGAAAACAACCGTGACATTGTTATGATATGTATTTCTAATTGTAACGATAATATAATGTTATTACTATATTCAATGGAACTAGTATTTAATTGTTCTAATTATTAATAAATTAACAGTGATTATTTTTTTACTACGAAACGAAGCATAAACGACCATGTGTCATATGTCTTTTTCTACTGTGCGATCATATGTAGATATCTCAATTTACATTAGCAAATTGCGATTTTCTTTTATATTTGTGTGTTGTTTCTTATGTTGTTTTTTATTGTTAGTATATTTATTGACATAACGAAATTTTGTTTACTTATAACTTTTACTATCGTTTCATACTCAGAGAGTTCTAAATCACCTTTCAAAGAAGGCGAAAGTTTCCTAAATTTAAGAAATGATTTTTTTGAGAAGAAATCTTTGTTTGCTGATGAAGTTATTGAACATCTTATAGAAGATCTTGATGACGTGTCCGCGAAGAAAACTAATAAGTCTGAGTTAACCTGGAGAGATAAATCCCCATTTTCCGCGTCACGCTCTATGCCGACACACTTTCGATCTGTATAACATTTTTGTAATACTGAAAACGGTGATGTTGATAACACAGATTCTAATAGACAATTATCGGGGGGTACATACATCAATACCCTCAGAATATAATTCATTTACTACAAGTCCACCGCGTGCATTATCAGAAGTAGGTAAATCATAATATCTGTTTACTAAACTGAGGCAGGCTATCAAGTTTATCACTTTCGGATTGTCAATCTCCAGTTAACAACTATAGTTGCGATGATGCTTCTACGCCTTCTTCGTAAAAAAGTTCAGGTAAAAGACGACAGTTCTGTATTGATGGGTCACAGAAAAACGATTAAAAAATAAAGATACATAAATTTATGCGAGGCGTAAATTAATATTAAATTCAGGTAAGGAACATCATCAGTCTATTAAAGGAAAAGTACAACCTCTGAAATATAGCTAACCTAAAAAACCTAACCTATAAAGCCGGCATGTGATATTTGCGAATGTGACTGTTATAAAAAAATATATTTTGAAATATTCCTATCTATAGAAAACGTGTCTTTCGTCGTCTTTGGAACCTCTGTTATCACGTAAAGCAATGGATTTATGGTTGTATGATGAAAAGAAGTATCACAGTACAACTGCCGTAAGTTTAAAAGAAACTAGCCCAAAATGTATAGAATTTTGAAAAACTATGTTTAGTGTGTAAGTGCTCCTGGCAAAAATAATAAGAATACTGGTAATCGTTAAAGAGAGTGTTGAGCTCAGCATAACAATAAAAAGAAGGTTTTAACAGCCGCTGTAATAAAAGGAGTGTGTGCATCGACATCGAGATATCGTAAGTAACGAAATTAACATAGCTTTTTTGTTCCAAAAAAAAGATCTATGCGACGTATAGCATTAAAAAACTCCCTGTCTTCACAAACCAATGATTATATTAAACATATACAGGATAAAAATCTGGCAAGATCCTTAAAGAAACAAGATAAAATTTTAGTTGTTTCTAATTCTGAGACTAACTTCGGCTACGTTTGATTTTCAGAAATTTATGTCTATACCACACGGTGAAAACAGTTCATTTTATTACGAGGAAAAACCTTCTGTCTTCAAATTTATCGCTTATGATATCGCTTATAATCGCTTAAAAAAAGTTTTATGTATCTTGAAACTGTAGCTAAGTGTGGTTCAAATGAGGCGAGGCTAGGCTATTTGTCTTAATAGTTGTCAGGAGAGGCTAGTTGTTTTACTAATTTTATTAAACAGTCAACTGAAAGAGGCATCAAAGATGTACGCCAATAGCTTGACAACTGTGTCGGTCAACACTCTACCATATAGTGCTTCTGATGTATGTATACTGATCTCAAAAATATAACATTGAAATTTATCATAAGTTTTTGGAGAATGGTCACTCAAGGACTAATCATCGAAAAAATATTTACTGTCCTCCGGAATGGTATACACTACTTCGATGATTTTAAGAATCCAGCGATTCTTATGAGGTACCTACTAGAAGAATCACAAGACGAAGTTTTCGATTTCAAAATGACTTTAAATTGACAAAAATACCGATAGAGAAATTGTTAAGTGATATTTTTATTCTGATTATAACAAGCATAATATATAAGTTATAAAAACGACTATTACATTGTGACTGATATTAATTATTTTTAAGTGTGAAATCTTTAGGCTGTTTTAGATTTAATTTAAATATTTTTTTATAAGAAGTTTATAAAATTTACTGTTGATTCTTAACCAAAAGAACCTCAATTCCCTAGTACTTAAATGTTCAAAGTGAAAAAGTTGTGATAAGATTAGTTTATGCCAAAGTATTTTTTTTGACTTTGTAAATATTTCATTTGACCTCTTTCTATGATCGTGTACTTTGCACATACGTTAAGAGGTAGAAAAAGATATATGCTCAATTATGCTCTGAACTTGGTAAATTCTCAATTTATTACAGTCACAAACTATTTTTAATACTAGAAAATAAGGAATTTTTAGCATACATTATTAAATCTAGATTTTTGAATTCCCATGCAGAAACGACCAAGTGGTAGTTGACACATCTGTCATATTTTTAAGCACAACCTAGATGAACACAACTGCAATATCTCGTAAAATAAAAATAATTAGAAGAAATTAAATATACATGTAAATGCCTTATTAAACAATGAAGCAGTGACGAAAATTTCAAGAGATTCGGTTTAAAATAAACAAAATGGGAGCATTTTTTCACATTATACGCTCTCCTGAAAACTAGCTGTTTTGTATATGACTCTTTTTACTTTGCACCCGTCGCAATGTACAATTAAATAATGAGGAATTGGACTTGGTCAAATCTACTACTTTCTTGGGCATTACTTTAGAATTTAGAAGAAATATTGCAATTGCAATGTTTGATTTGTCAAGCAGACTTAGTTCTGCTGCGTACGCAGTTAAAAAAATACGTCGATTAACAAATATTATACTAAGAGCCCGTGAACCCCAGACCTTCCTTATTTTATAAAAGCTGAAAGTTTGTCAGCGCACACTACCAACACAGGTAAGAACGATGGAGCATTATGAAGTTCAGACTATAGTGGCTTCAGCAGGTAATCAGTGCTGAAGGTGAAAAAATTACTACTTTACTTTCCTCATATTATAAAGTCTGATTTTTTGGTAATACCTTAAGAATATTATTAAAAATTATGTCATTCATTGCCAGACACTTTACACCGTGGAAACCCCTTGCCAGACACCCTTAAAGTTATGAAAATTTTAACCTTACTTACGTTATAGTATAAAAGCTGATTTTTAAATATAATAATTACATAATAATTAGATGATAATTTCTCATCAGCCAGACACTTTTCATAGTTCTAACCCCTTGCCAGACAATAAAAAAGGGTAGCTGTAAGAAGGAGCGCAAGGTACTGTACACGTATAGGTGCGAGTGAGATGGCGAGTTAGGCCTATTGTCATCCCCACTGCGCAATTGTTATTTGTACTGCGCATATTGATAGTTAGTACATATTTACATCGGCTAAAATAATTGTTTATGCTATCTCTAATTGTAATTTTTTTTATAATCGATATTAAGTTAATATTAATTATTAACGAATAACATGACATATTTTAAATCTGTGCAGACTGTAAAGTACATTCATTATCATTAGTGGATTATAAATACATACATAGTATAAAGCAAAGTCGCTTCCCGCGTCTGTCCCTATGTTTCTATGTGTATGCTTAGATCTTCAAAACTACACAACGGATTTTGATGCAGTTATTTTAATAGATAGAGTGATGCAAGAAAAAGGTTTGTATGTATAATAACATACTTAATACATTGATTTGCGCTTACATTGCAAACGCTGGCTGATCTCTACGAGATAGATCAGAATAAGGTGGTAATTATTGTATACCTTAAAAAGTTCTACAAGAAAATCCGCGATGGTATATGTTTATCTCTAAGAGAAGAAAATCTATAAGTGTGATATATGGTTAGAATGGTTATTAAGTACTCTGTTTAAAAAGTATTTTATTGGATGTTTAGGTAAAAACTAGAGAGGTATAAAAAAATACAGTACCTACCTAATATTGTATCCTTATTAAAAACTTTAAATAGATTTTTGGCAGTGAGCGAAGTCTGCCGATGTCGGAATTTTGATTGAATCACTTAAAACAAGTCATATAGAAGCCAATACAAAAAAAAAGGGAAAAGGGAATCGTTTTACTACGAATTTAAGGCGTGCGAAGCCTCGGGCAAAAGCTAGTATATAATAAGTTTACTATTATAGTTCGTGCATTATACGTGTGATATGTTTTTTCAATGTTGAGAGTTATCGGTACACACTAATTACCTATGAGTGCACACGCACACTACAATGAATAGACTAATCAGGAGAGAGCGTCATTGTCACAGTGAAAGATGCTCTTCTTCAATTAAATATTTTTTAACCGACTGAAAGGATAGGGCTATGTATTTTTTTATTTTTTGGTGTGGATATTTTAAATGATTATTAGTTAATACACGATAATATTAGCATTGGGGGTAACATTTTTTGTTTTGTTTTGTTTGTCTATACTGTTAGCTCTGTTGCCTATTACAGCGTCACCGGGGGAGTAGACCCCTACAATAAACATAAATGAAATACGTGAAAAAGTTTTATTCATCTATATTGAGAAAAGAAAATCGTTAATCACTCGTTTTAGAAATATCTGATGCCGAGTCTGATGTTTCACCGACATTTATAACAAAACTAAAATCAATGTCAAAATATCTCATGTATTCTTCTTCTTTTTTTCGACCTGCTGACAAATATTGAACCAGACATCTTGATTTTCTCAAAATATAAAGTAGAGCATATTTCGTGACGAGTTTGAATTTTCTTAAAAATTTGTGGAGCGCGTCTTCGTGAATTGAACTATCTATATGGTATGATGGTAATAGACGTAACTCGTCATCTCACTCGCACCTATACGTGTGCAGTACCTCGCGCTCCTTCTTACAGCTACCCTATTTTATTGTCTGGCAAGGGGTTAGAACTATGAAAAGTGTCTGGCTGATGAGAAAACATCATCTAATTATTATGTAATTATTATATTTAAAAATCAGCTTTTATACTATAACGTAAGTAAGGTTAAAATTTTCATAACTTTAAGGGTGTCTGGCAAGGGGTTTCCACGGTGTAAAGTGTCTGGCAATGAATGACATAATTTTTAATAATATTCTTAAGGTATTACCAAAAAATCAGACTTTATAATATGAGGAAAGTAAAGTAGTAATTTTTTCACCTTCAGCACTGATTACCTGCTGAAGCCACTATAGTCTGAACTTCATAATGCTCCATCGTTCTTACCTGTGTTGGTAGTGTGCGCTGACAAACTTTCAGCTTTTATAAAATAAGGAAGGTCTGGGGTTCACGGGCTCTTAGGCTATATGGAAACTGCTCGATTAGTTTACTTGAGTTACTTTCATAGCTTAATGTCATACGGTATACTCTTATGGGGCAATGCGGCTGACATTCATACCATATGTACATTGCAGAAGAGGGCTGTTCGAGCAATATATAATATGAGATCAAAAGACTCTTTAAGATTATTAAAATTATGAATTATGACTGTTTATAATCAATATATTTATGAAAATTTAATTTACGTTCATAAAAATATTTCAATGTTCAAGAAAAAATGTGATTTACAGAAAATTAATACAAGACATAAAAATAAACTCGCTATGCCCGGCACTAGGCTCCATAAAATAGGTAAATCCTTTGAGGATAATTGTATACGTTTATATAATAAGCTCCCAAAGGAAGCCTTAAGCCTATCATTAAATAAATTTAAATTATATGTCAAAAATAATTTGATAAAAAAATCCTACTATAGTGTAAAGGAGTACATTAACAATGGTATGGCCTGGGAATGCATTGTATTTTATTGTGAATAGCTAGTAATCTCCGCAATTTGTTTTTTATTGTAAATTAATTTTGCTTTATTGACCTTCTGCATCACACCTTTTAAGATTCCTTAAAAGTCACTACTTGTGGTAGCATCCGGAGTCGGGTTGCCTTCCTCCTTCAAATATGGCGAAGGGGGTGATGGCTGGCTCTTGTGTTATGCTCGTGAACGGGTGCTGCTTGCGGTGAGTGGTTGTGTGGCAGGACGAAGATTTTTTTTTTATATACAGTGGTGTATATATTTTTTTTTCTGTTATTATTATTTCATTTTGTTGCCTGAAATCATTAGGCTTCATTTCTGATTGATTGCGACAGTTCTAGTTGTTCCAAAATTACATTTAAGCTTGATGTTTGTGAAACAGTGATCACAATAACAAAAAATATATAGTACAGCTGAGTTTGTTGTGTGGTTCTTCTCAGACCAGGACGCATTTGGAACCCTCATAGCTTTAACACTAAGATGGAAAGTGCTTTTACAGAAGGATATAAATCCTTACGATAAATCTAGTATTGTATTAGGCCCTCCTGACACTTCCATGTTGACATACACAAGGGATCACTGATTACGATTCTAAGTGGAAAAGATATAAATAAAATAAATAATAAATAAAATGATGACTATTCATAATTTTAAGTCTATAGACTCAGCAATTTGGACAGTCTGTTGACAGAGCAACCAGTCAGTACAAGTCTTTTAAAAGTATTTATTTGTTGGGTTCATGGCTATTTCAGACCAAGAATGAATTTAATTAATTGTAAGAAATTTTGAAAATATTGTGTAAGAGATATACTTCTTTCATTCTATATTTATTTATTTAAATAAAAAATGACATAGTTATTTAAAATGTTGAATAATTGATTGTATTAAACAATGCAATGTATTAAATATTATTATACGATTTAAATGATTCTATGCTAGACCAAGGTTTTTGTCAAAATTAATGGCTATTAGATCTGGTGTTCTTAGCAGCGCTGATAGTATTATAATATTGGCGGGGGTCTTTAAATCATTGACTATTATTTCTGAGCCGTCTGGTTTCCATACGTTAAAAATAGCTTCAATTGTAGAATTTTCATATGTTACAATCTGACAGTTCTCTCCTAAAAATCAATGGTTTTAAGGGTTAATTTCAATCTTTTTATGTTTTTCTTTTATAAAAAGTAAATTGTTATAATGTATTTTATCTGATAATGAAATTTTATTATTTTAAGATTACCTTTTAACTCATTTACTGCCCTCAAAAATGATTCCCTTAATTTCGATCTTGCATTCTGTGTTCTTGATTCATTTACATCTGTCATCACTTTTGATAGAACTATTTTAAAGTCTTAAAGCAATGTTACGTATATTTTATTTCAGTTGGTTTTACAAAACAAGTTATATGTGAGCAATACTAAAATATACACGATAAAAATTAAAAAATTCTTATGTTTAAAAATGTATTATTATGTAAGTTGGAATATTGGAAAACAAATATTTTTAATTCAGATTTAGTTATAGAAATTTGAATGTCAAATACTTGTTCATTGTTGACAAATGACAGTTAACAGATTATATAGTGACTACAGAATAAAGAAAAATGAAGAAATATGTGTCATGTCAAATGATTAATGATTATTATGGCCGTGTTCCGAAATACAAACCAGTATACTGGCCAGGGCTAATGACGTCATAACACCCACGCCATATTGCACTGGTGTCGGTGTCGATTGGCGTCGATTTTTGACGTCATCAGCACTGGCCAGTATGTTGGTTTGTATTTCGGAACACGGCCTATGAACTAAACGTAAAAATCATAGAGATATTATACATAGAGTAGGGAAGCCAGCCTAAAATGTGACTATCGAACTTAAAAGAGATAGGTAGATCGAAAATCCCTATTTGTCTCTATTTTTTATCAAATCTCGTGCTTCGTCGTCGTCGTCTCGGGCGGAATTCGTATTGAGTAAAATAACAATTGTATGACCAATTGTCATTTTATACTAACATGCTGAAAGCTAAGATAATATTTCAACGTGTGAGATCAAATGGAGTAAAAGTTACACATAATAATAAAAATAATAATATCCGGATAAACTACACACATTAATATAACCCCTAAATAAGCAAATTATTTGCTTGTGTTAGACAACGATACAAATACATAGAAATACACATATAAATGCTGAGAATATATTTAATAAACGACAAAACCCAGAAACACAGACATTTATGCTCATCACATAAATGCCTGTCTCTGCCGGGAATCGAATCCGAGCCCCATTGCGCCGTGACACATTAGGCGTCTGCGCTAACCACTCGACCAACGAGGCAGCGAGTAATTATTCCTTTCGACTATAGTCGCAGTTTTCACAAGTAAGAAATTGACAGTTTTGATATTTGTCATACACATAATAAAAGATGTATTAGTAGAATATTATGGGTTAAAAAACAATTTCATAAGATGTTTAAATCTACCTGTTTCTTTTCATATTTCCTAAGGTCAATGATTCACAGACTACATAGGCACTCAATGATTTAAGGACAAAATGCATGAATTCTATTAAAAATTTGTGCATAAAAAAAACTTCAAAGATATGTAGTGACCACTTTGATACTGGATCATACATATACTTTAAGGAGATTACTATAAAATTCTGTACCTCTCGATATGAACCAGGAAAGTGATAAATTAAATGAAACACCAAATAGACCTATATAATAAGAATGTATTACAATAAGCTAGTCATATTTCAAGGGCAATAGTAATTGGTGTACCTTACTCTAGGGAGACTCATTAAGTGTTATACATCTGATTTTACTCTCATTAAGTGTGATAATTATTATAGATAATTCTACCTTAACTAGAATAATATAAACAATACATAAGAAAAAATAAAATACAATAAAGCTACTAAAGTCGGTCCATACCGCCCCCAAGAACTTCCAATGAAGTTGCTGGCACCGGAAACGTTAAGAGTAACTATTGGCGAGCGCGCGCAGGGTCAGTTAAGCTTAAGGCTATGGAAGATTCAGTTTTTTGACCAGTACCCCTAGTGTGAGTTTTATGGTATCGTAGCGTTTGGCCTATTTGGTGTAGACCGGAAAGTCTGAGTTTTTGGCTATCACTGGTAGTATGAGTTCAAATAGTTCAGACTATATCGACCAAATTTTAGGTCGATCGCAGCAACTTCATATATGTCTCATTTACTTCATTGTTTCTCCCTTACGTACGTTGAAAATGAAAGAGATAAACATATTCTTCTATTTTTAGTCGTATTATTTGACAATTGACAATTTGGATGAAGTACAATAATATTATGTTGTTATTAGAGTATTTTCTCCATTGAATTCAAACCTTAGAAGGTTAATTCTACTTTAAAATTAACATTTAATGTAGTATTCACATAGAAAGTTTCTTGTCAAGACAAAATTATAATGGCCACTATAACTTATAGACATGTGAATTCTATACTTTTATAACAATTACTATATTATGAAGGAGACTAACAACTACCATTGAACACTTGGCCTGCTGAAACGAGTTAAATATTAGAATGGTAGTTCTCATAATAGAACAAGGACTATTCAAGGTAAAACAAAACATATTCTTATTTTCTCTTTGATAACTATTAGCATTCTTTGAAATTTTACTAAGTAATGCTTCAAGATAGACATCGTTATGTGCTTTATGAGTTTTCATGCTTGGCATCCTAAATAAACCATTCACAATATGATTTATTATATTATAACTGTTAATCCAAATAAATAAAATACATAATATCTTGTTTACTCTCTTAACAAATCCTTAACTTTTATTTAGTTCATCAATGCTCTATTCCACTATTTACAATATAAATCATCCAATTTAATGCATAAAAGTAAATACCTTTTACTAATGTTTAACATCTTTTTATAATTACTTTAATATAAGATTTTAAGTAATTAAGAAATAATATAAATATTATCATTAAAATATTTTATAAGTTTACATATTATACACATCTTATAGTTTTTTATTGTATTATGTTTCAAGTTTATAAATTAACAAACATTCAATTTATTAAGTTTGGTTCAGAATTTTTTATATCTTGTGATATAATGATAAAAATTTGTTCCAATTTAAAGTTTATACAAAATTTATTTCATGGCTTTTATAACTTAAATGGATATGAATCAAAAGGTAACTTGTTAACTTTATGTTTATATTTATTTCATTATTAGAATATGTATGTTTAATGTTTATGTTTCAGCATTCCTCACAGTCTGTACCAACTCCACTCTCCGCCACATCTTTTGAAAGAAAACCAAATTTACAAATGTTTCAAAAAGAAATGTATAAGGAGTAGTTTTAGAATAATATACATAAGAATAATACACATGTTTCTTATACAATCATTATTGTAATGAAATGACAAAGTTTAGTTTTTAATTCTTTATATTTTCATTTTTTGTCTTTTGTTTCAAATTACATTGTGCACACATTTCAAAATTTAATTATTTTATTATTCATGGTTAAATGAGTGAAATAGGTATCTAGCTTATAATGGTAATAGTACCATTATTTACGTATGTATATTATTACATTAATATTCAAATACATTTCACACACCAAGGATCCCCAACAGTATGAAAGTTCCATCTGAAAGAGGATGCTCCGGTGCTATATCTCTTCACGATGTCGCCGTTTTTTTCACGCCGTCGTTTCAAGATGCTTGCATTTTCATATCTAATAAAATATTTATTTAATTGTTGTCATTTTAATAATGGCACATTATATTACTAATGTTTCTATTTAAATTATTATTTATTGAACATGCAAGGAAATTTCACAAAGGGAATCCTTAACTATTATTTAGTTAATTGATGCTCTATTCCACTATTTACAATGTAAATCATTCAATTGAATTCAAAAGAGTATCAACAATTATATATTTTACTAATGTTTAATATATACATTATTACTTTAAAATCTGTTTGAAAATCTTGGTTAATAATATAAATATTATCTTTAATACATTTTATAAGTCTATACACATCTCAAAGTTTTGTATTGTTTTAATTCTATAAGTTAGAAACATCGCAATTATTTAGTTTGTTTAAGAAATTTTATTATTTTGGGATGTAGTGATATAATTTGCTCCAATTTAAAGTCTAAGAATATAATATATATGTACATAGTAGTATTAGTTCTCAAGGTTTTTAATACTTAAATGATTTTATATGAATTATATAGTAACTAGTTAACCTATTTTATGTTTTATTAATTATAAGTACGTGCATGATTATGTTTCAGTATTCCTCCAAGTCTGTATCAACTCCAAAGAAACCAAATTTACAAATGTTCGGTGTAGAGAAGTGTAAGTTATAATTTATTTACAATGTTTTAAATTTACACATGTTCCTAATACAATACATTATAAGAATATTTTTTAAAAAGCAATGACAAAGTCAATTTTTTATATATTTCTATTTGTTTTTGCTGTTTGTTTAAAATTCAATTTACTTATGTTCATTTCAAATCCTTAATTCTCTTATTAATTATAGAGTGACTGCTTGATGAGAGTGAAATAATTATTTTGCTCATAATGGTACTATGTTATATTATTACTAGCGAACCCAGCCCGCTTCGCTGGGCTAACTCTTACTTTACCTGGTGGCGAGTTACATCAATGGGCATAGCATATTCGTTTTCTTCGAGGAAAAATACATGGTCATACCAATTTTTATGACAATCGGTTGAACGGGGCAGACCGCAGAAGTCGATATTTGACAGCGCCGCCTGGTGGCGAGTTACATCAATGGACATAGCATATTCGTTTTCTTCGAGGAAACATACATGGTCATACCAACTTTTATGACAATCGGTTGAACGGGGCGGAAGTCTATATTTGAGTTTAAGATTTTATTTCTTATGTAAATCCACTTAGCTTGTATGCAAACGGTCTTAAATATTTCAGAAAAAATCCTAACTTTATTCAAGAATACCGGATCTTGATTCCATTGCCTCTCACTATATAAATCATATAACTTATCTCTACTTTTATATATTCCCACGGTAGCCCAATCACTAAATTTAAGTTTTAGATATTTAGTCATAGTTTTTGGCTTAAAAACATTATTAAATTCTTGTAACAAAAAACCGAAAATGTTATTATATAAATTATTTGGATTATCATCGCTCATGTTTACTTTACCCACTTTTTGCTGTACATTATTCTTAAATGTTAGGACCCGGTTTTTTGTAATTGGTCTACAAGTAAACTTTTGGGGCTTTTCACTTTCGTGATTAATTAATAGAGAAAATTTTAGACCACAGTGGTCTGAACTTAAATTTGTCATTACTGTTTCTTCATAAATGTTACAGCGACAGAACACATTATCAATACAAGTCGCGGAAATACTAGTAATACGAGTAGGTTCAAAAAAGACGTTCAGTAAGTTAAAAGATTTAAACAAATTTAATAAACGTACACTAGACGAATTTTCTTGTAATATATCTACATTGAAATCACCACAAACAATCACGGATTCATTGACTTATACCTATATAGGTATTACAAGAACATTTTAGAGTAAGTTAATCATTTATCAATCACAAATAGTGCCTTCAAGTATTGATGTATATTAGGGGATACCTAAATCTTTATAATTTTGTTTAACTTAACCCTTAAATGCATCTTGTTGCCAAAGGTATACATACCATGTTTCATGTTATTTTATTGAAGTCGTGTGATATGTGTTTCCGAACGCACTTTGACGACCATAAATAATAAAAATATTGAGTGTCAAAAAAGAAATAATGCAAGTTTCGGCGGCAATTCAATTATTATTTGAAATTTCTATTTGGCGGTCGACTAAGTTTATAGTTATAAGAAGCGTCTCCGTAATTTTTTAATTATTGATATACGAGTGCTATTTCTTATAAAACTCACACTAGGGGTACATATCTTTAAAACGAAACAACATTTTTTTATTGTTTTTTGGAGTAGAAACCCAGTCACGTCCTTGACATACCAATTTTGGTTAAAATTGGTCAAGTGGTTTTCCTGTGTTGCTTGCTTGCTCGTTGCAATTAAAAACGCGTCGTAAATATCTCTTTGCACATGTGTGATTAGACAAAGACAAACAGTGTGACACCTTGCATCTTTTTTTAACTGTCTATCACTGACGCTCATACAAATACCTATGGATCACCTGTTCTATGTAAATTAATAGGAAACATTCATGTAATTTTTTTTTGACGTAAATTAATCATTTACCTCTCTATATCGTAGAAAAAAAAATATAGGTTTGAAAGATTTCTAGTTTTTTTTTTCAAAGTGAAAATTAAAACATTGACTAAATTTGAGCCTTTTCAGAATTAGCTATCAACAGTAGTGTTTAAAAAATGATAACCTTCACAAAAAAGGGATATACTAAGTAAGTCCTAGTACTGCCCATACAAATGTCTTTGATATTAATCAGCCAGAACTCGGTACTTCTCCTATTGAATGTGATGATCATAAGACAGAGCCTTGATTTTTGCATATTGAAAATAAATTACCAAGGAACTAAGCTGTGCAAGTTAATATTAAACCGAAGTATGGAAGTAAAGGTGTCAATGTAAATATACCTGCTGAAAAACAAAATTAGCATTGTCACCATTTCCTCATTGAACACACAACATTGGTACTTTACCAGTAAATAAAAATAATTTTATTTCAGAACAAGCCATATGTGTTACTTACAAAACTTATCAACTATTGTTAGGATTTAACTTAATTACTATGACCGACCGTTGCCCGAACACTGTTTTCGTCATGTGTAGTCGTCTTAGCATCGGGCTATCTCATCTGTCACATAATACGCCCAACATGCAGTGTGGGCTGTCAAGCAGTCTGCGCAGCTGAGAAGCACATCGCTTTCAAATGATGGCCTAAAAACCATCTACTCTCGCTGTCGCGAACATGTTTGATGCGCTTCAGAAACGCGGCAACCCAACCTGAAAGCGTTGTTGTATTGAACACGAAGGGTGTTATATGCCCTCTATTTGACCCACAGACTGCACGTATAAAATGACTGACAGAATGATTTGAAAAGCATTATTTTAACGTCCGTGGTACACCGTGCAAACCTACGAATCAACATATTGCAGCGGACAGCGAGCGCCCTACGTTCCCTTTCAATATCTATATCATCATTTAAATCATCAGTTAACCAATGGCCCAGATACCTGACTCGTGTTAGTGGAGTATTATGAATTGTAACTTGTGGCACGTTTATATAACATTTGGTGGCTGCTTTAAACACAAGTATCACGCTCTTTTTAGCATTGTGAGTAACTGCATAATTCTCACACACCTTAACAAACCGCCTGAGACCACTAACCGATGGACACAGCAACACCATATTATCAGCATAACTAATATTGTTCATAGGGACTCCGTCAATGTGACATCCGATATTAGTGTTGCTGAGCTCATCGATCAGCAGATTAATGTAAGGACTAATGAGACGGGGCGAGGTTATCCCTCCCTGCCTTACTCCACATGTCAATACGTACACATCGGAATAAGCTCCTGCCCACTTAACACTATTAGTTTGAAATTTATACTGGTATAAATTTCAAACTAATAGTAAAAGTACTGGTACTTTAAGAAATAGATAACAGAGTGATGAACTGTGCTCTCATTGCGCAGTTTTTCCCACAACTTGTCATAAGACATCAGGTCAAATGCGCTGGATAGATCAAGAAAACAATCGTTGACTGGAGTATTTCTGTCTGCGTAGTACTGCACCGTCTGCTTGAGGCATAAGATGGCACTCTCTGTAGATAGACCTGGCCTAAAGCCGAATTGAGCATTATGCAATGGAATACGACTCGCCATATAGGAATCAATCAGACAGTCCAGAACTTTAGCTATTACAGTGGCTAGTGAAATTGGTCGATAGTTGGCAAGATGTGTAGCATCACCGGTTCTATTTTCAAAATCGGAACAACAATAGTTTTCATAAGATCACTCGACAGATAAGAATGACTGATACATAATGAAAGAAAAATAGCCAAAACCCTAGGCAGGTGTACACCAGCATATCGCAGGTGCTCGACTCTGAGATGATCGCGCCTTGGAGATCTTCCCTTAACCATATTTTCTATTACTTAGAAACTTCATGGGCAGAAAACATAACGTTTAGATCAACACGCGTATCCTCATCATCGAGCACAGGCTATAAGGGCGTTGTATCAGGATTTAAAAGTGAAGTCATTTTAAAATGATTCATAAACATATTCGCTATGTTTGCAGGGTTACACAGCCCCGCTACACTCGTTGGAAGGCTCTGCTTGGGTTGCAATTTGTTTGTATTTTTCCAAAACTTTACAAAATCTTTCGACTCATGATTCTTAGCTAACATATCTAATTTTACTTGCGTTTCATTATTGAGACACCATTTTAATTTAGCTTTAAAATAATTTCGCGTATCACGCATTTTGTCATAGACTGTTCCCATAGACGGCCTAATGCGATGAGATGCGAATTCCACAGCTGAAACGCGAGCCGAGCCTCAGAGTGAGCGGTTCGTACATGATAATTCCATCCTCTCAATAGCTTATACTTTTAATTCTTTACAATGACAGCACTTCCCTCGGCAGCCCCCGTAAATGTATTAACTATTTTTCTGTACATTTCTAAAACAATTGTATGGTGAGGGTTCTTACACAATGTGTTTACACAGTCACAAAATTCAGACGGAAAATCAATATCCCGTAAACCAGAATTACATAAATCCTCATATAATTTTATCTGATTGACGTTCCTATCTCCCCATATAAAACTATTTCTATTTCTATTACATGATATAATACTTGGCTTAATTAATTTGAGATTACATTCTACAAGAATAGGTAAATGATCAGACCAGTAACAATCATACAAAATACGCGTGTTATATTATTGTAGTATTGATACATATAAGATTGTTATTTGATAGTAACTTGGTAGGTATGTAGGTAATATAAATATGTAATTATTTATTTAACTACATAATAACATTAACAATAAATATTGTTGTTACAATTAGATTTACGAATTTAAAACTATATATCATTGTTATTACTTGTATGTTATAAAAGTAGTAAAAGATATTGATTTGACGAGCTATCGGAAGTAGCCTTAAGATATTAAATATATTGTATTTACATATCTTATTAGGCAAGCCATAAATGTGTGAAAGATATAAGATTGTTATAATAAATATGCCTAGGCATTTAAAATGATTATGTACTATTATATTGTTATTAGAATATATTTAATGATGTTTGAAGTTGTGAATATGACTTATCTCCAGAAGCTGCCGTTGGCGCTTCTGTCGATGTTGTTATGTTATAAATATGGCTCTAAGCCTCTATTAAAGACAATCTGTATTGGACAACTGGCAAGATAAGTGATTTCTTATACTTACATTGTTATAATATACTGTGTAATAACTATGGTGGGTATTTCACAGTATTGAGTTATTGGTAATTGTTTCTAAATAATTACACAGTAATAACTATATTACTGTATTTATTATATTCATGTACCGGGAGTCATTTTGTTATATTAAATGATATATTTGTTTAGCTCTTTCTTTTCTTTAAACTTATCCAAATAATGCACTGAAATATATTATCGTATTTATAGTGTGAAGTAGCTTGATTAAATAATTTATACTATATTAATTCAGTGGTTTTTAATTATAGAATCTTATAATATCTAACACGCGCACTAGTAATAGTACGCCGCGCACCCTTTGTGTCTTGTGACGACACTGGTCGAGCCACTGCTTACAAGTTACAACCATGAATCTCACTCACATACGTGTACGAGTCACTCGCCCACAGAGTACTATAAACACTCGCCAACAGTTCGGTGTCCGCGCAACACCAACGACAACACAACTCTTCACAAAACTTTATTAGTTCATAGTGAAATAGTTCATTTGTACGGGCATTGTAATCTCCTAACATACCTGTATACACACGGAATATTACAACTTTATATGACGGCACATATTTCACTTAGACAGTCCGTGAATGTCACCAGAGTTTGTAGACATGTAAATTGAAAATATAAGTATATCGCGATCACACATATTAACTTTAATAGCCGCAAGACGTACACTATTACACTGAACGAAACTCACCGATGAGAATAACGTTTTCCTCCACAGCAAGGCCACTCTTCCGTAAGGCCTGCCTCAAAGTAAGCCGTCCGATGTATCAACCGCAGAGGTCCCAGTGTAGGCAAAGTCACCGCGTATACCATTCAGAAAAGCCAGATCATGCGGAAAGTCACCAGTAAAACTATCTGTTTTAAAAAGAAAATTGTTTACTGAAAACACAGCTGATAATACTTCTATAACATCTTATATCTTCTATATCTGCTGATTATCAACTAACTTATTTATCTTAGTCAAGTGATGTGGAAAATGATTCAGAGGAAGAAACATTTTAAAAATGTAATGTTTAATAGCATGCTAACTGCTATTGAAAAAGAGTTTGTAGGTATTTATTTTGTTAGAGTTGTTTGAGTATTGAAAAAATGTGTTTAGAATTACCTAAACAATTGTATCATTTACCTTTAAGCACGAAAATATAGGTTTAAATTATTTATTTTTCTCAGTAACACCGATACCACAATGTGAACTTCGACGCTGATAATTTAAATGGTTTGTCAAATGACGTCTCATTTCCTTTCGACCAATGGTGGCGCGTTTTGGATGTTTGAATTTCGCTCCCTTAATTTACACTTTTCAGTTTTCATAAATTACTTTATGGCCTTAAATGATAGTAAATAAAAAAAATGTTTTTATTATAATAAGATGATAATAAGTAATCGAAAAAAATATATTTGAGACCATTTTAAATTTATGCATGTTCCCTATTCTATAGTAAAAATAACATTTATAATTGTAATTAGAACTTAGTACATCTGGTGATTGTTGAATAGCACTGTTATAAAATTGTCACATGTCACGACTTAACCGTATGTACTATATTTAAAGAGCTCTTTGAAATACCTAATTAATATATACTCACTTTAAAAAAAATAAAACACCTACTACCGAATAGGTATATAACCATATGGCAAATTTTAATAGTTGGTATAACTATCATTGGTATAACGCTCATCGACTAGACTGCGCAGAAGTCTAAAGTAAGGTATGCGAGGGGACTGCGAGGGATGAAGGACGGACATATATAGCGCTCATTGGCTCTCCAGTCGCGCTACGCACCCCCCCACCGATACGACGCCCCGCTCACTCCCAGTGTACAAGCAACTACTCAATAGGGAACATGCAAAAAAATTTAAATGGTCTCAAATATTTTTTTTTCGATTACTTTTTATCATCTTATTATAATAAAATCATTTTTTTTTAATTTACTAATCATTTAAGGCCATAAAATAATTTATGAAAAGTGTAAATTTAGGGAGCGAAATTCAAAATTCCAAAACGCGCCACCATTGGTCGAAAGGAAATGTGACGTCATTTGACACGCCATTCAATATATCGGCGATTAAGTTCATACTGTGGTATCAGTGTGACTGAGAAAAATAAATAATTTAAACCTATATTTTCTTGCTTAAAGGTTTTATTGAATGATACAATTGTTTAGGTAATCTTAAAAACATTTTCTAAATACTCAAACAACTCTAACAAAACAAATACCTACAAACTCTTTTTGAATACACGATACATTTTTAAAATGTTTCTGCCTCTGAATCATTTTTCACTTCACTTGACTCAGATAAATAACTTGGTTGATAATCAGCAGATATAGAAGATATAAGATGCTATACAAGTATTATCAGCTGTGTTTTCAGTAAACAATTTTCTTTTTAAAACAGATAGTTTTACTTTTAAAATTGTTGTGTACCAATGTTGTGTGTTAAATGAGGAAATGGTAACAAGCTACATTTTGTTTTTCAGCAGGTATATTTACATTGACACCTTTACTTCCATACTTCGGTTTAATATTAATTTGCACAGCTTAGTCACTTGGTAATTTATCTTTAATATGCGAAAAGCAAGGCTTTGCCTTATGATCATCACATTCAATAGGAGAAGTACTCAGTCTTAGCTGATTAATATCACAGACATTTCTATGGGCAGTACTAGGACTTACTACATATATCACTTCTTCGTAAAGGTCACCAATTTTTTTAAACACTACTTTTGACAGCTAACTCTTAAAAGGCTTCATTAACCAATGTCAATCTTTGCCTTTTGACTATGCACATTCTCATTCTATCAGCTTTTGTTTTTGCCACAAAAATATACCTATAAGGAACAACTCCTTTCTTCAAACTTAGATTACATCTTTCTCCTTATTGTTTCGTTACGCATATTATATTCAATACAATTTGCTGTATCTTCCTTAACCTGAAATAAATTGACAGACCATAAAAATTGCGTAAAACAAAAAAAGATAACGGTTTTTATTGAAAGTTATACTGAAATTTGTAAGATAGGTTAGGTTAATTTTAAACTCAAATTTTCTAATATTTAATACTTACTATAAATTTAAACTATTAGATTAAACTTATTATAAATAAAGTATACTTACGTTAAATTGATCTTCACAACCATATAAACACGATTTAGGACATATATTATCCCTTTTAATTACCATACACCATTGTTTTTGTATTTTCGCATCTCTTGGAATACAAAAAACACTTTGTCGGGTGTTTTTCTAATACTATTTTTGCACTCCGGTACTATACAATACTCGTAAGATGATTTTTATCTTCTTTCATGACTTGTAAAGCAATTAAAACTTAAAATATGTATGAAGTAACTAAAAAGTGCTTAGTAAACATTCACTGCATGTGTCATTTGACGTCACGCAAAGCGCGCGCAAAATGACGGCGTTTGAACGGCTCAAATTTATTACAAGTTTTAATTTTTAATTTGAAGAAAAACTAGAATCTTTTCAAACCTATTTATATTTTTTTCTACGATATATAGAGGTAAATGATTAATTTACGTCAAAAAAAAATTACATGAATGTTCCCTATTGTAATCGCAATTAATATTTTAGTGTTTTTTACTTTTGACTTATTTACTTTACTTAAACTGCGTTTACTCCTTAAGAATCGATTTTGACAAGTGTGAGGTGTAAAATCTACTGAACGAGTGACCTCGTTACGTTTTTGGTGCGCAACAATTTGATTGTCAGTGTCTTATTGTTATAAATATCAATAATTAATATTGTTATTGTGAAGTTATATTTTGGAATAAATTATGGCAGAAAGGCGTGTAGATAATATTGCCGGCACATCTAACAAGCACGTACCTTTCATAAGGTATCAATCTTTTTTCAGCTAAATAAGCTTTAATAAGCTTTTTGCATCTGTTTAGACAATCATACCTAAGCAATACTCCAGTGGTGCGTCGGAGCTGACACACACAATTATTATTTTTGTTAAGTTTGTTTGCGTCTTTGAACAATAATGAATTTTGAGTGTTTTACTCTACGTAGTCCTCATTAACTTTAATAAATCATATCTTGGATACAATATAAACCATAGGTAGGTAATAATGATCAACAATTGTTTACAATATAAATGTTAAATTAACACAATACGATTTTTAGATAATTAATACATTACCTACTATTTAAAAAATAAAAAAATATATATATTTGTTAAGTGTTGTGTGCGCGACAGTACAGAGGCGCAGTTATCCCCTCCAAATTTCGCGCAGAGGATTACATACAGTAATAAAAACACTATCAAAATTCATTATTGTTCAAAGACAAACAAACTTAACAGAAAATAATAAAAAAAAAAAGTAAAAAAAACAAAGACAACAACAGACAAAGTGTTTTTTGTATTCCAAGAGAAGCGAAAATATAAAAACAATGGTGTATGGTAAATAAAAGGGATAATATATGTCCTAAATCGTGTTTATACGGTTGTGAAGATCAATTTAACGTAAGTATACTTTATTTATAATAAGTTTAATCTAATAGTTTAAATTTATAGTAAGTATTAAACATTAGAAAATTTGAGTTTAAAATTAACCTAACCTATCTTACAAATTTCAGTATAACTTTCTATAAAAACCGTAATCTTTTTTTGTTTTACGCAATTTTTATGGTCTGTCGATATATTTCAGGTTAAGGAAGATACAGCAAATTGTATTGAATATAATATGTGTAACGAAACAACAAGGAGAAAGATGTAATCTAAGTTTGAAGAAAGGAGTTGTTCCTTTTATATTTTTGTGGCAAAAACACCAGCTGATAGAATGAGAATGTGAATAGTCAAAACTCAAAAGGCAAGATTGATATCGGTTAAACGCCGATATATTGAATGGTGTGTCAAATGACGTCACATTTCCTTTCGACCAATGGTGGCGCGTTTTGGAAGTTTGAATTTCGCTCCCAAGATTTACACTTCATAAATTATTTTATGGCCTTAAATGATTAGTAAATTAAAAAAAAATGATTTTATAATAATAAGATGATAAAAAGTAATCGAAAAAAAAATATTTGAGACCATTTAAATTTTTTTGACTGTTCCCTATTGAACGGTCGACTGTACACTGAAAGTGTGCGGAGTGTCATATCGGTAACTGTAAACTGATACACTTAAATTAGAGGAAAAAAAAACATGTTTTTATTATATTATATTATTTTATTAACCCCTATAGGTTCACACTTTTAGTCATACACAACAAATCACAATAATCATAGCAAATAAAAGTTCGATAAATACCTGATATCACTCCCTCAGTGGAATCTGGTTTACAGAAATTATGTTTCCTAGGGATGAAACATTTGGAGGTTGCTACATTTTACATTTTGTAACGAAAAATAACAATATTTATAACGTGATGACGTTACATGCATTCAATAAACCATAATGGAATTCATAGAAAAATGTTTTGCACGAAACTATGCTATGTCACCTTGAAACCGTTGTCCCAAGTGACGGTATCGACGAATGACTTCGCCTCTTCAGTGGGTTTCTGGTTCTCAATCGGTTGCCCTTAATTTCAAAAGTACCTCATAGTCTGTGGTTGAGCAGCCCGCATTGATGATCTTCGGCTATGGTTTCCACACTGAAAAGTCCATCGATACGCTAATAACAACAATGTGAGCACATTTTGAATAGAATTAACTGTCATCAATGATGTTGGTTTTGCAAATTATGGACAATACTTCTTGTTAATTTCAAAATCAATGATCGTTCAGTTTCTTCTATTTGGGTAAAGGGTATTAGGTAATATTGAATATGGCATCAAGTGCTTATATGGTTAGGTTTGTAAACCAAATATTAATTAAAAAAGTATGCAACAAGGATAGTAATTTTGTTCCTAACTTGTTGCCATATGAGGGTACCTGGAAATGCACAGTAGATGATGTAAGAACGGCATCCTTGTGAACAAGGAGCATATAGAACATGCTCCCTTCACATCGCCATTCGATACAATATATCCGAAATCAAGCCAAAAAAAACAATCATATAATGTCGAAATTGATTTATATTTAGAGACGTGACCGAAATATCCCTAAATCAAAAATTGTTTGAATTTTAATTGACCCTAGTTTCCCTTATCGATACCTAACAAATACCTGGCATCCGCGTCAGTCCGACCCGACTCTGGCAACTCGAATATCACGACGTCGAAACATATATATAAAATACCTCAAAAGACGACGAATACGTGGACGGGTCATCTAACATCTCATTGGACAATCGCTAGGTTCTTTCACGTGTCAGGTTTTGGAATGAAAGATTGCGATTGGCCAAAAAGCAGTTCCCGCAGCTCGCAGCGGCTATTCATAATACGTATTAAATACCTGCCAAGTCCGTCGGTGTGACGACAACTATCGAATCGAGATTGCAACGGGGCAACATTACTTCCCATACGTTTGCCATAAACCGAAGTTTTATTTTGGTATGTTACTAAAGCTGTAAAATAACAGTGTTCAATTTATTACTCAATATGATTTCAAATTTGGAGATGATATTGGTTTCGGATTAGGATATGCCCATCGGAACGGTGAATGAGTATTCTGGAACATGTTGGAGTTAGGATCGTTGGGTCGTTATAAGAAAGACTTCTCCGCAAAGTGCTTACCGGTCGGAGACGCATATGTGATACCTCAGTCAAGCGGGGTCAGTGGCGGTCGCGGGAGCGCCGGCGAGGACGATCGTGAGATGCTCCTACAGAGAGATACAAACATATTATTTAACTTTTATAGAATTAACTAACATACGGTGTACATAAGTGACAAAACAATAATTTGAAGTCCAGCCATGGCGTGTATAAGTTTAACCATATTATACTTTATACATGATTAGAGTGGATAAAAAGATTCAATTAAAATGGTCGATAAGTGTAAATAGCTTTGCTCACTTGCTTGAGGAAAGCAAAACTTACTTCTCTCGCGGCGGTGCTTGCGGTCGCGGTCCCGTTCCCGCTCCTTGTCTCGCTCCTTATCGCGGTCCCTCTCTCTCTCCCTGTCGCGCTCTCTTTCACGGTCACGCTCCTCGTGACGATTGTTACGTTCTTCACGGTTTGACCTTGTAAATTAGATGTTGAAATTATTAAAGTGAATCGATCAATACATTAAACATTTAACTCTATAAACTAGATGTATAAAAATGTTTAAATATTTTTTTAGGCTAGCGTTTCCATTTGAGTCGTAAGAGTTTTGGTTTAAAAATGGTATCATTTGAAAGGGGTCGGTCTCCCCTTTCTTTTAATACTATTCCCAGCCCGAGAAAATGCGTAGTTTCTTTTTTACATGTTTTTTGTGTGAAATAAACTTACCGTGTTTTCACCAATATTAGCACAAAAACACAATGTTTAAAACACAAGAACACTTCACATCTATGTAATATGTTTATCAATTATTTATATGATATTATCAATTTTTCATTTTAATTTAACAAGAAAAACACAATTCGTAACAACTTTGTTGTTTTAGATTCCCTAATGTTAAATGGCGGCAACTTGACATAATATGACGTTTGTGATTTAAAATGCGTTTTGAAATAATTAATATTTATATTACTTTTGTCAAAACTGACTCTGTTAACCCCGACTCCACGTAGTCTTGTCTGTCCTACCCCTAGAGTGTTTTTGTAAATCCGGAGGCGCGGAAGGAGGGCAGCCCCCACCCGCCGTAACACTGAGTTGAAACCCAATCGAGCCGTAGCTACTGAGGCTGGTCGCCGAAGGCGACCAACAAGCCGGAGTGGCGAAGGCGAGCTTGGGTTTCAGTTCAGTGTTACGGAAGGGTGAAGGGGCTGGCCATCCTGAAGCGCCAGAGACGTCACAGAAGTCTTAATTACTTACATTTTAGGTTAGTTTTTACGAAACTTCAAATCAAAATATCTCCAAAACTAAACATTTTCTCACAATAAAAATGGTGTCAGGGGATAGGGCTTCGACCCCTCTTTCCTCCCTATCCCCCTCTCCCTTCTATTCTGACAACTCAATTGGAAAGTGTTACCTTTTTTTACTAAATTCGGCTCGGTTTTCGGCTTACCGATGACGCTCCCTATCTCTGTCCTTTTCCCCCCTATCCCGTTCTCTATCCTTATGAGTATCCCGCTCGCGATCTCGCTCCATCCTCTCCCTGTCCCGTCTGTCCGAGCCCAGTCCGCCGCCGCGGAGGCTGCGCTCACGTTCTCTTTCCTCACGACGCCGCCTTTCTTTTTCCTGCTGTTCCTTTTCCCGAGCTTCGTTCATTTCTTCATATGCTTGACGCAGCTTGAAGTAACTAAACAAACATTAGTTAACTATTAAACCAAAAATATATATATGTAATTGCTAATTTGGGTTTTGACTAATGAGAAATTTTAACACAGTGTATTATAATGGATGCAGAGAGGTTTTCTTTAACCCTATTAAAATTTAAGATTTATATTATGTATTACACATAAAATATATTTATTTATACTAATCCAGTTCTTTAACTTCATCTCTTTAGATAACCTATCTCACCCAACATGCTGTTTCCCAGAGAGATGATCATCAATTCTTTGTTGTGCATCACCCACAATTAAAAAGGCACCACATACGGGACAAACTTCCATTTGCTTTTCTTGAGCTGCTGCCAACTCTGCCGTCATGGACCAATGGCTGAAAAAACAACATACATAAAAGAAATAGAAGTGATATCTGTGCATCAAAAACACCACAACATAATTATCAGCACTATACTTCATGCATTTGACTTGTGACTTTGACTAAATACTATTTAACATGGAACACTTTGGTTTTCTGACAACACTCAAGTATACCTTCGTCTGTAACATCAATAAAATACATCATATTTCAGAAATATTAAATCTAGTAAAATATTTGAGTGTAAACTTGGAACATTTTCTGTATACCTATTTTCCTGTTGCTTTAAAAGTTGTTCTTTTTCATCTTTAAGCCGATCACATAACTTCATAAGACCTTGTGCCTGTTCCACATTACCACAGGAACCAGCTTCCTCAGCTTCTCGCAATAGTGCAGTTATCTTTTCAGATAAAAGCTGAACCTACAATAAAATGATTAAAAATACTCTTTAGTAACTACATATTTATAGTAGTTTTAAAAATATTTGTAAATTCAGCATAAAAGATAATAAACACAAGTGTAGATAGTGCCTTTGTTGGTAAGGATTGCAATGGGATTTATGTAAATGTTAGAACAATCAATAACTTAAACACAAGAGATGCACCAAATATTTTGTAATTATTTGGTATTTGGTGTATTTGGCATCTTTTTCACTATAAATATAAAGCCATAAGCTTTAAATCCACATTTATTTCAAAATATATCAAGTCAACATATTTATTTTATTATTGCTAACCTACAATTAGCGTTTAGTAAAATAGTCATAAACAAACAATGATATGAAACCTGTGACAAACAAACAATGTAATGGGAAACCAAATAGTTTGACTGAATATTCAGTTTGGTAAAGGTTTAACCGAATAGTATTTGGTTATTCGGTGAAAATACTATTCAACGCATCTCTATTAAACACTGTAATAATTCATAAATTTTATACCTGTTCTTGATTTTTCTCAGTCTGTGCCTGAGTCATGGGAGGTCCTTCAGGTTTAGAATTCATCAACTCTAATCTTTGTTTACCTTTTTGAATTTTCCCTATAAATATTTTTTTATAATTATGAGCAACACAAATATACACTGCAATAATAAAGTTGAATAAAATACTTACTTTCAACATCACTAATCATGTGACGGCAAAATCTTAAAAATTCTTCAACATATTGAGCTTTCTTGTATGAAGATTCTGCTCTTTCAAATAGATCCTTAACCTCATCATCATGTACTTTAGGGCAAACTCCAAGATCAGCACGAGTATTTACAAATAAATCATGGGGGCAAAATTTTACCATATAATATTTACAATACTGGAAATAAGAAAATAGGTAAGATAAAATGTGCTAGTACTTCTGATTCCTGATTTTTCAAAATTCCTGACGGAAAGGTTAGAAAGTTTACAAATATTCCCTTTATTATATCATGATATTTGCAAGTTATTCACCAAAATATATGAAACCTAACTTTATGCAAAAGTAGTTTTTTACTTAATTACCCAAGCCTTTTTTATCATTAAACATTAGCAAAAGAATATATTCTTGATAAAAGGGGTTGCATATGCAACAACAGATTCTAAGGTTGTACGAGCTTGTACCATTTTGACTAACATTGATGCACTCGATTTATACTTACTTCGGGATCTTCCCAATTTGGTTTTTTAATTTTTTCATTTGGATTAGTATTACGATGTCTCCCCATTAATTCGTCTAATAATTGTGCCGCAGCAAGCACTGCCATTATGACTTTGGAATAAGAACACTTTAAATTCTGTAAGTATACCTGTTAAATCTTATTTTTTAACAAAATGGTAGCTCCACGGTTGGTAAGATGGACATCGCATGAAATCTTAACGAAACATAGAGTAACAAAACTAATATAATATTAAACGTTATGCGTATCTAAATTCTAAATCTCGGCCATATTCGAACAAATGAAGTTACAATCTTATAGTGCTCTGTGGACTGTGGTTAGTGGTTACTCGTTATAACTTATAATATCAAATAATCAAAGATCAAGACGGATGTTGAACTCTAGATGGTGATTGGTGAATAATTGTAAAATTTGATTACTTAATACATACACATAAAACATTGACAGATAAAAAATATATTTCATAAATTAAATTTCTTAGTCCACCACACGCCACATGATAACTTTTTAGAAAATAATATCTAACATTATAATATATAGGAGTCTAGATATTTTTTTTTTATTACTAATACGTGTCATATTTGCGCAATAATTAATAAGTTGATTCACTACCCACATTCGTGTTCATAACATTTCATAGATATTCGAGTTATTTGGGAAATGACAACAAGTTTTTATTGTTGATCCTTAGCCGGCTTTCATGCCACCTTTGGAAGGATATGGGACGGTTCTTCACTAACTCTTATTGTTTTTATTACATTGTTCTTATTGTTATATATAATAACAAAAAATAAAGATATTTATTTTTTAATTTTAAACATTTGTTATTTTTTTTAATCTTGTCATTTTATAATGATGCGTTAGTAGCTTCATCAGTTTCACCTTTACTTACTATACTATGAACTAGTAACTCGCCGATTATACTATTGTACTATTATAGATTACTGCCACAGAATATCACAAGAAATATAGTCTGCGGCTTCTTATCTCTATCCTCTAATCTCTCTTTCAAGCATAGAGTGTTATGCCGGCGGGGTCGTGGATGAAGGGCTAGCCGTACCCACGACTCCGCCAATAAGGCGAGGAAGGAGCGCCGCGGGGTTTTTAGTGGGTACACCGTTTTCGGGAGTCCCACACACGCCCCTCGCTTTCCCCGCGAGGGGTACGGTGCGCAAAGCATTTTCCCCGCGGAAACACAAAAAAAAAAAAAAAGCATAGAGTCTTATAAGTATAAGGATAGTTTCTTTCATAGCTCTCGTTAGCGTGGAAAAGTATTTTTCTGCATTTCTTTTTTGCTAATTCGATTGTTCGTCGTTTGTTCTTGATTGTTCGATTAAATTTAGCGTTTGTTTGATAAGGACTTTTTTTAAAATAATTATTCAAAATTTTATTTGAACCTGGCTCTTAAAATTTAATTGTCTGTACTTGTTTTTATTTTTTAAATCAATTTTGATGAGTTCATGTTTGTTTGATTAAAAAAACGTTTGTTCGATCGTATTTTTTATATAATCATTTTTTTTAATATCATTACACACACGCTCCTGCACATATTCAAATAAATATTTTCCAAGAAAATATATTTGCTATTCAAACTCTAAAGGATTTCCAGTGCATGAACGGTATTTATTCAGACGGATTTAATACCTACATATTTAATTTTTGCTTCCATCAAAACCTCACGTTCTTGCTGATGAATGGATGTTTGATAAAAAAAAAATATCTGAAAAAGATATAACAAAATAAGTTAAATAAAAATAAATTTCTAAATCACTGAATATTTAAGGTCTGTGCTAAATATTTAGGATATATTTTTATAACAAGCCAATTTACTATGATAACAACATTTTTGTATGTGATACCGCGATTCAGAAATACGATGGACATGCACAGCGAGCTCTGTTAGCTCAAGTCTATGGAAGATTCAGTTTTTTGACCATATCTTTAAAACGAAACAATAATTTTTTATTCTGTTTTTTTGGAGAACACGCAGGCAGTCACGTCCTTGACATGCGTGCCCATTTTTTAAAATTGGTCAAGTGGTTTTCCTGTGATGTTGCCTCAAAAAATTGATTCCCAAACGGTTTAGAGCTTCGCTTACGCTTAGCTCAACAAATATATATATATTTTTATTGTTGAAATTGTGTATATGCCTTATACAGGCCACTAGCACATCACTCTACACTTTGTGGTAATTTGTAAAAACAAAATTCAAACTAATAGACCGGGGTCCCTCGCCCTTTTTCGTAAGTGATTACTAACAAGCTAATTTTTCGTCAGTAGCTTCATTTTGACGAGACGCCCAACATTAGATAGTACAAAAATTTCGTAAGTGGTAGCTAACAGGGGTAATGAGGACATAATTTGTTGATTTAGTGGTTATCAAAAATTTATTACTAACTGGTTTTTTTATTTATAATTCTTATAATAATAATCTAAATCAGCCGAAAAAATATTTGTCCTACAAAATGCTAGGTTTGATCAACGAGGTCCCACCTTTGCAACATGTGCTTTTTATGGAGTCATGAAAAATTATTACTAACCAGCTGATTTTTTTTTGGTTGGTTAGTTAATAATTATATAATTTAACGCCCACATTGTCCTACAAATTGCATGGTATATTTTGCTGATCCTCCAATGGAATTTGAAATTCATAACAATAAAAATCTATTCATTCTGTTCATTTTTCTATTGGAGTTTAGTTATATTAGTACGCATGCGCGCGATGCTGCGTACTGTGCGTTTAGTTACTCCATGCTGAAGCCGACTATAACCGTGCTGTTCTTTTCTGTTGACCACGTGTTGGACGCTCTGAAATAACTTATTTTTTTTTTAATTGCTCAGCAAAAATGGAGTGTTTTTTATGCAGTGTATTGTGTGATAACCCTCGCTTTCTAGAGGAACGCGAAGAGATCAAGAAATTTTCTCAAGAAATTTTGCTTTCTTGTCGAACTTTTTTGTCTGCTCGAAAGCAGCATAAACATAAATATAGTAATGTCGTATTACCGGAAAATTGGAATGACGACATAATCGGGTATCATTCCTCTTGTTATAAGGAATTCAGAGTGAAATCGCAATATTTGTGTTATCAACGGTAAGTCGATTGAATATTTTTTAATTTTATTTTCATAATAAGGTAAAGCACGGTAATAAATTCGAGTATTATTGGTTTGATGGTCCTCAAAGCCCATCCTTTGAAGAATTATCTTCTCAATTGCAAGGTACCCTATTAATATTATTGAAATTTGGTTTTTAATTTTTCGGCGACATTAATTAATTTTTTCATATTATTACAGATTTAGATACCACGGAAGATCAGAATGAAGAAGATACTGATGAAGATGAGGAGAGTGATGCCAGTAGTGAGGATGAATGTTTTTCTGATGAGTCAGATGAAAATTAATTTCTTTTTTGTATAAAAGTATCTACTTTTTCATGTATGTTACATAATAAAGTTGATTTATTTCAATAAATATATTTTCACTTTACCTCATGTTGCACATAGGAAAAAGGAAAATTACGATTATTGTAGGACTACGGATGCATACCAGTTTTTTTGTAGGACATTGTTTTATTCGGATAAAAAACACACTAACGTATCACGTGATACTTTTGTCCTACAGTTACTAATAAAAAAAATGGTCCTGTGGTATGGACAACTTAGGAGTCTAGGACTAGAAAAACGTTCCACGTAATGTGTAGGACAATGTGGGCGTTAAATTATATAATTATTAACTAACCAACAAAAAAAAATCAGCTGGTTAGTAATAATTTTTCATGACCTCGTAAATAGTACATGTTGCAAAAAAGGGACCTCGTTGATCAAACCTAGCATTTTGTAGGACAAATATTTTTTCGGCTAATTTAGATTATTATTATAAGAATTATAAATAAAAAAACCAGTTAGTAATGAATTTTTGATAACCACTAAATCAACAAATTATGTCCTCATTACCCCTGTTAGCTACCACTTACGAAATTTTTGTACTAGCTAATGTTGGGCGTCTCGTCAAAACGAAGCTACTGACGAAAAATTAGCTTGTTAGTAATCACTTACGAAAAAGGGCGAGGGATCCCGGTCTATAAGAAGTAATAAATGTATGTCAATGAAAATATAGAATGTAAAAATAGGTTTTTTCTAAACTAGAAGATATAAATGATTCTGTTTGATTTTAATATTATATTATATGGATTTTTAACTTAATTGTTATTTGCATAACCAAAATACTCCCACAACAGGTTATGGGTCCAGTCCACTTAAACTGCGCGTAAAATAAAATAAAATAAAATAATATGGCTTCGTTTTATAAAATAGAGCCATTGCAGAAGCATAACTACGACACGTGGAAGCTTCAAGCGCAAGCAGTTTTAATCAAAACAGGGTTATGGAAATACGTCGATGGCACCGAGATTCACCCATCGCCAGAACATATTGAAGATACCAAGATCTGGCTACAAGGTGACGTAAGTGCTAAAAGCGAATTGATCTGATTAGTGTGTTAAAACAAATAAAAAATTGTACGACGTCAAAAGATGTTTGGGATACACTAAATAGCGTTTTTGCTAGTAAAGGACCGGCTCGCAAAGCAAATTTGTTAAAACAAATTGTCTTGGCTAAAAAGAAAGACTAAAAAAAGAAAGACGATGTTCGATGTCACCTAAATAAATTCATGGATGTAGTCGACAAACTAAAAGACATGGATATTGAAATACATCAAGATGTACTAAGTATTATTATGTTGTATTCCCTTAGTCCAAAATATGAAAATTTTCGAGTCGCAATCGAAACTAGAGACACTCTCCCTACTCCTGAAGATCTTAAAATAAAGATATTAGAAGAGAGTGAAGCCAGGAAAAATAAAACAGAAGAAGAGCAAACATTCTTTACAAAAAAGAAAAATAAGCACAAACCTTATTGTAAAATTTGTCGAAAAAAAGGTCATTCTGTAGAAAATTGTTGGAAAAAAAAAATAACCAAGATAAAATAAAAACACATGCTGTATCAAATTTAGTCCACACAAGTTTTACGGCAGGAATCGAGAAACATAGAGAATGGTGTTTAGACAGTGGAAGCACAGCTCATATGTGTTCAGATAAAAACAGATTTAAAAAATATTTTCCACAAGAGAGAGGAGAAATAAACTTGGCTTGTTCTGACAACAGTGCACCTATAAAAAGTGAAGGTAATATTGATATAAACAATTCAATAACATTAATTAACGCGCTGCATATACCAAATTTACAAACAAACCTACTATCAGTATCAAAAATGACTGACAAATGATTAAAAGTAATATTTGATAAAAGAGGAGCCATTGTCAGAAATCGTAAAGTTAAAATTATTTTAAAAGCCAAGAAGAAAAATAGCCTCTATTATGTTGACGATAAATGTAAACACAGTGTTAAGGCCTGTTCAGAAAATGAGGATCAAATAAATAATATAGAAACATGGCATAAAAAAGTGGCACATATTAATGAAAATGATTTAAAAATATGTAGCAAAAACATTTTTTACAAGGTTTTACCTTGAAAAATAATGAAATTGTGAAACCTGTATAAAAGGTAAATTTTCCAGACCTCCATTTCCTAAATCTGACAAAAACAGAACTACTGAAGCGCTAGAAATCATACATACAGATGTATGTGGTCCAATGCGTACGATATCACCAGGAGGCGCAAGATATTTTGTTACATTCACCGATGATTATACAAGGTATACAAAGGTTTATTTTATGGCTCAGAAAAATGAAGTTTTTAAGTATTTTAAAGAATATAGAAATGAAGTACAAAACTTTACAGGTAAGAGAATTAAATATTTACAGAGTGATAATGGCATAGGAGAATATTTAAATAATGAATTCACAGGTTTTTTGAAAAACTGTGGGATTCAAAGACGATTATCTGCGCCATATACACCGCAACAGAATGGTGTAGCAGAAAGAAAAAATCGCACACTCCTTGACAAGCCCGCTGTTTATTAATAGAAGCAAAATTGCCTGAAAAATATTGGGCCGAATCTATAAATACAGCAAATTATTTAGCTAATAGAGTGCACAACCAAACCATTGAAGACACACCTTACAGAAAGTGGGTTAATCGAACTCCCTCAGCTCGACATTTACATATATTTGGAACAAAAGCATTTATTTTAAATAATGATAGGAGGAGAGGAAAATTTCATCCCAAAGCGATTGAAGGTATTTTCACGGGGTACTCGGAGTCAGCTAAAGCATATAGAATATGGGTTCATAAATATAATAAAATTATATTTATGAACCCATAATTGTCAGGGGATATCATACTGATCTACTACTACGGTGACCATGCTATGATATACGGGTATGCGACCCCGGTCCCCCGAGCTACTACTGACTTATACCTAATCTTCCAAGTAAGTAGTATCCCTTAAACCTATTATCCCTATCTAAACTCTACCTTCCCTGCCCAACGTCCTTATCCTTTTCCTTTCTATTCAAATAAAGAATACATTCCCAAGGAGGGTTGGTGTCAGGCAGGCGGCCGACTGTAAAAGAAAAGCCAAAACACATGCAGTATGTTAAAGGTTAAGATGATGCGCGACAGGGTTAGGGCGTCCCCCCTAGGCGACGCGCAGGAGCAGCACCCGGCCCCTGTGAGAAATGGACAAGGGTTGTCGTACCACTCGGAGCGGGTACGACGTAAGAAGCGAGCCCGAAGTGTGAAGAATGTTAAGTTGAGGTTTGCCAGTTGGAACGTAGGTACGACGAATGGAAGAGGAAGAGAGTTAGCGGATGTTTTAAAAAGACGAAGAATAAATGTAGCGTGCTTGCAGGAAACGAAATGGAAAGGTACTAGGGCGAGAGAGATTGGAGAAGGATATAAGTTCTATTATTGTTGAAGCGATGGGACGCGAAATGGGGTAGGGATTGTATTGGATAGAGAGATGAAAGAAAGAGTTACAGAGGTTGAAAGGAAAAATGATAGAATGATCGTTGTCAAACTGATGCTAGAGAATGTGGTTATGAATATTATAAGTGTGTATGCCCCTCAAGCAGGCTGTGAGGAAAGTATGAAAGAGAAGTTTTGGGAGGACTTTGATGCCCTAGTAATAAGTATACCAAACAGCGAAGAGGTATATATTGGTGCTGACTTTAATGGCCACGTAGGAAGAATGAATGAAGGGTATGAAAGAGGTCACGGAGGCTGGGGGTATGGAACACGGAACAATGAAGGAGAGGCCCTCCTACAAGCGGCTACTGCATTTGACCTGGCAATAACAAATACATGGTTCCAGAAACGAGAAGAACACCTCGTTACATACAAAAGCGGCCTGAACAAGACGCAGATTGGTTATTTTCTAGTAAAAAGGAATAGAATCAACTGCGTCAAGGACTGTAAAATATTGCCAGGTGAAACACTAGTTTCACAACACCGGTTATTGCTAATGGACATACTAGTCCGAGTCCTTGCCAGTAAATACCAGAACCGCCCCCCACCCAAAATAAAGTGGCATTTGCTAGGAAAGGATCAGTATGCATGTGAGTTTAGGAAGCAAGTAGTTGACAATATGGTGGAAATGAAGGATATGAAAGAAAAAAGTGTGAATGAGTGTTAGAATGAAATGGCAAAGTGTATCCGAAGTGTAGCGAGGGAAGTTCTAGGACAGTCTAAGGGTAAAGGAACCATAGATAAGGATACATGGTGGTGGAATGAAGACGTCCAAGAAGCATTGAAAGAGAAGAAGAAAGCATTTAAAGAGTGGCAGAGTGTGGAAGTAGGAGACGAAAGATTAAAAGAAGATAAGAAAAAGAAGTATAAAGAATGCAAGAAAATAGCTAGAAGAGTGGTTGCGACCTCAAAGGCTGCGAACCAAGACGACATTTACAAGTCGCTAGAGCACTCTAGCGACTTGTAAATGTAACCTGAAGGCCAAAAACGACTCTTTAAATTATCTAAAGCACGGCAGAAGAATGCGAGAGACATTTCACATATTAAGTGCATAAAAGACGATAGTGGAAGGGTATTGATGAATGGGGAGGAGATAAAAGATCGCTGGAAGGGATACTTCGAAAGGCTGATGAATGAAGAAAATGATTGGGACAGAGTATTAGAAGATCCGCCGTTAAACATAGGTCTGGTGAGGGAAATTTGTGAGGAAGAAGTGAAAATGGCCGTAAAGAGTATGAAGAATGGAAGAGCAGTGGGACCAGATGAAATACCAGTCGAAGTGTGGAAATTGTGTGATGCGGATGGAAGGAGGTGGCTGACTTTATTCTTTGGTAAGTTGCTGCACGAGAACACGATACTGGATGAATGGTGCAGTAGTACGCTAGTGCCCATCTTTAAAAACAAGGGTGATGTTCAGGATTGCAATAACTACCGAGGCATAAAGCTTATGTCACATACGATGAAAGTGTGGGAAAAAATACTTGAGAAAAGAATAAGAGAAGAGAGTGAAATTACCCAAAACCAATTCGGGTTCATGCCGGGCCGAGGGACTACGGATGCCATTTTCGCTCTTCGCCAATTATGCGAAAAATACAGACGGGTTCACAAAAACTTGCATATGGTGTTCATAGACCTAGAAAAGGCATACGACCGTGTACCCCGAGAGGTTTTGTGGTGGACCTTGAAAGAGAAAAGAGTGCCAGGTAAGTATGTGGAGCTGATTCGTGCTATGTACATTTCATCATGTACACACGTTCGGTCGTCCGCTGGCAATACCGATGAATTCGGTGTGGCTGTAGGCTTGCATCAAGGGTCAGCTCTAAGCCTCTACCTTTTCCTGTTGATTATGGACGCCTTGACGTCAGACATCCAGGAAGAGGCACCCTGGTGCATGCTATTCGCCGACGACATCGTTCTCGTTGGTGAAGATGGACTCGAGGTACAGAGTAGACTAGCATTATGGCAACAGAAACTGGAGAATTTTGGCCTAAGGATCAGCAGAACAAAAACAGAGTATTTGTTCTGTGACTTTGGCGGATTACCCGGTCCTGTTGCTATCATGCTAGATGGCGTAGCACTGCCTACTTGCTCGGATTTTAAGTACCTCGGTTCACTCTTGCAGGGGGATGGAGATATAGACCGCGCTGTGGAACACAGGATCAGCTCAGGATGGATGAAATGGCGACAGGTCACAGGTGTAACTTGTGATCCCCGAATGCCCATCAAATTGAAGGGGAAAATATATAAAACAATTATCAGACCTGTCGTCATGTATGGATCGGAATGCTGGCCTGTTAAGAAAAAGGATGAAAGGAGATTGCATGCAAATGAAATGCGGATGTTGCGATGGATGTGTGGAGTTAAGAGAATGGACAAGATACGAAATGAGTATATAAGAGGAAGCATGAAAGTAGCACCAGTGACCGATAAGATGAGAGGAAGACGATTAGCATGGTATGGACATGTAATACGGAGGGACGAAAGACAGGTTGTGAAAAGAGTATTAGATCTACGTGTGGAAGGATACAAAGGTAGAGGACGGCCCAAAAAGAGATGGATGGATTGTGTGATGAATGACATGTGTTTGAAAGGCGTGGGTGAGGAGTTGACGGCTAATAGAGATGAATGGAAGAAAAATACATACTGCGCCGACCCCAAATAATGGGAACAGGGTAGGAAGATGATGAAATATAATAAAATTATAGTTAGTAGAAACGTCAAAGTATTAAACGAAATGCATTATGAAGGTGAAGAGACAAAAACAATATCAGAAAAAGAACTACAAATAGTTATAGATAGCGTAGAAAATAAAGTCTCACTTCAAGAAGAAAACATAACTTCAAAACCTTCAGATACTAACACTGATGGTGAAAATAATAGAGAAGAATCACCTTCAGAAATTTACACGGATGACGAAAATAATAGAGACGAATCTCTAAACGAAATCATTTCACCTGAAATAAATGAAAATGATCAAGAAATTATAACCGAGGGAAGACCTAAACGTAACAGAAAGGTTCCAGCATGGACAAAAGATTACGAATTATTTGAATCTGAAAAAGAAAATTACTTTTCATCTCTATGCATTGATGATGAAAAAAATGAAAATGAAGATTATCATGAAGCGATTAAATCAGAAATCAAAGCACATATTAAAAATGGTACATGGGAAATAACAAAGAAGCAAAATGATTTCAAGATTTTAGATTTTAAAATGATTTTAAAAAAGAAAATAAGTTCCGAAAATAAAGAAATAAAAAAGACGAGATTAGTAGCTCGTGGTTTTAGCCAAAGAAAAGGTATTGACTACCACGAAACATTTGCTCCTGTAGCAAAACTAAGCTCAGTGAGGTCAGTGATTGCAATGTCAGTAGAAAAAGACATGCAACTACATCAAATGGATGTAACTACAGCCTATCTGAACGGAGATTTAAACGAAAAAATTGCTATGATACTCCCTAACTATTTAAAAGATGTTTTGACAGAAATACTATTTGAAGAAAATCTAGACAAAGAATTGACTGAAAAAACTAAAATAATGTTACAGAAAATGAATAATTTGAAGGATGTTTACTTAAGAAAGCAATATATGGCTTAAAGCAAGCAGGTCGTCAATGGTTCATAAAGTTAGATTCGAAGTTAAAAGAAATTAATTTTAAACCAACATCTGCTGATCCTTGCGTATTTATTAAAGAAGAAAATGACAAAGACCAAACCATTGTGGCAATTTACGTTGACGATATTTTAATTGCGTATAAAAAGAAAGAATATTTGAATAATGTAAGAAATTATTTGAAAAAAGCATTTGATATGAAGGACATGGGTATACCACAAAGATTACTTGGTATTGATATAAATGTAAGAAAAAACGAAACAAAACTAAGTCAGTCTGCTTATGTTGAAACAATTTTGAAAAAATTTAAAATGGAAGACTGCAAAAGTGCTTGTACTCCACTCTAAGTAAGCACTGCACTAGAACCAATGAAAGAAGAACATTCACACTTACCAAAATCTAATCGGCACTCTTATGTTCTTAGCTATTGCAACCAGGCCAGATATTAAGTTCGCTGTAACCTATTTTTCTCAATTAAACAACAGTTATGGTGAAGAACATTTTAAGTGTGCTAAGCGAGTTCTCAGATATTTGAAAGGCACAAAAGATGTAGGTCTTAATTTTAAAAAGACAGGAGAAGAACTTTATGGTATGGCAGATGCTGATTGGGGATCCTGTAAACTTGATAGAAAATCGTTTTCAGGATATTGTTTTAAATATGCAGGCAGTATCAGCTGGACCACCAGAAAACAACGATCTGTCGCATTATCTACAGCAGAAACCGAATACGTATCTTTGACAGAAGCTGCAAAAGAAGCAATTCATTTAAAATCTCTATTTAATGATTTGGGCATAATTCAAGATAAGATTATTATTTGGAACGATAACCAAGCAGCACAGAAACTCAGTCAGAACCCGATAGTTTCGTCTAAATCGAAACATATTGATTTGAAGCTGCATTTTATAAGAGATTGCATACAAGATTGTCATATTAATGTAAATTATCTACCAACAGAAGACATGGAGGCAGATATGTTGACAAAAGCATTGCATGGACCACGGTTGTCTAATCTCAGACAAAGAATGGGACTCACTCAACTGTAAATAGTGATGTGAGGAGGAGTGTTGAAATTGTGTAGATGCCTTATACAGGCCACTAGCACATCACTCTACACTTTGTGGTAATTTGTAAAAACAAAATTCAAACTAAGAAGTAATAAATGTATGTCAATGAAAATATAGAATGTAAAAATTGATTGTTTGATTTTAATATTATATTATATGGATTTTTAACTTAATTGTTATTTGCATAACCAAAATACTCCCACAACATTTATATTTAATAGCAGGTAATGTAATAATTACCTAAAAGTCGGTATTGTTTTAATTTAAAACTTATATTTTAAAAAAATATTGACAATAATTGCTTTCCTATAGTTTATATTGTATCTAAGATATGATTTATTAAGGTATATGAGGATTACGTATAATAATAAAAACAATCAAAAGCACAAACAAACTTAACAAAAACCAAAAAACAATAAAATATTAATAGCGATAACTATTTAGAATTCAAATGTACACTAGAAGTGAGCGGGGTTTAGTATCGCTGCGGGGGACGTAACGCGATTGGAGAGCCAATCAGCGCTAGGTACGCCCACCCTTTATCCCTCTCAGACCCCTCATATACCTTAATTTAGACTTCTGATCAGTCAAGTCCATCAGGGAAAATTCGTGCCGCTTTCTCAAATAGGAAAATACTCTCTCCAACATTAAAGAATTTGCAGGCATAGTCAGATATTTGAAAGCTATTTCGTCTTAAGGTTTTTAATGTCTATTTAAATTTATATAAATGAAAAATAAACCTTTTTTACCTTAACCTTACCTAACCTTAAAATTTTCATTCTATATTTAGGTATATAAATTTAAATAAGTTTAACAAGGCTATACATGTTTATAAATATTTTCAAACATGTCTATTTAATTTCAGCACATAAAAAAAAAAAAACTTGTGTGGTTTTATGAAACCACCGTAAAAGTGAAACTTTTTTTCACATTATAGACATTTAACTAAAAATTTTCGGAATAATATTCCATTAAGGGTATAAAAATTGCTTCATCAATCTTAATTTTATACTTAGAAAATGGGAATGATAATGGGAATTGATAAAAGTAGACTAGGTCTCCAACTAATATTTTTATTGAACTCTTTGTCTTAGAGTACGACATCAAGTCGTTCGGTAGAACGACGACGGCGATTGTTTGTCCGCCTGACCCGATACATAATACTTAACAATTATTTAGATGATATACACATATTAAAACACTGAAAACAATATTTTATAATCGTTGAGTCATTTTGATCCGTTTTTCAATTATTTTCAATCATTCTATTATCAATTCCATCTTCATCATGAATTTCACAGTTTATAAATATATTTAAAAATCAGTTTATAACCAATATTTTATGGTAACTAAAATACGTGAACAGTGACTTACATTCGATTTTTTCAATGTATCTAGTAAAAACAGCATCAATACGAGCGCCTTTCACTTTATCCCTACTCCGCGGCCGACCGTCACGCGACATGCAACACACAGACGAAAAAGTTTGAGACGATGTAATAAAAGTTTTACTTTAAAAAAAATATTCAATTCGACTGCAAAGTGCAATCACCGGAGCTTAACCGGTTATTCAATGATTGATTCAATCGAGTATTTTCACCGGTACATCACCGGCGATTCTCCGTATCCTTATACTTATAATACTCTATGAGATTAATGAAAAACGGCTGGAAACTTCGAGAATGCGCGGTTTTTTTTCTTTTACTACAATTTAATTATTCTTTATTTACTAAGTTTCAGTATAGTTAAGTAGTGTAAATAAGTTTATTTTTATTTATTATATTCTTATAAATAGCGTTTCTTCAAGTAGGTAAGTAATTTATTTATTTTTTAATATGAATGAACCGCCGGATCCTGGCGGTACCGTCCCCCCTGCTGTTAACTTCGTCACAATAAAATGTGATGTATCTGGCATGGAAACAGATGGTTCTGTTAGTTCAGTTAACAAATCTAGAAAACGAGTCGTCTCTCATAGAATCTGTAAGGGATGTAATAAAAAAAAACGTAAGAACTTAGGTGACCAAACGAGTATTGGATGTGTATGTAAAGAGGAAAATAATATTCAGGACATCGTTAGCCCTCATACTCCAGTCACAAATAATCCAATATTGCCATTAACAACCAAAACAAACACTACAACATCTACACCAACAGGCAG
Organism: Napeogenes inachia; assembly: GCA_959347355.1. Taxonomy (NCBI): domain Eukaryota; kingdom Metazoa; phylum Arthropoda; class Insecta; order Lepidoptera; family Nymphalidae; genus Napeogenes; species Napeogenes inachia. The sequence continues at coordinate 31,375,396 of OY365791.1, read as the reverse complement.
AAGAGTTTTTAATCAATATGACTTATCACCCTATACTATTCATGTACAAAGACTACAAACATCATTAAATGTTGGAACTACATTACAACCTATAAGCTTTGGTAAGATACTGAAACAGAGTAAAATAAATAATATCATCAATGGCAGCATAAAAAGAATAGGATGTAATAGAATTTCTTTATCTTTTTCTAATTATGTAAATGCAAATGCTTTCCTAGATCATTATCTATTATTAGTTACTCTTCCTTAATAAACTGAAGGCTTTCATACCATCCTTTACTATTACCCGGGTGGGTATAATAAAGGGTGTCCCTAATGAATGGTCTCCAGAGGAAATTGTTGAAAACATCTCTGTTCCAATTGGCTGTGGCAGCATAATAAAGGTTATAAGGTCATTGTGGAAGGTACTCCAGTATGGAAACCTACCCAGTCAGTGGTAATTTATTTTGATGGTCAAATCTTACCAAAACGAGTATTTATTTGCTTTAATTCTTTACCAGTTGATTAGTATATTTTCCCGACCATACAGTGTTATAATTGTTGTCGCTTTGGTCACACAAAACAACAGTGCAGATCCAAACCCAAATGTTTCAGATGTGGTCAGGAACATAGTGGTGATACATGTAAGCTTGTTGATGATTATATAAAAATGCTTTTTATGTTCAGGATCTCACATGGCTAATAGTAAGTCTTGTCCAGAATTTAAATGTCAAATGAATATTAAAACACACATGGCTCAAAACTGTGTTTCATATGCAGAAGTCACTAAGTTTTTCCCAGCAGTGTCAAAATTGTTTGCTGAAATTCTTTCAACACCAAATGTAGAAAATATTGTAAATTCACCACCCACTTTAAAAAATTCTTACAAAAAACTATATTTAGTAAACCTAGAGCCCCATCACCAAGAAGTAAAGGCTATGATAAAAAAGCACATGAAAATACTTTGAGTGAATTTACAATGCTTTTACCATCTGATGGTTGTATTTTATCAAACAAAAATATTGAAAACATAACACAGCAAACACAAAAATCCTTAATAGACGAAATTAAGACATTACTGCAATCATTATCTCAATCCAAAACTACTTTACCGCCCAACATTGCCTCTGTATTAGCATCAATCTCAAATTTATTATTATCTATCACTGATGACACAAAAAAACAACATTATTCAATGGAATTGCAAAAGTGCAATCAGTAACAAGACTGATTTAATATATCTTTTAAATAATTTCAATCCTTTTCTTGTATCTTTATGTGAAACTTGGTTTAAACCAAGTTTGACTTTTAAATTTATAGGTTATGTCACCATCAGACAAGACCGATTTGATGGCTATGGCGGTGTAGCCATACTTGTTAAAAAAATGTATACCTTTTACTACGTTATCTCTACATGTAAATATGTTTGTTGTTAATGTTTTTCCATATAAAATTTACAGCCCAGACTTGAAATCTATATCAAATCAAACCTTACATTCCTCTTGGCAAGATTTATGGAATAAAAGTAGTATACTTCAGGATCATATTACAACAGAATACAACCCAATATTCCATCTAAACCTTGGTTTTTCTCAGTCAAATTTAATAGAACGGTTACCAGTATTTGATTGAGATTAGGGCACACTTGCACACGTTCTCACCTATTTAGATTGCAAATAAAAGATAGCCCACAGTCTCCATGTGGTGCAGATATAGCAGATGTCAACCACTTATTTTTCTCATGTCCTCTTTATAAACACGATGTCCTGTTTAAATCCTTAATAGAATCCCAAATTCCGTTACCAACATCAATAACTTGTCTACTATATAAAAACAATAAAAACATCTACCAATTCCTTACAGATTTTATTATCTCTAACGAAGTCAAAATTTAACTTTGTAAAATTTTATTTAGTATTACCATATATTATTATTTAAACAAATACTATTTTATTATTTATATACAGTTGCTACTTACCTATTATATTATTTGGTGTATTGAGCTATGCCTTCTTAAGGTTCCAACCCTTATAAATTATATAATGTAGGTACATATAATTATTATTAAGTAATACAGTCTAATATGTTTATTTATAATTTTCTTATATCCTATTTGTAAAATTGTATGTTAATTTATATATTTTTTAATAATTTATTTATGACCATGGACACAAAAAAATGTATGTATTCTTAAAGTATTGTTTTACTGAAAGTTATCATTCACCAAATTATTTTCGATGACGGGTGTTAAAAACATCAAAAGTTTCCCCTGTTTCGACCATTGGCATAATGCACGCAATGCTTTGCCACAAAGTTAAAGAGAGAACAAAAAATAAAAATGTCATTTCCAATCTTATCATAATCGATAGTAAATGGAACGGCGGGAAACTTCGAAAATGCGCGGTTGTTTTTCTTTGGCTAAAATTTAATTTTTCTTTATTTAATAAGTTTCAGTATAGTTAAGTAGTGTAAATAAGTTTATTTTTATTTATTATATTCTTATAAATAGTGTTTCTTCAAGTAGGTAAGTAATTTATTTATTTTTTAATATGAATGAACCGCCGGATCCTGGCGGTACCGTCCCCCCTGCTGTTAACTTCGTCACAATAGAATGTGATGTATCTGGCATGGAAACAGATAGTTCTGTTAGTTCAGTTAACAAATCTAGAAAACGAGTCGTCTCTCATAGAATCTGTAAGGGATGTAATAAAAAAAAACGTAAGAACTTAGGTAACCAAACGACTATTGGTTGTGTATGTAAAGAGGAAAATAATATTCAGGACATCGTTAGCCCTCATACTCCAGTCACAAATAATCAAATATTGCCATTAACAACCAATACAAACACTACAACATCTACACCAACAGGCAGAAGAGTTTTTAATCAATATGACTTATCACCCTATACTATTCATGTACAAAGACTACAAACATCATTAAATGATGGAACTACATTACACTCTATAAGCTTTGGTAAGATACTGAAACAGAGTAAAATAAATAATATCATCAATGGCAGCATAAAAAGAATAGGACGTAATAGAATTTCTTTATCTTTTTCTAATTATGTAAATGCAAATGCTTTCCTAGATAATGAGTTACTCTTCCTTAATAAACTGAAGGCTTTCATACCATCCTTTACTATTACTCGGGTGGGTATAATAAAGGGTGTCCCTAATGAATGGTCTCCAGAGGAAATTGTTGAAAACATCTCTGTTCCAATTGGCTGTGGCAGCATAATAAAGGTACGCAGAATTAATTATAAGGTCATTGTAGAAGGTACTCCAGTATGGAAACCTACTCAGTCCGTTGTAATTTATTTTGATGGTCAAATCTTACCAAAACGAGTATTTATTTGCTTTAATTCTTTAACAGTTGATTTGTATATTTTCCCGACCATACAATGTTATAATTGTTGTCGCTTTGGTCACACAAAACAACAGTGCAGATCCAAACCCAAATGTTTCAGATGTGGTCAGGAACATAGTGGTGATACATGTAAGCTTGATGATGATTATATAAAATGCTTCTTATGTTCAGGTTCTCACATGGCTACTAGTAAGTCTTGTCCAGAATTTAAACGTCAAATGAATATTAAAACACACATGGCTCAAAATTGTGTTTCATATGCAGAAGCCTCTAAGTTTTTCCCAGCAGTGTCAAAATCGTTTGCTGAAATTTTTTCAACACCAAATGTAGAAAATATATCTGTAAATTCACCACCCACTTTAAAAAATTCTTACAAAAAAACTATATTTAGTAAACCTAGAGCCCCATCACCAAGAAGTAAAGGCTATGATAAAACAGCACATGAAAATATTTTGAATGAATTTACAATGCCTTTACCACCTGATGGTTGTGTTTTATCAAACAAAAATATTGAAAACATAACACAGCAAACACAAAAATCCTTAATAGACGAAATTAAGACATTACTGCAATCATTATCTCAATCCAAAACTACTTTACCGCCCAACATTGCCTCTGTATTAGCATCAATCTCAAATTTATTATTATCTATCAATGATGACACAAAAAAACAACATTATTCAATGGAATAGCCGAAGTGCAATCAGTAACAAAACTGATTTAATATAGGTATCTCTTGAATAATTTCAATCCTTTTCTTGTATCTTTATGTGAAACTTGGTTAAAACCAAGTTTAACTTTTAAATTTAAAGGTTATGTCACCATCAGACAAGATCGATTTGATGGCTACGGCGGTGTAGCCATACTTGTTAAAAAATGTATACCTTTTACTACGTTATCTCTACCTGTAAATAGTAATGATTTTTCAATCATAGGTATTACTGTAAGTAGTGTAAATTATATTTCTGTATATATTCCTCATCCTTCGATTTCCATATTGAATAAAATTGACGAATTGATACGCAATCTACCGAAACCATTCATTATTTTAGGTGACCTTAACTGTCAACATGAATCCTGGGGTAGTACTAAATCTAACTGTTACGGTGAGCGTTTATTAGAATTAATAGATTCAAATAACCTATGCGTGTTAAACTCTGGATCCCCAACGCGTCTAACAAATCCAATAGAAGGTAATAGTGCTGTAGATTTAAGTATATGTACTTCTTCTTTAGTCCCTCGGTTATCATGGTCGGTTCTATCGTCAACCTATGGAAGCGATCACTTCCCAATTATAATAAAAACTTTGCCATCTACACATATTTCTCATAACAATAACCGTGTGTACAAAAAATATAAACTTAAATATGTTAGTGATGAAATTTGGCAAACATTTTCTAAACTAATAGACGACCAAATTTTAAATATCCCATTAATACAAAACACAGATGCTGAGTCTCAAATATTTACTGAAATTATTGTTAACACAGCCAATAAACTATTTCCTATTGTAAACAATTCATCTTATATTCCTTGCCCACCTTGGTGGGACAAGGAATGCAAGGAAGCAATTAAGGCTCGTAAGGCTGCTGAAAAACAATATCGCAACAATATTAATGATGATATTTTTTTGGTGGTAGACCATGACATCGGGTCGCCGGCAAAGTTACCACCCATCGGGCAAAGTCGTGCCGCAAAGCGACCTAGTCGTGTTCCGGCACGTTGCTCGATGAAGCCGTTTATGGGAAATGGGTCTGAACAGCTGCGGTACGTTGGCGAACCGGTTGACGTCGAGTTGGTGGTTGTTTTGTCGGGTGTCTAGTCGAGGAGGGTAGCGGGATCCGAAGCAACGGCTTTCCGCTGGCCGCCCACAGATAGTTGGGGGCCCAATTAGTGGGTTAGCCACCCACGAAAGGCTGCCCCGCCAGCTGCGAAAAATCCCAGGGTGGCTCCATCGTGCTGGTTGGCGACCAGACGAGGAAGCCCGATGGCGATCCCTGGGGGGGTTCGGGCGTCCCCGCAGTCTCCAGACTAGCCTCCCAGTGGCAAGACATCACCAATTTCGACGTCGGGTTCGATACGTACCGCCTCGTTCAACTGCCATTTCCCATCCCTATTCACTTTTATTTTATTTTTTTTATGAGTAAAGTTAAAAAGAAGAAAATGTTTTTACAGCGGTTGCACTCCTCCTCATTTAAAGTGCACCTCAGTAATATTAGGGGTTTGCACTCTAATATCTTACCTGTCCATCACCACCTGGAGACAGAACAACCGCACCTCTTCTTTTTGACGGAGACGCAGATACAATGTCCCTTAAGCGCTGCGCACCTGGATTATCCCGGATACACGTTAGAGCACAACTTTCGCTCACGTGCCGGAGTCTGCGTGTATGCGCGGAACGACCTCTGTATCCAGCGTCTCCGTCACCTTGAAGACCCCACTTTTTCTTCTTTATGGGTTTTAGTAGACACAGGAAACGAAAAAATCCTGTATTCCTGTGTTTACCGTTCGCACAGCGGTGACCAGGAGACAACTAGATTATTCGAGTATCTCGGTGAGGCTGCTGATATGGCTCTGCATCAGTTCCCTTCAGCGCAGCTCGTCTTTCTGGGGGATTTTAATGCCTGTCATCAGGACTGGCTGTTCCCGTACCAGAAGACCGACCATGCTGGAAGAGAAGCGCGGAACTTTGCGTTGTCCTTGGACCTCTTTCAGCTGGTGAAGCAAGCGACAAGGGTACCAGACGTGGTAGGCCATACAGCCAATTGCCTGGACCTTCTGCTGACAACTGATCCGGACAGGTATCGGGTAGAGGTTACCTCTCCCTTGGGAACCTCCGATCACTGTCTGGTGAAATCTGTGTTTACATATTCCCCACCAGCTTTCGAACCTCATGGTGTTAGGTGAGTATGGAAATACAAGTCAGCAGATTGGGATGAGATGCGGCACTTTTTTGCGTCTTATCCTTGGCGGCAGGTCTGCTTCTCTTCTTTGGATCCGTCGAGTTGCGCGGATGCTATAACCGATGTGGTGCATCAGGCAATGGAGTATTTTATTATCCTTTTGCTGACGTACCCATCGGTGGCAAAGCTCGCCCATGGTTTAATGCCGAATGTGGTCATGCTCAAGACCGAAAACATTCCGCATATCTCATTTGGGCTGACGCTCGAAGCTGCAAAACTCCGGATGTAAGTTCGAAGAAGAGAGCCTTTAACCAAGCTGCCAAGTCCTACAAAAAGGCATTGCAGAAGGCTCGTCTCGATCGAATCGCTAAGAATGGCGAAAAGCTCTCTGTCCGACCAACTGGCAGTCGAGCTTTCTGGTCTCTTGAGAAAGCGATCGAGTCGAATTTCTGCCAACCCTCACTGCCTGCTCTGCTGAAGCCGGATGGATCCCTGGCCCACACAGCAACATAGAAAGCGAATGTACTTGCTTCTCTGTTTGCTGATAATTCGCATCTAGACACTGGCAATGCTTCTCCAGCACATCTTCCTCACTGCGGTGTTTCGATGCCTGAAATCCGCATCACTAACAAAGAGGTATGGAGAACATTGTGTCGTTTAGATGTGAATAAAGCCAGTGGTCCTGATGGTATACCAGCCATTCTGCTCAAGACATGCGCAGCTGAGTTGTCTCCTGTACTGACACGTCTGTATCGTCTCTCTTTCATGACTGGAATAGTGCCGAAATCCTGGAAGCTTGCTAATGTGCAACCCGTGCCCAAAAAAGGCAGCCGTGCCGACCCTGTCAATTACCGACCGATTTCAATCACCTCCATACTCTGCAAGATTATGGAGCGTGTATTGAACTCGCGCCTACTAGCATACCTAGAAGGTAACAATCTCCTCAGTGACCGACAGTACGGGTTTCGCCGTAATAGGTCTACTGGGGACCTCCTAGTGTATGCTACTCACATTTTAGGCGAGGCCATCGAGAAGAACGGAGAAGCGGTCGCCGTCTCTCTGGACGTCTCGAGGGCATTTGACAGGGTCTGGCATGCGGGCCTTATAAGCAAGCTTTCAGCGTACGGTATATCTCCTGGTCTGATCGGCTGGGTAACGGACTTTCTGAGCCACAGATCTCTCCGAGTAGTTGTCGACGGGTGTTCCTCGGAACCCTTGACAATAAATGCCGGAGTGCCTCAGGGGTCCGTTCTTTCTGCAACTCTGTTTCTGCTGCACATTAATGATCTGTTGAAGCCCGGTATATATGGGTATGCAGACGACAGCACAGTTGTAGAAAGATATCTGCCGAGTACTCGGGCTAGTCGAGATCAAGTACAGTCTGAAAGAGAAGCCATGGTGCAACGTTTGAATGACAAACTTCAGGCAGTCTCCGCATGGAGCAATGCCAATCTTGTCAAGTTCAACGCCACCAAAACGCAGACGTGTCTATTCACCGCCAAAAGGAGCCCTTTCACCTTGGCTCCTACTTTCCAGAATGTATCCTTGGAATACAGTGACCGGCTTCAGTTGTTAGGCTTAGAGATTTCCTCGAACCTCAACTTTGGTCGGTTCATTGAGTCCAGAGCAAGAGCAGCAGCAGCAAAGCTTGCCGTTCTGGCGAAGGTTCGGCAGTACTTTACACCGGGACAGCTTCTTGTTTTATACAAAGCACAGATCCGGTCGTGTGTAGAGTACTGTGGTCACATATTTGCTGGTGCCGCAAAGTCTCATCTTGCGGTTCTGGACTCAATTGAGAGGCGAGCAAAGAGGCTTATGGGCGATCCCGAATTGGTCGGAGCCGACCTCCAAAGCCTTGAGCACAGGCGTAGAATTGCTAGCCTCTCAGTATTCTATAGGATACATTTTGGTGAGTGTGCGCAGGAATTACACAATTTAATTCCCCCGTCCCCCTTCCATCACCGGACGTCCCGACGCACGGCAGGTATCCATCCTTTTGTTGTGGACATTCCACCTGTCCGAACGAAGCGCTTTGCTTCCTCATTTTTACTGCGTACAGCAAAGGATTGGAACAGCTTGCCTGCGTCGGTATTTCCGACCGAATACAATGTGGGTGTCTTCAAGCGAAGAGTGAATAGGTTGCTAGGGTAATGCGCCTTACCACCTAAGACTACATTCCACTTACCATCAGGTGGAATGTAGTCAAGCATTGCCCTAGATAATATAAAAAAAAAAAAAAAATAATAACTATGATGCTGTCATAGATATATTAAAAAATAATAAAAAACTATTTAAAAATAAAAAAAGAGAAAGTTGGAAAAAGTTCTGCCTTTCCATTTCTCCAGATACCCCTCCAGCAATAGTTTGGCTGAACATAAAAAAATTTAGATCAGTATTTATTGACTCATCATTAACTACCATTCATCCTTCTTTAATTAACAAACTATTAAATCATTTATCTCCTTCTACGGTGAACGAACAAGTAAGTTTGGATATGTTAAATGTCTTTGATGAAACTTCATCTGATCTTTGTCCGGATTTTACCTTACAAGAACTTAAAAACATATTAAATACTGTCAAAAAAGACACGGCTCCCGGGACTGATAGTATTGTTTATTCTTTTATTAGTCATCTAAGTCATAATGCTCTACTTTATTACTTAAACATTATAAACCGTATCTTAGTTTCAGGTGAAATACCATCATCATGGAAATCCCAAATAATCATCCCAATCTTAAAGCCTAACAAGGATCCATCTGAACCTTCTTCCTATCGTCCCATTGCATTATCATCTGTGTTAATCAAAATTTTAGAACATCTGGTTAAAAATCGACTCGAATGGTATCTTGAGAGTAATAATTACTTATCAAATAACCAGTACGGGTTCCGAAAAGCTAGAAGTACTATGGACAATATAAGCCTTTTAGATGCTGATATAAGACTAGCCTTTAGCATGAATAAATCCGTACTTGCAGTTTTTCTTGATCTTAATTCAGCATATGATAATGTGGTAATCCCAATTTTAATACAAAAGTTAATACATTTAAAGGTACCGAAAAAATATATTGTCTTTATTACCAATAGTTTGTCTAACAGATCAATTGACATTTATTCAGATAATATAAAACACACTAGGTGCCTATCAAAGGGTCTTCCGCAAGGATCAGTACTGAGTCCTTTATTATACAATGTGTACACATACGACTTGGACAAAGCTATTAATAACAATATTGACATTTTACAATATGCCGATGACCTTCTTCTTTACACAACAAATCAAAGCATTGAACAAGCTAACATAGACATTAATCTGTCTCTTAATATGTTACAAACATGGTTAGGGAAAAATGGGTTACAAATTTCACCGTCTAAAAGCTCCGTAGTTCTGTTTACACGGTTACGATGTCCTCCAAAAATTTCGGTAAATTTTGATAATGAATCAATACCAATAAAAGAAAGCACAAAATTTTTAGGTGTTATACTGGACTCAAAACTATCCGGCGTCCCTCATTGTAATTATGTTGCCAATAAGTGTGAAAAATTAATCAATATTCTAAGATGTTTAGCAGGTATTTGGTGGGGCACGCATCCATTTTATCTTAAGCTCATTTATAATGCTATTATACGAAGTATTTTAGATTATGGTTCTTATATCCTTGAACCTTGTAACAAATCAGCCCTTCAGAAACTTAACTTGATCCAATCCAAGTGTTTACGAATCATTTGTGGGGCAATGAAATCCAGTCCAATAAACGTCCTGCAAGTAGAGTGCGGTGAACCTCCCTTACATTTAAGACGCCAGTATTTATCTGATCAATACGTTTTTCGATGTGTACAGCTTTTAGAACACCCGATTTTACAAAAACTTCATGTACTTTCTCAATCCATTGACATTTTACCATATTGGTGTAATAAATCTATTCCATGTCTTGTAATTAGTTACAAAAAATATTTATCACTTTCAGCTCCCATTCATCGCTCAGCAATATTGCCTATTTTTACATGTGATTTCGAAGCTCTTGTAAGAAAACCAAAAATTATTTTTAATTTTGGTATTAATAAAGACGAAACGAATGCAATGGTTCTTTACAACCAAATTATCAAAAATGAATACCCTAGTTATCATACTATATTTAGCGACGCATCCAAGCAAAGTGATCATAGCCATGTAGGAGTCGGAGTTTACCACTCGCAATATAATATTATTCAAAAAGTTAAACTTCCGTCGGAATGTAACATATTTTCAGGAGAATGCTTAGGTGTGTACAAAGCTATAGAATATGTCTTATTATTTAAACTTTCACAAGCTCTAATATTTTCGGACTCGCTAAGCACTTTACAAGCTATCCATAATTGTTGTCATAAAAAAATACATCATCCTTTAATTTACGAAATTAAAAAAATACTAGACCGCTGTCATAAGATGCAGTGTGATGTGGTTTTGATATGGATTCCAGGTCACGTTGGTATTTATGGCAATTGCAAGGCGGATGAATTGGCTAAAGATGCCATTTTGAATGGAGATGTTTTTCCATATAAAATTTACAGCCCAGACTTGAAATCTATATCAAATCAAACCTTACATTCCTCTTGGCAAGATTTATGGAATAAAAGTAGTATACTTAAAGGATCATATTACAACAGAATACAACCCAATATTCCATCTAAACCTTGGTTTTTCTCAGTCAAATTTAATAGAACAGTTACCAGTATTTTATCGAGATTAAGATTAGGGCACACTTGCACACGTTCTCACCTATTTAGATTGCAAATAAAAGATAGCCCACAGTGTCCATGTGGTGCTGACATAGAAGATGTCAACCACTTATTGATAGAGAGGCATATTAGTGACTTGCTCGTTCTTGATGGAATATTCTGGTACAGGATCCGAGGCGTAGGTCTCAGGCAATTAAACTACACACACAATATGACAATTCTTGTATTAAATGTAGGTAATCAATTATAACAAATTACTTAGTAGGAATACAATTATCAGAGTTGCGTGAACCACCGATTCGATTAACATTCCACCGGAACACGTGGGTGCGTGCGCGCACACTCGCACTCGAACTAGTAATGGCCGCCTCCCCAGCGCTCGGTGTTATGTCTTCCGTCAACTGTCATCTGTCAGTTTAAAATCAACTAAATAGTCTTGTGCGCCGTCACGGCCAACCCTGACTGTCGCACGTCCTCGTGCGGTTATTAGTCTCATACAGAATCATCTGAAACATTACAGTCACGTATTATTGTTAGCTCGCCCATGCCTGACAAATAGCTGGCTTTTGATGAGTGGTTACATAACGTTAATTTGATAACTCGACCTGAGGGCAATACTTTTAGACCTACAATACACTTCGCTAAGATATGGACCGGACGCAATAGGTCCATTCGACCATCGACATTATATTTTCGACTGGGTCCGGGTGCAGGCGACCCTTCCGACCTTTACAACCGACAATCTCTTATGGCTAGGCCGGGCGTATGGAGCCCTTTCCACCATCCAACAGCTAATATGAGGCGTGGACCGGGCGCACTAGGCCCTTACCGACCAGCCAACAACTACCGCGAGGCGTGGACCGGGCGTACTAGGCCCTTACCGACCAGCCAACAGCTACCGCGACGCATGGACCGGGCGTACGAGGCCCTTACCGACCAGCCAACAGCTACCGCGAGGCGTGGACCGGGCGTACTAGGCCCTTACCGGCCAGCCAACCTAAGAATGAGGACCGGGCATACTAGGCCCATGCCGACCATTTTTTTTTTCTGGCGTGATTCAGGCGTACGAGGCCTTTTCAATCAGCCCTTACAATGACAGACGTGATTCAGGCGCATGAGCCTTTTCAATCAGCCTTTGCGTTATAACCTTATATCAGATCTCCAATTCGAAGAATTAATTCAGAAGAACTTACTTTCGTTTACATGACTCTACTTCAATTGTCTAAAAGGTTGTTCAGTCTCTGATGCACTACGTTTGATCGCTTAATTTTCTTTATCCAGCGAGTATTTACCGCAAAAATTGGAAGTAAATCGAAACGAATTCACCTTTATACTGTGACGTATCCGATGGTGGATAAATTGCGCAGACCTCAACGCGTTGCTCGCACCGCACTTTACCAGTACCGCTGCCATAGCTGCCATCGCCACGACCGCCGTCAAGACCATCAGCAACATCAGCACCATCAGCACCATCGGCGCTGCGCCGTCATCGCCGACCGCGCAGTGCCGTCACCGCCAGCCGTGCCGCGCCGTCACCGCTAACCGCGCTGCGTTGTCACCGCCAGCCACGCTGCGCCTTCACCGCCAGCCGCGCCGCGCCGTCACCGCCAACTGCGCTGCGCCGTCACCGCCATCCGCCCCGCACCATCACCGCCATCCGCGCCGCGCCATTACCGCCATTCGCACCACGTAGTCACCGCCATAATTTTTCATTTCTTTTCTTTGTTCATCAGCAGCGATTTCTTCTTTCGTAGAATTCTTCCAACGTTTTGTCATATAATCTAATAAACGACTTGCATAAGCGATTAAATAGGTATTTTCACTCGATTTTCTTGATATGTGGGTAGATCTCCATTTTGAAGTTTTGAGATAACATAAATTTAACTTGATTGATTGATTTACAACCATTGATTATCAACTATTGATTGATTGTATTGATTCTGGAACTTCATTGCTATTATCTTGTAGTGTGCCTTTCAAATAATAAAATCACTTCATTTTTGCTTGACGTGATATTGTAGCTTCAATAAACTTATTTCACGGGTAGTTGGTGGTTGTAATGCCCGAGTGAATCCCACTTCTGATGTCGGAGATAGAGAGGCATATTAGTGACTTGCTCGTTCTTGATGGAATATTCTGGTACAGGATCCGAGGCGTAGGTCTCAGGCAATTAAACCACACACACAATATGACAATTCTTGTATTAAATGTAGGTAATCAATTATAACAAATTACTTAGTAGGAATACAATTATCAGAGTTGCGTGAACCACCGATTCGATTAACATTCCACCGGAACACGTGGGTGCGTGCGCGCACACTCGCACTCGAACTAGTAATGGCCGCCTCCCCAGCGCTCGGTGTTATGTCTTCCGTCAACTGTCATCTGTCAGTTTAAAATCAACTAAATAGTCTTGTGCGCCGTCAAGTATTACCATATATTATTATTTATACAATTACTATTTTATTATTTATACAGTTGCTACTTACCTATTATATTATTTGGTGTATTTAGCTATGCCTTCTTACGGTTCCAACCCTTATAAATTATATGATGTATGATTATATCCTATCTGTAAAATTGTATGTTAATATATATTTTTTAATAATTTATTCATGAGTCATGACCATATATACAAAAAAATGTATGTATTCTTAAAGTATTGCTTTACTGAAAGTTCATTCACCAAATTATTTTCGATTACGGGTGTTAAAAACATCAAAAGTTTCCCCTGTTTTGACCATTGGCATAATGCACGCAATGCTTTGCCACAAAGTTAAAGAAAGAAAGAAAGATAGTAAACATTAATTTTAAAGTGACATATTTTTTGATTCCTAGCATATTTTTTATTAACTTATTAATGTCAAGTATATTGTTCGAACATATATATTTTAATTAAGTATAATGGGTGGTCTGTTTAGCAAAAGTAAAAAGACTGTTAGCAGGGTAACCGAACAAGATAAAGCTGTTCTTCAACTTAAACAACAAAGGGACAAGTTAAAACAATATCAGAAGAAAATTGAACTTAATTTAGAAAGAGACAGGCAGTTAGCTAAAAAACTTTTGACCGAAGACAAACGTGAGAGAGCAAAATTACTGTTAAAGAAAAAGAAATACCAAGAAAATCTTTTAAAGAATGCTGACATACAATTGGAAAAACTAGAACAACTCACACACGATTTAGAGTTTGCCCAGATTGAAGTACAGGTAAGATTCTTAAACCAATATGCTTTTACAATTGTTTCGCTATTTTAATCAGTTTTGCTTATGATTAATAACATTATTTTGTTCTAAGGTACTTGATGGTTTGAAAACGGGTAATGAAGCTCTTAAGAAAGTCCACGACATTCTCAATATTGATGAAATAGAAAAAATATTAGATGAAACAAGAGATGGAATACAGAAACAACAAGAAATAGATGATCTGATATCAGGACAGTTAACTCAGGAAGATGAGGAAGATGTAGAAGCAGAACTTGAATCAATTCTTGATGTCAAAGATAGATTGCCAGAAGTGCCCGTTGAAAAGCTGCCAGCAGTGCCTGGAGATGCTATGGAAGAGGAAGTTCCAGAGAGACCTCAAAGGGTTAAAGTTAAGAGAATTGCAGTTGAAGCTTAACAATTTTTTTAATTTTATTAACTTATTATATTTTAGTACATGATTAAATAAATTCTAAACCATAAACTGTTTTCTAAAAGGTTTTATGAAAACCAGTCAGCATAACACGCTTTTAAGATAACTGGCATAAAATAGTGTTAGTAATTTTAACTTTTAGCTGTTATCTAAATTCTTTCTTCTTAAAACTTTTATGTTGTAAAGGTGTTAATGAATAACTTGGTAGCAAGAAATGGTTTTCTTAACTAACATCCAAGATGTTTAAACATTAATATCTAAAGTTAAAGTTTTTCTGTTTATAAAATACATACTTGTGCAAGATTTAGTATTACTGTTTAAGGTGCATATTATTAATACATAAATGTACCAGATATAAGTTAATTTTAAAAATAGCTAATTTGTTTCGCAAAGGCAGTGTAATTTTTACGAGACATTGCTTCAGGACCGCAATAGTGTATGTTTCGCAACCCGACTGCCCCAGCTTGAATTTTTGTTTCTTAGCTGCAGTATAAGGATATTATGATATAATGGGCTGTGGCCAATTTGCTAATTAGGAATAAATTTAAATGAAACACTTTTATCTTTCACATTTTAATCTCATCCATATCAAATTACTGAACATAAATTGAAGATTTTAGTACTCACTATGGTCTATATAAGGATTTAGGTACTATATAATATAAATAAAAGTTGCACCACTCGAGATAATTATTATTTAAGAGATAAGTTATCTCAATGATAGCACAAGTTAAAAAATAACTAAAATAAAAGTTGATTTAAAATCATGAAATCCCAATATCTGAGACATAATATCTCTATAAAGTAGCATATCATAAATGATATATTTAACTTATGCATATGACATATAACTAATACATAAAAGTTTTCTATTTACAAGTAATTACAGACTATGTTTTAAAAGCTGTTACAGTAATCATGAAGTGATTATAACACCACTTCTCATACTGGCGGTTTGACTAAGCTAAGCATACTTGCC
The DNA here is from genome assembly GCA_959347355.1 of Napeogenes inachia. NCBI lineage: Eukaryota > Metazoa > Arthropoda > Insecta > Lepidoptera > Nymphalidae > Napeogenes > Napeogenes inachia. The sequence goes on along the minus strand of OY365791.1, from coordinate 31,359,816 downwards.
ACCAGCGAACATCTATACAATTTTAACCTTAAAATACTAAGAATTTATCACACATTGTACTGTACATAAATGGCAAAGAATAACTATAACAATTAAGATATACAAGAAAGAGGTAAATAAATAGTTGATTTAGGGTAGGTAGGTATTTTATCATATTGGTATGTTTCATGCTCCTGGTCCCTATATCAGTTGTTAATAAAAATATTTTTAGCTACTAAAGACTAAATTGCAAAATAAAATATAATGTTAATTATTCGGTGTCATTTTTAAAGCTACTAATATTTCCTTTATATTAAATAAACTAATTTCTGTATTTAAGTAAAATTTGGCAGATAACTTTACCAAGGCTCATAATGAGGAATGTATTTAATCCTTTATTTCATATTTATTATAGACTTTAATAATACGCCATACTGTTTATAGTTTAATGACCATTCATTCTAAAATCTATTTGTTGAAAAGACATAGTTAATTTGTTACTCTGGTAACCTGGATTTAATATTATCTACAAATAAACATTATTGCAAGAACCTAAATGTAATTATTTAGCTGTAAAAACAAACAGGATTTAAAACCAATATCACTAGTAAAATGACATAATAGCTATTTTATATACACTTCATCAGACTGTTTATAACATTGTAAAAGTGCAAGTTACTTGAGATTTAGATAATGATTACTCTATTTTATCAATTTCTGACTTAACTAATGAAATATATTTTCTTTACAAACTAGTTTACTCTGTTCACATCTAAATTATATACAATTCCAGAAGTTTTAAAAAATAGCTCTTATTATATCTTTAATCTAATATTCAACACTACCTTAACAATTACATCTTTACACAAGTTAAATAGATTTAGTGTATCTGACTGGACAATAATTTGAAAATGATCTTGATTGGAGTCCTAGTTTAAAACCCACAAAGAATAGTGTCCTTGTCACCTGTCTAGAAACAGTATGATATCGATGTCAGGTGTGGTATGTGTGGTATGCTAGTAGTTGACAGTGACGGGATGCTGTGGTATGGAGCCGGTGTGGTGGGTGCTGGTATGCGTGAAGGTACCCGCAACCGATGCCGCGCTCGTCACATTTCCAGTACGGACTTCCTGTATCATAAGATGGTTTTAATTTTATTTTATCATCATTTACTGGAATTTACTAAATCTTACGACATTTTTCACTTACTTGACTAGAAATTTGCATAACCGTTGTATTTGATTGCTGATTTACTGTTACAGAAGTTTCTGTAGCTCTGTTATCAACTGATGTTCTGAAATAAAACCAAAGGTGTCTTGATGTACTAATTACACATATGCATTTAATAAATCTGTGTACTACCAAGGAATCTTTTTACCAGGCTTTTCCGAAGGATTTCATTTGTAACAATAAATGCAAGCAACATGGGAATATTATTCAAACCTAATATCATGTTTTCGTTCGGGTCTATCGGCTTCCTTGTCGCACTTCTCGTAATCTCCACAGTCGTCTACTTCCGGTGCAGGCTCGGTTGTCGCTGCTTCATTAGCATTGTGAGTTCGCCGATGGGTTACCAAGTGACCTAAAGATTTAATGTTTTATTGAAATTACAAAGACTTGATGTAAAATTGTGCTTTTTACAGGTTCTAAAAAACCTGCCAAGTGAGGGTTGATTACATATAAAAAAGACAAAAAATCGCGTTTGTTGTATGTATGTTCCATGTGTGACGTATGGAATCAAATATTTATTTAAACTTAATATATAACTAATTATTGTGTGCTTATTTCAAGCATCTAACTGCAACTGTTATTAAAATTGGGTAACAAAAAAAACCGTTTTTGTTTGAGAAGCCCCTCTCGAATATTTATTTTAGTTTGGTTTTAGTATTTGTTGTTATAGCGGCAACAGAAGTACATCATCTGTGAAAAAATCAGCTAAGCTACGGTTCATGATACTTGGAGCTTGGAGACAGGCAGACAAATAAACAGTGAAATCATAGTAATAAGGTTCTTTTTTTACGCTTTGGGTACGGAACCTTAAAAATGACGGTGTAACAGTATTCATAACGATTAGAATGAAATTGACTATCTCAATAGTTTATCATATGGTAAATATTCTTATGAAATTGCACAAAATTGTACATTGTGTTCACCTTTGCACATGAACTCCTTAGAGCATACTTCACATCGAAAGGACTTGTTGGCGGCGTTGCTCTTGTTGTGAGATCGCTCGTGAAATAATAAATTACCCTTTAAAGGGAACGATTTACCACATTCCCCACAACTAAACGGCCGCTCCCCGCAGCTGTGTGATCTGGTTGGGAAAATGAATAAAAATGTAGATCTAAACATATAACCTTATATAAGTGATTTTGTTTTATTTCTGAATAGAGTAAGATTATAAACATAACATAAACAAACAATACATAGTTCTAGTTGAAAAAAAGCACTTAAACCGGGTCCATAAAGGGGTATTAAGTAATATTGATTGATCATAAAGATTTTCGAGATATAGTTTATCAACAAAAGATGTATTTAATTGTGAGTAAAACTGTGGTTTGTCCTTACCTCATATGAGTAACAAGATGTTCTTTTCTCGTGAATGGCTTTGAGCATACTTTGCAAGCATGAGGAGTGTCACCAGTATGTTGTTTGAGGTGATTTGTCAAATGCTCCTTGCGGGTAAACGTCTTTTGACAAAACTCACAACGATGTGGGGATTCACCAGTGTGTATTCTGAAATTTATTTTTTTTTTACAAATATGGTATACAAAAAGAATAATAGAACATAACAAATTCGTTAAGCTTTTTGTGTTAACTCAACGAAAGTATAATTATTGATAATCTTGTTTATTTCCACGAAGTATTTATTAGCTCATTAAGGCCGATTAAATGTTTTTTCAGAAATACACAAACAGACAATAAACATATTATGTCGTTATCACCATCGTAACTTCCCCGACGCTGGGTCATCTGTTTATATTAACCTCACCTAACATGGTTAGTCAAGTGTTCCTTTCTGGAGAACGTTTTCGTGCAGAAGGCACACTTGTGCGGCGTCTCGCCCGTGTGGAGATGCACGTGGTTGGTGAGATGTTCCTTGCGACTGAACGACTTGGCGCAGAACGTGCATTTAAACGGAGTCTCACCGGTGTGTTGTCTGTGTAAAAAAACAAGTCAGTTCCATCTAAGTATGTAGAATTTGTTAAACTCGAAGGTAACCTTCGGTCGCACAATTCTGTGGGAACGAACATAACATATCCATATAAGAAACATCCCCGTAATATTATCGTGACGTGTAGCCATGAGTACATACCGGACGTGCGTAACGAGGTGCTCTTTCCTGGAGAAGGTCTTCTGGCAGTAGGAGCAGGTGTGCGGCGAGTCGCCCACGTGCTGTCTCACGTGCTGGTTGAGATGTTCCTTGCGAGCGAACGCGCGCGGGCAGTACGTGCACTTGTGAGGAGTCTCGCCCGTATGCTGCCTACAAAGTACATTCCGATTACAATTTGTGGGAAGATACGCCCGAATCGGAATGCACAGTGCAAGGGCTCGGACTTCCCACAAATGACGTTGCGTTTGTTATATGGATATGGTTACGGTCGAGGCGACGGCGTGCCAGTTAAGTAGTTATTTATGGCGATGCTCGGGAACGGGAAGTACGGATCAAACCGGCTTAGTTATTCAGACTAATGATGGAAATTCACCAGTATCGCATATTTAGTTCTATAGGAAGTCCACGTTTAATGGTGAACGGGACTCGATGGAAGATTCCAAAAAATTATATTCGAATAAGAGTTAGAAACGAAACGGATTCATTACGCGTATGGTACATTAGGACGTCACAATTTCTCTCCGCATATGATATACGTTAATAATAATGTATAATAAGTTTTTATATAGATTCATCATTTGGTCTTCCCGGCCGCATATAAATAAAATATTAAGTACTCCGAACTGGGGAACGTAAAAAGAAAATCTTTCTACCTTATATACCTATATACGCACGACCATGTAGCCACCGACACAACTCACCGAATACATTAAAAGACAAAAGCCCTCGAACGACCGCTCCACGGAAGAAGATCGATCTAACACAGAAATAGGAGCAACCTTCCATGCATCAAGAACACGGCAAACCCTTCCGACCTGACGTGGTTGGTGAGGTGCTCCTTCCTGGTGAAGGACTTGGCGCAGTACACGCAGCGGTGCGGCGACTCGCCCGTGTGTTGGCGCACGTGGTTGGTGAGGTGCTCCTTGCGAGTGAACGACTTGGTGCAGAAGGAACACTTGTGCGGCGACTCTCCCGTGTGCTGGCGCACGTGGTTCACTGCGGACAGAGTTAAGGTCAGGCCGAGTCGTACGACGGATTCGAGAAAAAACTCTCCTAGACCGTTCGAACGCCTCGCGTACACCTACCGAGGTGATCCTTCCTCGTGAAGGCCTTGGGGCAGTACCCGCACTGGAAGGGCGTCTCGCCGGTGTGTTGTCGCACGTGGTTGACGAGGTGCTCTCGCCGAGTGAACGACTTGGCGCAGTAGTTGCAGCGGTGGGGAGACTCGCCCGTGTGTTGGCGCACGTGGTTCAGCAAGTGCTCCTTGCGGGTGAAGGTCTTGGAGCAGAAGTCGCACCGGTGAGGGGTCTCGCCTGCGGACGAGCGACCGGTGCGGTATTTATATAGCGTTTTAGGAATGGACGAAAATACACCATACGAAAAAAGTATTTCTTAAAAACTAAAATGTGTTAGGGTCTCGCGAGACCGTTTCGTTGAATTATAAAGTAAAAGCTATACTGACCGGTGTGCCACAGTATGTGATTGGTGAAGTGTTCCTTTCTGGTGAATGATTTCCCGCACAGTTCGCATCTGAAGGGGGTATCGTTCGTATGGGATCTCATATGGTTCACTAAATGCTCCTTCCTAGTATACTTCTTGCCGCAAATTTGACAATGGTGCGGTGTTTCACCTAGTTTTGTGGGGCAGAAAATAATATGTTAACAATCAATGATGCAACTATGTTACGGATATTGCGCATGTATCTGCCGATAGTTCATATCTGCCGATAGTTCGATGGGACGGTGTTAGTAATGACTGTACTTATATAATTTGTAATATGTAGATAGTTGAATCATTAAATTGTTCTACTTTCTGCACCACCGGTACTACCTTTGTTTAGGTGCAGGCTTGGGTAATCCTTACCGTACTATATTTACGAGAGTTAAGAGAAGTATATATATGACATCAAACTTATCGTTAGTGGTGTTTATAAATATACAATAAAATTATATAAGTAAAGAAATTATAACACACATGCATCCTAATTTATTTAATTAGGTGACTAAGATACAAAATAACTACAATTAAATAACTTACACCAACTACTTACAAGGCGACGGGCATGTAAGTGATGAACATAGATGTCTGTATTTCTGGGTTTGGTCGTTCGTCGTTATTAAATATATTAAAGTATTTATAATGTGTATTTCTATATATTTGTGTCGTTGTCTAACACTCTTAACACAAGCAAATAATTTGCTCACTTCGGGGTTAGATCAATTTGTGTAACATGTCCTGTGATATTATTATTATAATTTACTAAAGAAATTTAAATTATACACATACATACATACATTTACATCAATTTACAATAGATATGACAATATAAGACGATCGACAATAGTATAAGCTCGTGAAAATTGTAAGGCCAATAAAAATGTTAAGTAGTCGATGTCGCGTTGAAATGTAGGTGTCGTGGGACCACACTCACTGTCGGTCGGTCATCGTAAAACAGAATCGGGTGTTTTAAAGTTACTAAGGCTACTCGACGTTAAGAAAGGTAAAGCATTAGAGGTTCTACTTTGAAGCATTATAATAAATCATTTTAAGCTTAGTACATTTATGAGGGAAAGTTATTTTAATTAAGACAACAAGCGAAGCCGACGGAGTCAATTCGTCCGACCACTTTACCACGGCACGCCTCGTGGTACTGTGTGCTATCAATAGACATATATGAGCGCAGTACTCACGGCGGCCGCTGGCGCGCTCCTCGCCGGCTCCGGCCTCCCCGGTGCTTCCTTACACTATGGCAGGGCTCCCGACGGACTACTAGCTTAACTAATGACGTACTCACACGATCCAACATTAGTGCATGTTGGAGAAGTACCGCGCAAGTCAAGGATGCGCTGTTGGACGTTACAAGTAGGTGTGTTAGACGTGTCGTACCGGTGTGCCACATGACGTGGTTCATGAAGTGCTCCTTGCGCGTGAAGCTCTTCTTGCAGATCTCGCAGCGGTGCGGCGTCTCTCCCGTGTGCTTCCGTACGTGGTTGACCATGTGCTCCTTGCGAGTGAACGTCTTCGCGCAGAATTGGCATCTGTAATCGAGATCGTTTCGGGTTATCTCGGAGTGGACGAGCACGCGGCGGAAGGTAAGCGAGCGGTCGAACCGAAGAGAATTCGACTTCGAGGCGATCGAAAAGAACGAACGAGTCGATGAAGACGGCGTCCGTACCTGTAGGGCGTCTCCCCGGTGTGGCTCCTCACGTGGTTGTCGAGGTGCTCCTTGCGCGAGAAGGTCTTGTGGCAGGTGGAGCAGGCGTAGGGCTTGTCCTGGGCCAGGCGCTTGGCCTGTCGCTCCGCCGGGTCTCCCGCTGGGGACGATTAGATAGATGAGTCGCACTCGTCCGTCGTCACGTCGTAGCATATTATCCGATTCAGTTGAGCGACTACCGCGTGAGAGAGTTTGATAAAATAATAAGAAGTACTAAGAGTCGTCTCACCGAGATGACACTTTCCATGCTTGGACAGTTCGACCGGATTGGCGAACGAAGATCCGCAGACTTGGCATGCGTGCGGTTTGCTCTCGCCGTGGTAGCGCCTGCATCAGAAACAACATTGAGAACGTGGGATACGTTACATACGAGGCGCGCCCTCCGGACGGACGTGACGGGTCGTCCCGGTCCACGGTTCGTCCCCTGGAAATCTTTCCGGTGACCGGGCCACCGCCGACTGTCGACGTCCGTTCGTTCGTTTACGAACGGCCAACGGTTGAAATAACTTTTTTCTTACACGACGTATTAAAAAAGTCAAGTCCGTCACAATTTTATTTATTTATTTCAGATACCATAATTAGTTATATTATATTCTAGTAGACGATACTTCATAATTCCGTTTTGAACCTCGAGACGGAATAGAATAAATGTTATCTAAGTTGCTTGTGAACAGTCTGCCGTATTATGTTACCGACCTGTGCACGATGAGCTGATATCTGAATTGGAATATCTTCCCGCATATGTCGCAGGAGTGATGTCCGGGCGAGGTCTCCGCGTCGGCTAGGGGCGCGCTGGTGCCCGCCTCCGCCTCCGCTTCGCTCATCACCTAGCGTTAAGTGAAATTATTTATTCTGCTCTTTAATTATCCTAGATGGTCTATATCTCCGGACCAATCCGGTCACCTTGGCCTGGGGCTGTCCTTCGGTATTTAATTTCCCAAACACCTCGTGGTAGGCCAGCAGCTGCGACAGGTCCTCGACGTTGACCTTGTACATGGCGTGCAGGTCGTGCTCGGTGCCGGTGGAGATCTTGACCACGGCGCCCTCCATGCCAACGGCGCTCTGGAGCGAAAGCCAGTAGTAAAATAATCAAAAAATAAAGTCGTAATCTCACGAAGCGTGTAAAATGTCTCTCTCCGACCTTCAAGTCGATCCCCTTGATGTCCTTGATGTCGGCGGGTATGGCGAACTGAGCGGAGTCCATCTTGGTGGTCTTCTCGTCCTTGATGGCCAGCGGGTCTGCGGCGCTGGTCTCTATGGAGGTGGTGCCGTCCGGGTTCTGCGTCACCAGGATGTTGGCCGGCTCGCCCGTGGCCTGCTCGATGCGCACCACGCTGTCTATGACCTGGCGGACGAGGTTCCGTTACTGACTGGCCACACCGCGCCGCCGCGATGGCTCCGAGCTCACCTGGTGGTGGCCGACGATCTGCTGCAGCTGATGCACGGTGAGCGTGTGGTCGGCCGGCATCTTGATGGTCTCGTGCAGCTCCTCCTTGTCTCCCAGCTTGCCTCCTCCCGGCTCGACCACCGTCACTATGCCGTCTTCGCTCACGGTCAGCTGGATCTGTGAATGACGACACGAAACGATTAGACATTTTTTACATTCCAAAAGTATATTTAAAGTTCCTGTGGGTACGAGGGAGACGACACTTCCTTGTGTTCCGCGGATCGGTCGAGGGGAACCAGTAATATGTTTTGGTAGAGGGATATGTCCGGTTTACGAGACAAAAACAGGTTCGACGATTTGTTTACAGAAATCTAACTAAACTAAACTAACTGAATCAATTGGTTAATAAATGATTTATATTAAATACATTAATTGTCATTTCGGGATCCCCGTCGGCTTTCTTATCTATTATTTTAGTTTTGGTAAATGAATTATAATACGAGAATTAACCCGTTCGTGTATAACAAAATATATGGATATGGTTAACGTACGAACATTGACATTGTCGTTGAATAGGCTACAGCTTCACGGTTTGATATTTTTTGCATTTATTAAATATTTTTTTATAGTTCAGAAGGATATTAAAGGGCAACCGCATGTCGAATCGTACGGATAAGCATTCGCGATTCACTCACCTCGCTAACCTGTTTACGATGACGGAGCGGCGTGAACGAAAGTATTTTTCTGATTAATAAAGCAGTACGAATATAAAATAATACATAATATATTCATAAAAATGGTGAGCAAATAAATAATTGTAATAAAACGATAACACAAGTATCATAATGTCTGTCGACGCACCTGTTGGTTGGCGTGGTCGGGGCGCGCCAGCAGCTGCTGCTGCAGGAGGTGCTGCTGCGAGTGGTGGCCCTGCACGGCGGGGAGAGATCAGTAACGTGACGTGTAGGTGAGATATATAGTTTTATATTATAAATGCGAGGAGGACCGTCCGTCCGTTACGGTCTCGGGGCGACTTCGTGTAGAAATAGTCGAGGTCGAAAGCTCAAAACGGTCGAAATGGTAGATGAAAATATTGTAGGGAGAACCGGTCATCGAAATTTAAAAAACTTTAAACTTTTTTCGCATGCGGTCGTCGTTTGTTTTCGATTACTTTTGTGAGATCATCTTTCAACAATATAAAATAGAGCAGGGTCATATCAACAAGTATCTAAAATCTATACATATAATAAAACTGTCACTTTCAAAACTGCACATGGAAATATAAAAAAAAAACATGATGGGGGCCTTTAAAGAGAAAGAGAACCCAAAACAAAGGTTTTTCATTTTGTCTGTATGTTTGTGCACGCCAATCTCAGAAACGGCTTAACCAATTTAAATGTAGTTTCAGGAATATGTTGTAATATTCTACACTTTACTTTTTGTGTTTATTTCATTTAAATCGGTTAATAAAAAAAAAAGTTATGTTATAGGTAGAATATATTGTCTTGGATTTCACTTTACATTTAGTTTTTTTTTATTTACATCCATTAACAAATATAGAAGTTACTCTAATTTTCATAAGACATATTTTCGAAATTTAAATACTGGTCCTCCCCTCAGAAAATAATAATACCCTTTCTAATAAAAAAAGAAGATGGACTAAGTAGTCTGTAAAAAATATCTGTGATTAAAAAAATATCCAAAAAAAATGAACAAAAATAAACTAAAAATACTACTATACACAAAAAGACTTGACAGAATTTGATGAACAATGGTTTACAAAGTGTAGGTTTTATCGAAATCTATGGGTACGAAGAACGAACCTATCAGTTAGTGGTCAATATGAATAATTCTGTAATAAAAAATATATAACTTGAACTTGATATCTATTCCACAGTCCCGTTTACATCCTTTCATAAGTTTTACACAAGTTAAACATAAATAAGCATATAGGTAAACTTAGAAAAGAAATAACCATAATGGAGATTTAAGTGTATATTCTATTCTAGCATTCGCACTATCTACGACGACACGGCGTTCATGCTGTACAAATTAAAATAAATGAACACATCAATGGAAAGTTACTCATTGACAGAAACCGAGAAAATAAATGGAGCTCCCGGAACGGTCTCCGAGTAGACCGGGAGCCGGATCGTGCCTCGTGAGAACGACACTCACGACTTTTACAATATATAATCATAAGCAGCACCGACCAGCACCGACGTACTAGCATCACTACACGACAGCGTACTGTGGCGTGGAGGGTGTCGTGTTTACCATGATCGATGTGTCGATGTTATGTTGTAAAAAGTCGACCCGACTGGGTACCTGCGAGGCCGCCAATGAGCCGCCGCCGCCGCCCGCGCCCACCAGCGACTCTGCAACCACACACGAACCGGGGATTATGTTGCCCGGGGACTCGGGGAAATGAAATGTGAGAGTGTGAGTGTGAGGGAATGTGGAGGACCTCGATGATATTGAATGTTTTAATATAATTTTGTAATAGGGGTCGACTGCAGTGCGACGACCCCGGGGGCGGAGGCGGTTCCGTATTATATTTACCGTGTCCTTGACCGGACTGAGTTGCGATAATCTGAGAGACGGGAATCTGTTGGCCCGCAGCCGATACCGTGACCTGAGGTTGTCCCGCGTGTCCTAGAATAATACTGGGGTCCCCATTCAGTATGCTGGCGTGGGCCTGACCGAGATCCTGAAAAGCCTGTATATTTAAAATTACATCGTAAGTGGGAGTAAATGTTTAATTAGTCATGTGAGATATGTTTTGTAATTGCATTTTTAATAAATGTCAAAATAAATTTTTTATTAAAGTATTATTCCATGACACAAAAAGGAATACATAAGTACATTTAGTGTTCCATTCCAAACAATTTGGAATTCTTTACATAAAAAAAGATTTAATACAAACAATAATTATCTAGTTTTGGAAGAACCCTTCTGCATAATACTAGAACTTTAATAAAATGAAATTTTAAGAAACATATTTTTAATACAAAAGTTTTACCTGTACGGGTTTTCCATTTTCAATTCTTGTTCCAGTGGGCACACCATACACAGAAACCTGTGGTAGTGGGCCCGGAAACAAATTAGTGAACACCCAGTATTTAGCTACGCTTGACAAAGCAACGTTTACTGCCGCTGAATTGACTCGTAAGTCTGTAGCAGATGTTGTAGGTGTTAAATTATTAGATTGTGCTTGCTGCTGCTGTTGCTGCTGCGATGATTGAACTCGTTGAGATTGAGACTGCAATCATCACATAAATACAAGTTTAATACCTGCCTAATTGGATGGCATCCAGTAAAAAACAACAAACTATGCGAACCTCAGAATTGCCTGGTGGCTGGCCACCACCCGTATTCATATTATGGAGATCCGAATTCATTTTAAGTCCTTATCGATTATATTGAGGATTCACTTTCTTAAATAGTTATGAAAACATTGCACTTTTTAGGATTTTACGTATCGGCATTGTCATAATTTGACTGTCATTGAAATGAAGGCGCGGGGGACGCGACGGGCCGCCATTATGAAACTTAGAACACAATAACATTTTCACAACGAACCATGTATCACTTTGTTTTTGATGGCAATTTATTTCAGAGTAATATTAAATAACAATTGCCAAAAAATAACATTATAAATCAATCACTAATTCTATAACTAAATTTAATGTAAAAATTATATAGATATTTTCTATTATTCACATTCCTACTATGGCCGAAGAGAATGAAAGTTTGCCTTTTACAGTGTTGCCAAGATAATAATTTGATGTTTAAACTTTTCTATTGCGTATTATGAATTTAATTGTATAATATTTTCATAAATTTATATTCATTTTATTAATTAAATCAGATAATATTTATAAAGATTTCGTGGATATTGCAAATCTTTGAGTTTACTTTTTAAATTTTCTTAAAAATGTTCAACAGATGGCGACTGCAAAAAAAAATCTGCTAAGGTGTAATTACAAATATTGAAAGTTATAGGTCTTATACTTGTAATAGGTATCTATTTTTAATTTTTATTTTTCCGCTCAAAAACCACGATCAGCATAGACGAACTCACACTTAAAGCAGAAATATCTGGAATACAATTTTGCGTTTGCCTATTTATTATTATTTTTTTATAATTTGAAATGAGTCATATAGTACTTTAATTAATATTGTATTCTTTCGTTTGGCTCAATTTTATTTTTTACTTTCTGACTGGGACATAAAGAATTCTTTTGAAAGTCCAGTTAAAACCTTTCAGAAAAAATATTCTCTCTTGTAGGTAAAACAAACCGCTTGTTATCGAGCTATTGAAAGTCTACCTTGTAACGGCTCATAGGAAAACAAACATAGTTTTCTAATTAAAAATTCAAAGCCGCACAATATGTACATGATTTATACAGCTTTTTTTCTTCTAGAAACTTGTAAAAACAAATTGGTTTATATTCTATTTCAATTTCTTGTAGAAACAAATTGGTTTATATTCTATTTCAATTTCAGATTGTTCATATCGAAAAATATTTATAGATATATTTTATTTATGCCTCAATTACGGTTGCTACCTTTAATTTTCAAGTAAAGTATATTTGTTATCATACGTAAGAAAAAAAAGTACATAGTACCAAAGTAAAGAAAATTTTTTATTATCATATTTTAAATTCCTTTTTGCAGTTTGCATCAAATCAAATTATTATCCTTTTAAGAGTAACAATAGGGAACATGCAAAAAATTTAAAATGGTCTCAAATATTTTTTTTTCGATAACTTATTATCATCTTATTATAATAAAAACATTCGTTTTTTATTTACTAACCATTTAAGGCCATAAAATAATTTATGAAAAGTGTAAATTAAGGGAGCGAAATTCAAATTTGAAAACGCGCCACCTTTGGTCGAAAGGAAATGTGACGTCATTTGACACGCCATTCAAATTATCGGCGTCGAAGTTCATACTGTGGTATCAGTGTTACTGAGCAAAATAAATATATTTTCGTGCTTAAAGATTTTATTAAATGATACAATTGTTTAGGTAATCCTAAAAACATTTTTTCAATACTCAAACAACTCTAACAAAACAAATACCTACAAACTCTTTTTCAATAGCATTTAGCATGCTACTACACATTACATTTTTAAAATGTTTTCTCTTTTGTTTGTTTTCCTCTGAATCATTTTCCACTTCACTTGACTCAGATAAATAACTTGGTTGATAATCAGCAGATATAGAAGATATAAGATGCTATAGAAGTATTATCAGCTGTGTTTTCAGTAAACAATTTTCTTTTTAAAACAGATAGTTTTACTGGTAAAACTGTTGTGTACCATGTTGTGTGTTGAATGAGGAAATGGTGACAATGCTACATTTTGTTTTTCAGCAGGTATATTTACATTGACACCTTTACTTTCATACTTCGGTTTAATATTAACTTGCACAGCTTAGTCACTTGGTAATAGGGAACATTCACGTATTTTTTTTTGACGTAAATTAATCATTTACCTCTCTATATCGTAGAAAAAAATATAAATAGGCTTGAAAAGATTCTAGTTTTTTTTTCAAAGTGAAAATTAAAACATTGAGTAAATTTGACCCGCTTAAACACCGCCATTTTGCGCGCGTTTTGCGTGACGTCAAATGATACGTCCAGTGAATGTTTACTATGAACTTTTTAGTTATTTCATAGATATTTTAAGTTTTAATTGCTTTACAAGTCATGGAAGAAGATAAAAATCATCTTACGAGTATTGTATAGTACCGGAGTGCAAAAATAGTATAAGAAAAACACCCGACAAAGTGTTTTTTGTATTCCAAGAGATGCGAAAATACAAAAACAATGGTGTATGGTAATTAAAAGGGATAATATATGTCCTAAATCGTGTTTATATGGTTGTGAAGATCAATTTAACGTAAGTATACTTTATTTATAATAAGTTTAATCTAATAGTTTAAATTTATAGTAAGTATTAAACATTAGAAAATTTGAGTTTAAAATTAACCTAACCTATCTTACAAATTTAAGACGAAGCTTCTTAGCAATCCATGGATTCACCGTGCGGGCGCCGGGCCCATCGCGTTGCAAGGAGAGGAGTGCAAGCAGTGCCTGGGACTTGCGACCCAGGAGTAGGTTTAAGGGGCCCCTTTATTATGCGCAAAAACGCTCACCTTCACCCTCCACACTCCTCTCCCTACCTAACCAAATTTGGAAAGAACCTACTAATGCCGCCTTTGAAGTACGTTCTAGAAATGAACCGATGCTTGTTCTAGAAAGGCCAAGATCTTTAAGTAGGCTATAGAGAGATTTTGCTGTTATACCTCTCGCTCCCACTTCTACCGCGTACAAACTAACTATAAATTTATTCCTGATCAGTTCGTTGGTTAGTTCGTAATACTTATTGAGCTTGAATGTGTGATCACTGGGAATGTTTATTTCCCAGGGAACATTAAGCTCCACAAGTATCACGCGCCTCAGTTGTTTCGAATACAGGAATAAGTCCGGTCTGGATGACGAAACACCAACATCCCCAGGGATTTTGTAATGCTTTTCATACGTGTCCATCATGAGAATCCAATCAGGAGCCGCGCCTAATATTGAATAAGGCTTCGCTTTTGATTTTTTGGAGGAGCCTTCTTTTACGAATTCTATAGATCGTTCGGTGGTTGTTATACCCTTCCGCGCTCTTGCTACTGAAAGACTAACCGCTTCCCGTATAATTTCTAATACCTTGTCGTGGCGACGCGAGTATTGACCTTTATCTAGAAGTACCCTACACCCTACTAATAGGTGTTTCGCGGTTCCTATTGCCTCCCCACAGATGTTGCAAGACTTTTCGGTGGCTTTGCCCCATCTTACTAAATTACTTTGATCTGGGAGAGTCATTTGGAATGCATTAAGATAGAATTTTAATAATGCTGGGGACCAATCATAAATTAAGGTGCGCCACTTCAAAGCTAGTGGAATACAAAAATCTCCTATGGTCACCCATTCGTTTTGAATTTCTAGGCTCATCGCGTGGAGTCGGTAATTATCGTTTTCGTCTTGTCGAATAAAAGATTTTGTTATGTCTATGTCTTGAACTTTCCTACTTGATCCTAGCCCTACTTTATTTGTTTGAGCACCTATCATAAACTTTTTATGGAATTGAAGTCGTGACTCGAGCTCTGAGGCAACTTTGTCTTTTGGGAGAGAAGTTACAGTATCATCTTTAGATTTTCCGATGATATGTCTTTTGGTAACTCTTAGATGTTTGTAGAGCTCCGATGGTTTCTTTAATTTTAATCCAAAGTTGTTACGGTCTCTAAATAAGGTTGAAGAGTCCGCTGAGTGCGCTAACCCGAGCCATAACTTCAATGTCTTTATGACGCTTGCATCTAATTTTGACAAAAGGGTTTTATTTATATCATACACGAGGAAAGGCCAATTTAGACGTGATGTTAAATAATTATCGTAAATCCAAGCTTTTTTGACGTTACTTATTGGTTGGTTGTCTACCTTTTTGAGATCGTTTAAAAAGTTATCGACTATTACATCCAACGATGGAGTACGGCCTTGGTAATCGATTTTTTTACCTAAAAATTTAAACGGAGCTGCTTCCGTAACCGTACTAACGCACTGACCGCCTATTATAAGACCCGGATCGTAAGAGGTATATTTGGTATTCCGTCTACCCAGACACAGACTAAAACATTTACTTGGTTTTGTCCTCAATCCGCCCGTCCACGTACAGAAATCCTCAACTACATTTAAAAGTACCTGACATGGATTCTGTGTATTTGTTGTTGAACTTAAACCGATAGCCCCACTTTTTTTCATTTCTAATTAATTTGTCTATTAAAATATTAATAACTATATTAAATATAATAGGAGAAATACAACAGCCCTGAAATAAACCAACGTTATAATTAAGTGGTTTTGAATGGTTTTCATTAAAAATTATTGAGAATTTTAATTTTGAATAATATGATGCAATAATGTCGCGAACTACCATAGGAAAGTTATACCATTTAAGCGCGAACATCATTAGTTCATATCGTACCGACCCAAATGCGTTTTCTAAGTCTATCCAACAAACCGTAATTTGTCTCTCGCTAGTTCTAGCATCTTTAAGGCTTTCCGATATTAACGTATTATGTTCCAGGCATCCAGAAATTCCGGGCAAACTTTCTATAAAAACCGTAATCTTTTTTTGTTTTACGCAATTTTTATGGTCTGTCGATTTATTTCAGGTTAAGGAAGATACAGCAAATTGTATTGAATATAATATGTGTAATGAAACAACAAGGAGAAAGATGTAATCTAAGTTTGAAGAAAGGAGTTGTTCCTTATATATTTTAGTTGCAAAAACACCATCTGATAGAATGAGAATGTGCATAGTCAAAAGGCAAAGATTGACATCGGTTAATGAAGCCTTTTAAGAGTTAGCTATCAAAAGTAGTGTTTAAAAAAATTGGTGACATTTACGAAGAAGTGATATAGGTAGTAAGTCCTAGTACTACTGCCCATACAAATGTCTGTGATAGTAATCAGCCAAGACTCAGTACTTCTCCTATTGAATGTGATGATCATAAGGCAGAGCCTTGCTTTTTGCATATTAAAGATAAATTACCAAGTGACTAAGCTGTGCAAGTTAATATTAAACCGAAGTATGGAAGTAAAGGTGTCAATGTAAATATACCTGCTGAAAAACAAAATGTAGCATTGTCACCATTTCCTCATTTAACACACAACATTGTTACACAACAGTTTTAAAAAGAAAATTGTTTACTGAAAACACAGCTGATAATACTTCTATAGCATCTTATATCTTTTATATCTGCTGCTGATTATCAACCAAGTTATTTATCTGAGTCAAGTGAAGTGAAAAATGATTCAGAGGCAGAAATATTTTAAAAATGTATTGTGTAGTAGCATGCTAACTGCTATTCAAAAAGAGTTTGTGGGTATTTGTTTTGTTAGAGTTGTTTGAGTATTTAGAAAATGTTTTTAAGATTACCTAAACAATTGTATCATTTAATAAAACCACCATTTAAGCACGAAAATATAGGTTTAAATTATTTATTTTTCTCAGTCACACTGATACCACAGTATGAACTTAAACGCCGATATATTGAATGGCGTGTCAAATGACGTCACATTTCCTTTCGACCAATGGTGGCGCGTTTTGGAATTTTGACTTTCGCTCCCTAAATTTAGACTTTTCATAAATTATTTTATGGCTTTAAACGATTAGTAAATTAAAAAAAAATGATTTTATTATAATAAGATGATAAAAGTAATTGAAAAAAAAATATTTGAGACCATTTAAATTTTTTTGCATGTTCCCTATTTATATTCAATATGCTAAAAGCAAGGCTCTGCCTTATGATCATCACATTCAATAGGAGAAGTACTGAGTCCAGGCTGATTAATATCACAGACATTTGCATGGACAGTACTAGGACTTACTTAGTAGGTATATCACTTCTTTGTGAAGGTCACCATTTTTTAAACACTACTTTTGATAACTAACTCTGAAAAGGCTTTATTCATTCATGAGAATGTTCTCTCAGCTGGTGTTTTTGCCACAAAAATATAAGAGGCACAACTCTTTTCTTCAAACGTAGATTACATTTTTCTCCTTGTTGTTTCGTTATTATATACATTATATTCAATACACTTAGCTGTATCTTCCTTAACCTGAAATGAATAGACAAACATAAAAATTTGGTAAAACCAAAAAAAGAATACGGTTTTTATAGAAAGTTATACTGAACTTTTGTAACCTTGGTTAGGTTAATTTTAAACTCAAATTTTCTAATGTTCAATAGCTAATGCAACTTACTATACATTTAAACTATTAAATAAAACTTATTATAAATAAAGTATACTTACGTTAAATTGATCTTCACAACAATATAAACACGATTTAGGACATATATTATCCCTTTTAATTACCATACACCATTGTTTTTGTATTTTCGCATCTCTTGGAATACAAAAAACACTTTGTCGGGTGTTTTTCTAATACTATTTTTGCACTTCGGTACTATACAATATTTGTAAGATGATTTTTATCTTCTTCCATGACTTGTAAAGCAATTAAAACTTAAAATATTTATGAAGTAACTAAAAAGTTCATAGTAAACATTCACTGGACGTATCATTTGACGTCACGCAAAGCGCGCTCAAAATGACGGCGTTTGAACGGCTCAAATTTACTACATGTTTTAATTTTTAATTTGAAAAAAAACTAGAATCTTTTCAAACCTATTTATATTTTTTTCTACGATATAGAGAGGTCAATGATTAATTTACGTCAAAAAAAATACATGAATGTTCCCTATTGGCAAGCGCGCGCAGGTTCAGTTTAGCTTAAGTTTATGGGAGATTCAGTCTTTGACCATATCTTTAAAACGTAACAATATTTTTTCATTAAGTTTTTTGGAGTATAAGACCAGTCACGTCCATGACATGCATGCCAATTTTGGTTAAAATTGGTCAAGTGGTTTTCCTGTGATGTTGCCTCAATAAAATTATTCCCAAGCTTACGCTGAGCTCAATTAATTCGAAACAGGTATGTATTATAATAAACTGTAAATATTGATATTTGATATTATAACGACCAAATGAACATAATGGCATCAGATGATTTTTATTTCGATTCCAGGGCAGAACTGTGCTAAATATTTAGAAGAATTTTTTAATTACAAAAATTAAAAAACTGCACAAGCGTAAAAATTTAAAAAACCAATTTTGGAATTATACAAAATTATCTTTGTTTGAAAAATGGTTTATATAAATAAAAAAAAATATTTCAAAAACGCTTCGTATGTCGATAATGAATTACATTATCTAGCAAATTAAGAAATACTTTTTTGTAAATTTGTTTTTTAAGTATTTTAGGGAAGCAGTTTACATTTGCTGTACGAGTGTAACAAGGATATCACTTTTAACACCACCACTAAACTAGAGTAAAAGGGAAGAAAGTGAAAACCTTTCTTAAAAATACAAGAAGTCAAAAATAACGTACGATACTCTATTATATGGTACGGCTGGCAATCCTAGTCTCAGACGTTGAAAGTAAACAAAGTTTAGAACTTCGGTAGAATAAGATTCAAATGTTTAAAAAAGTGTTGTGACTTGTGAGGTACCTATATAACGTATTTTATATTTATATATTAGTTATTAGTACTAACCTAACAAAAGAATATGAAGATTTGTACAAATCTTATTTTTTTTAATATCAGTCCCAATATTTTGTAATATCAGATGCTAAGTATAGATTATTTAAAGTGGCCTATAACCTTGGCCTTTCTAGAACTAGCATCGGTTCATTTCTGGAACGTATTTCAAGGGCGGAATTAGTAGGTTCTTTCTAAATTTGGTTAGGTAGGGAGAGGAGTGTGGATAGCGGAGGAGAGCGTGTTTGAGGATCATAAAGGGGTTCCTTACCTCCACCTGGGTATAGGGTTGCTAACTTTTTTTAAACGTATAAAATTGTTTGAGTCGGAATAAAAAAGTATTTCTAAGAAAAAAAAAAGTCCCTGCCAGTACCGGTTTATTTTTCATTCTATATTTATATAAACTTTGTAAGCTTGTGTTGCCCTAAAAACGAATTTTTGTGTGCTTTAAGCAGAAGCTAAAACTTTTTTACTATTACGAAAAGAAAAATACCCCAGGAGGGTACCGGCTTTGATGAAGCCGGGGACCCCCTCCCCGAGAAAAATCGGGGAAATGATTCTCGGATTTTGCCCCGGGCTGCCCGTCGTATCTGGGGCGGGCAAAGTATCGCCATTTGTGTTTTTTGAGGGCAAACGACGAGTCAACGCAGCGGCACCCCGACCCACTTTAACTGTGGACTTTTGAGAGACGGCGCAGCCGGCCTTTTTGTTTCTGACGGAGACTCAGATATCTCAACCTAGCGACACAGCGTACCTATCATACCCCGGGTATAAACTAGAACATCATTTTATACCACACGCCGGGGTATCTGTGTTCGTGAGGGAGGATATCTGCTACCGTCGCCTTCAGGTTTTTGAAGGTCGGGACCGGTCTGTACTCTGGCTGCGCGTGGACATGGACGACCATGTCAGAGTCCACGCGTGCCTCTACAGGTCCCATAGTGGTAATGCAGAAACGGATCAACTCTTAGGCCATGTTCAGGCGAAGATTGACGATCTGCTTTCACGGACTCCCTCCGCCGAAGTCGTTGTCCTCGGGGACTTCAATGCGCACCATACCGATTGGCTAGGGTCACGTGCCACCGACTACGCGGGGAGATCTGTGTTTGACTTTGCTTTGGCAAATGATCTGTCCCAATTGGTAAAGACGCACACTCGTCTACCGGACGTGGACAGCCATATGCCCTCTTTGTTGGATCTTCTGCTGACTACACATCCCGTAAAGTACCAAGTCACTGTCGAGGCTCCCTTAGGGTCCTCTGATCATTGCTTGGTACGGAGTGTAGTGCCCAAGGAACGCCCAGCTCGCACAAGACCTGCGACTCGACGCGTTTGGCACTACAAGTCAGCGGATTGGGATGGAATGCGATCCTTTTTTGCATCCTACCCATGGGGGCCGATTTGTTTCCCTTCCAATGATCCTAGTGACTGCGCTGCGGCTGTAGCTGATGTGATACTTCAGGGCATGGAACTATTTTTACCAAGCTCTGTGGTACCACTTGGTGGCAGATCGCGGCCTTGGTTTGATGCGTCTGTCAGGGCTGCAGCATCTGACAAACGGCAGTCTTACCAAGCTTGGGCTAATGCGTTAGTCACTAAGGATCCGAACTCTAGAGTTCTGAAGAGGAAATATAATCGTGCCTCCAGATTCTTCAAACGGAAAATCGCTAGAGCAAAGTTCAAGCATGTCGTCAAAACTGGGGATCAGCTGGCAAAGCACCCACCTGGCACACGCAAGTTCTGGGCGCTTTTCAAAGCCAGTCTGGGAAACTTCTGTCACCCATCCCTGCCGCCATTGCACACTGGAAACGACTCTTTGGCCCACACGGCAAAAGAGAAAGCCGATCTCTTGGGCACTCTTTTTGCCTCAAACTCGACTTTGGACGACCAGGATAGGACACCGCCTATCATCCCGCGGTGTCCGAACTTTATGCCGGAAATAGTTTTTCGGCAAAAACTCATTTACTCTCGGCAACTCCGAAAAACCCTCCTTTCCTTGGAAGTTCATAAGTCCAGTAGGCCAGATGGTATCTCTCCAGTTGTGCTACGAACATGTGCCCCTGAGTTGACACCAGTGCTAACGCGTCTATTTCGGTACTCTTACCTGAAAGGCGTAGTCCCGGTCTCATGGAAGCGCGAACTTGTCCATCCGATCCCTAAAAAAGGTGATAGCTCGGACCCAGCTAACTACAGACCTAACGCCATTACCTCTCTTCTCTCCAAAGTAATGGAGAGCATCATCAATAAACAGCTCCTAACCTACCTCGAGGATAACCAGTTGGTCAATGACCGGCAATATGGCTTTCGCCATGGTCGATCGGCTGGTGATCTTCTGTTGTATCTTACACACCGTTGGGCAGCTGTTGTTGAAAGCAAGGGAGAGGGTCTGGCAGTTAGTCTGGATATGGCGAAAGCCTTTGATCGGGTATGGCACAGGGGGCTTCTTTCGAAGCTACCTTCCTATGGGCTTCCCGAGAGGTTATGCAAGTGGATCACCAGCTTCCTCACTGGGCGGAGCATACAGGTCGTTATCGCCGGTTTTTGCTCGGACCCTAAGCCCGTGAACGCTGGTGTACCCCAAGGCTGCGTGCTATCCCCAACTCTGTTCCTCCTGCACATCAATGATATGTTGGATATCTCCAACATACATTTTTATGCGGATGACAGCACTGGGGATGCGGTATAGTTCGGCCTTGCAGGTCTCTCTCGGGAAAACATCGACGAGTGCCGAAAGAAACTTGTGTCTTCTATAGAGACTTCCTTGGGGCTGATCTCTGAGTGGGGTGAACTGAACCACGTTCAGTTCAATCCCCTAAAGACACAAGTTTGTGCGTTTACCACTAAGAAAACCCCATTTGTCGTATCACCGCTCTTCGAGAGCACTCCCCTCATTGCCTCGCCAAGCATCAAAATACTGGGTCTCGACATTTCGAGCGATTGTCAGTTTTGTGGTCATCTGGAGAGCAAGGCCAAGTTGGCCTCGAAGAAATTGGGAGTGATTAATAGAGCGAGGCAGTATTTCAAACCTGGCCAAAGACTGGCGCTCTATAAGGCGCAGGTCCGGCCACACATGGAGTACTGTTCTCATCTCTGGTCCGGATCACCGCAATATCAGCTTCTACCATTTGACCGCATACAATAGAGAGCCGTTCGGATTGTCGGGGACCCGGTGCTCTGCGAACGGCTGGACTCTTTGGCATTGCGTAGAGACGTGGCTTCTTTGTGCGTCTTCTACCGCATTTACAACGGGGAATGTTCCAAAGAACTATTCGATTTGAAGCCTGCCGCCGAATTTCATCACCGCACAGCGCGCCATCGCCTCCAATATCATCCTTGCCACCTGGATGCGTGGCGATCCTCTACTGTGTGGTTTTCAAGGACATTTTTTCCACGTTCCACTCGCTTGTGGAACGAACTCCCTTCGGTGGTATTTCCAAATCGATACGACATGGATACCTTCAAAAAAGGCGTCTACTCCTACCTACATGGCCGGCAACACTCTAGTAAATCTTCGGATGTTGCAAGAGTTCATGGGCGGCGGTGATCACAAGTCATCTGTGACCCGCCAGCTCGTTTGCCCTCCTCGTCCATAAAAAAAAAATCAAACAATTCGTTTCTCATTAAATTTATTACCATTTAAAAATGGTCAAATTTAATCTCAAAGACATGTTAGGAAATATGTTTGCTAAAATCAAACCATTTTGTCATATAATTTAAGCTCTTAACAATAAAAAGTGAAAAAGCATTGAAACTTTATAAAATATTCCGGGTGGTGACATATTCACATTAACATGTGATTGGCTAAATGTAATGTTAGATAAATTTCGTTCAGTAATTATAAATCGTTTCCATCTTCTGTTCTAACTTATATGTTAAATAGTTAGTACTTACCCATAAATCCCATAATGAGCGTTTTCATCTATGCATCGCAGTAAAGGTTGGAAATAAAGATTTCAGATACTTTATTTGTAAGCAAAAATATAAAGTATAATTACCAAAAAAAGGGTATAATACTTTATTATAAAGTATGGATGGCAACCCTACCTGGGTCGCAAGTCCGAGGCATTGTTTGCACTCTTCACCATGCAATGCGATGGGCCCGGTACCCGATCGGCGAGTTCATGGAATGCTAAGAAGCTCTCATGTTAGCCATAATTCACCATTAATTCACCGAGGCGGACAGCGATACGGTAGCTCAGTTGGTAGAGCGACGGGACGGTTTCCCAGTAGTCACGGGTTCGAATCCCTGCCCATATCGGTTTATTTTTCATTCTATATTTATATAAATTCAAACACAAGGTGTTATAAGAGCCCATTACTCTTACTTCCCTGCTCTCCAAATTAATGGAAAATATTATAAACCGCCAGGTCATGACTTTTCTTTGAGCATCTCCAGTTAATCAAAGACAGGCAATATAGTTTTTGCCATGGCCTTTAAGCGGGCTACCTTCTGACGTGCCTTATACATCGATGGGATCGGCGGCCATTGAAAATAAGAGAGAGGGCTTGGCAGTAAGATTGGATATATTAAAAGCCTTCGATCATGCACATCATGATCAGCACTAGGCGCTTTTTTCGAAGCAATCCTTCCTAATTGGTTACTAAGAACTTATGAGAGTAGATCACCAGTTTTCTAACTGGGCAGAGCATACAGGTCGTTATCGACGGATTTTGCTCGGACCCTAAGCCCGTCATTGCTGGTGTTCCCAGGGTTGCGTGCTACGCGACACTGTTCCTTCTGCATATCACTGATATGTAGGACATACCCAAGATTCATTCGTACTACTTAGTTAGTAGTAGTAGTAAATTACTTAGTTAGTAGCAGTAAATTGACTATAAGTACTTTTGTTTAAAACAGATCTATGACATACCTATGATTACTTCTGTTGTAACTTTATATTCTATTTGATTATACATACACTAATATTATGTGTTAAGAGTTATCAAGAGTTAGGTAGGTACTACTAGACTTGTCACGGTGAGTGCGAAAACGATCTCGTGGCGTCCCACTAAGGTGATGAGGTCAACCGTTAGTTTTTTAGTGGGTAGCCTTAAAAATGGTAGCGTTCTCTATGCTGCCGGGTAGTCCCACATGTGATGATGCGTGACGCAATTTTCTAACGAAAAATAAAAAATATAAAAAAATGGTAATACTAGACTGTACCTACTATAAATTTATGTTTTCATAAATCAGAATTATTATCAAGTCTTGCCTAAGTATTTTATTTATCTAGGTCGAAAAATATAATCGTAATAAAAAAGTAATAATTTGAATTGTAATAATAACAGAATTCGCATATATAGGTACAATAGTAAAAAGCAATATCACTTCCCGCTGTCTGTCCCTATGTAAGTATGGTAAGATCTTTAAAACTACCCAACGGAGTTGAATGCGACTTTAATTAATAGGTTTAATAGTACTGGTAGAGTGATTCAAGAGGAAGGTGTATAATACAGATATATTTTAGTAGAGAAAAGTCGGACAATTTAGAGATTTGTAATGTGAAGTTGCAACAAACATATTTTTGTGCTCTTCAATCGTAAAAGATGACTTAAACTTAGGATAGATAACAAAAATAACTACGGAAATGCATATCTTTCAAACATCAATATGAATGTCCACAATGGTTTATATTTATCTCTAAAGAATAACCCGAAATAAGCATTTTTTCAATTTGTATTACAAAATAATGTGCTATTTACCAAGCTTTTGTAGAATACAGTATTATTTATTATCCAATTAAATGCATTACATATTATTAGAGCTCTCTTACCGCAAAGAATCGCCAACGACAGTCGTTCTATTCTTTAAAGCACTTTATAACACTGTTCACAAATACACTGAACTGTTTACCATTTAAACTCTTAACTATCACTGTTACACAACTTAGTCTCTCGATCTCACACTCAACGGTTTATTATAACTGTTACACTTTTATCACAATAGTACCACCACAAACCTTGTACTCCCAATTTCACAATGCCTTCTCTTAACCGAGTTGCGATTTATATACTTCTTATTCTTAGTCAAATCAGTATCCAATATTACATTTATTTTATCAATTCAACTTTTATACAGAGATTCAATTGTTTTAGTCAAATCAACAACTTATATCTTTATTTTTAGTCAAAACCAAACTAATACATGTATAAAAGCTAACAGTTCGGCCATCCTAAACATAACGAGTCCGCTCGTTATCAAAAACCATTTACTTACAATATTAATTCTGAAGTATTTTGTATATATAATTATTATACCTACTACAATTGTAAAGTTACAAAATCTAATCTAAAGTCTATATATTATGATACAATAATATTTATACATTTTTCGGACATCATAAACTTATAAATAATTGGTCCTCCAATTTAGACAATGTTTTAAAATTTATAGACTTAACAAATTCAACTATAATAATCAATTGGTATAAGTTGTCTGATTACGTGTTCAATCTGGCTCAGCAGTCTCATTCGCATTATAAAAAAAAATCTAAAAAAATTTGCCTCATAAATCATAGTCATAGTCAGTTCAATATCCTCAATGTACCAAATACTACTCAGAACTTGGCTTATCGGCCTCATGTGAGTATTTGACCTTCTCAAACGCTACTCATAAATTGGCTTATCGGCCATATGTGAGCGCTTGATGTCCCTATACCTCAAATGCTACACTCATCATTTGGCTTATCGGCCTCATGTGAGCATTTGATGTCCCTATACCTCAAATGCTAAACTCATCATTTAGCTTATCGGCCTCATGTGAGCATTTGATGTCCCTATACCTCAAATGCTACACTCATCGTTTGGTTTATCGGCCTCATGTGAGCATTTGATGTTCTTACTGTCTCAAACACTGTAACCATAGATCGGCTTATCGGCCTCATGTTAGTAATCAGACAACAAAACCCTCATCCACATAAAATACTTTTTAGAAAAACTATTCAAAGTAATTACTTTTATCATCTTAGTTTATTCTACATATTAAATATATTGAACTAATAAATAAATAAGCACATATAATAGCTAAGTTACCACATTTCCTTTTGGAGGCGAAGCCCCGGCAAAAACAACCCGTGATCACTGATGAATGCGGTTCCAAATGTATTTTCTGTATTGCACGTTATACTATTTTTCTTGATGCCGCGGAACAATCCCACTTCTGAACTATTAGAACTCTCTTACCGCAAAGAATCGCAATGCCTTCTCTTAACCAAGTTGCGATTTATATACTTCTTATTCTTAGTCAAATCAGTATGCTAAATACCGATAGGGTCCTAACAAAGTGATAAAGCTCCTTCCGCTTCCCTTAATTTACCTATTGGTTACTATTTTTAACGCTCTACTGGCGGGTTGCTCGTTTCCGGCCCAGTGGAAAGAGGCCATAGTGATAGGGTTCCATAAGCCGGGCAAACCCCCGGCATCTGCCTAGTAGTTTCCGCCCAAGGTGACGAGGAACTAAGAAGACTAATGAGTCTTCTTAATTCCTTAGGGAAAGTATATGAGAGAATCATCCTCTGTAGACTTAGATCGCAAGTCGAGAGACTCAAAATCATCCCAAATGAGCAGTTCGGCTTTCGAGCCAACCATTCATGTTCCCATCAGGTACAACGCCTCACTGAGCACATACTGAACGGGGGCCACTGTGAGGGCTAAGAAACATAGGACAGGAGCGCTCTTCCTCGATGTAACTAAAGCGTTCGACAGGGTCTGGCACAATGGACTGGTGCCAGACCCTGTTATAGCTTGTAAGCTATACCAGTTCAAGGTGTCGGACAGACTTGTACTCATCATACGGGACTACCTGTCGAATCGCTCCTTTCGCTAGAGCGTGTAAGGCGTTTTGTTGGGACCTCGTCTATAACGGCATTGACGGTGTGTCTGTATGTTGTGTGGTGTCTTATGCCTACGTTATTACCTACTGTGAACGCGTCGTCGGGGTGAGTACCGACTTGGATCTTCTTTGTCTGACTAAAGTAGTCTTACGTGGTCTTTACTCTGCGACGTCAGCCATCAGTGGGTTCGGGTGTCACTCAGCACGTTCAAAGTACTTTTGAGAAAGCCCCTTGAAGTACTTAGCGATGGTCGGAAGGTCTAAGTCTCTATGGAGCGTACGAACCACGGCGCCCCGGTCGCAATCCGTGTAAACCTGTTTTGAATCACCTGAAGGGGTTTCAGATTAGCGTGCGCAAAAGCGGGACTCGCATAGGACATGACGGAACGTATGCAAGCTTTGTAAAGTGTCACCTTATTGCGAAGGGACATTTTACTCCGCTTGCCTAACAGCGGATATAAGCGGACGCCGCTCTGCTACGAAGGGTCCTAATATGCGCAGTGAAAACTTACTTTCTATCTAACGTTTCTCCTAGGTATTTTGCCTCGTCTTTCCAAGGTATTGGTTTATCAAAGAGTTTGATTCGCGGGAGGATCCTTGGGGGGCCCCGTTCGAAGAGCACCGAGACGATCTTTTCAGGGTTTACCTCGATCCGTCATTTCCGCAGCCAACTCTCGAGGGAGTCGACTGCGGATTGGAGACGTTGGTATATCTCCCAGTGATCCTTAGAGGAGGTGTAAAGCGCGGTATCGTCCGCGTACATGGCAAGGTGCACTTTAGATCGCGGCCTAGAAATGCCGCTAGCGTAGATGGAGTAGAAGGGATGAGCGAGAGAACTGAACTCTGGGGGACACCTGCCCTGATGGGGCGGGGGGTTGACAAAACGCCTTCCACTCTGTAGCGAAAGGAGCGATTCGACAGGTAGTCCCGTATGATGAGTACGAGTCTGTCCGACACCTTGAACTGGTATAGCTTGTACACCAGTCCATTGTGCCAGATCTTATCGAACGCCTTAGCTACATCGAGGAAAAGCGCTCCTGTCCTATGCTTCTTGGCCCTCACAGTGGCCCCTATCAGTATGTGCTCCGTGAGGCGGTGCACCTGATGGGCACATGAATGGTTGGCTCGAAAGCTGAACTGCTCATTTGGAATGATTTTGAGTCTCTCGACTTCCGATCTAAGTCTACAAAGGATGATTCTCTCAAATACTTTCCCTAAGGAACTAAGAAGACTAATGGGACGGTAACTACTACGCAGATGCTGGGGTTTGCCCGGCTTATGGAACCCTATCACTATGGCCTCTTTCCACTGGGCCGGAAACGAGCAACCGGCCAGTAGAGCGTTAAAAATGGTAACCAATAGGTAAATTAAAGGAGGCGGAAGGAACTTAATCACTTTGTTAGTGATCCTATCGGGTACTGGCGATTTCTTGGCGTGAAGCGCCCTAACTATGGACGTCACCTCGTCTAGGTTCGTTTCCTTGATTGGTGGACCGACCGGTGGCTGGGAACACATTATATTGACCGATTTGTCGACTATTTCGACATGATCGCGATCATCCGATTGAGCAGACAGACGGCACTGGCTCTCTAGACTGTCGGCTAAGCACTCAGCTTTGTCAAGGTCGTGAAATTCGATGACGGAGTTAAGTCCAACCAAGGGAGGCATATCTGAGACAGTGTCTGCCTTCAACGCTTTCTGCAACCGTCAGAATGCCTGGTGTGTTGGAGAGAGCGCCGCAAGCGTCCTATCCCAGCCGCTATATCTGAAGTCGTCGAGAGCTTGTCTCTACTCCCTCTGGAGACGGCGCCTCCGTCGGTTGTCATCTGTCGGGTATCGGTCGTGGGCTCTAATCGCGGCGTTTTTACGGGTGATGAGAAGTCTAATGTCCGGAGGGAGTGCTCGGTAACACTCGATTTTCACTCGGACCTCCCTCGAGGACTTTCCTATGCTGTCTACCAAATGTTCTGTGAAGTTAGTCGCGGCTGAGACAGCGTCCTCGACCGATGTAAGCTGGTCAGGAATTTTGTCGAGGTGCGCTGGTACGGGGGAATGGAGTTGCTCTCGAAGCTTCATCCAGTTAATAATTGTTTTGGTCGCGGGTTCCCTAAGGGGAGGAAGTCCTAGCTGAAATAGGACCGGTCGATGGTCAGAGTCTAGCTCGGATAGCGTCTCGATAGAACGTAACTGGAGTGTCACGCCCTTCAAGAGTACTATGTCGAGCACGTCGGGTCTGTCATGTCGGAAGTCTGTGTCGCAGTATCGCGTGGGACTCAAAGGCTCGGTGATCTCGAAGTCGAGACCAGCCTTGTAACTTAGCCTATCAAGGAGATTTCCTCTACTGTTTGCGACAGTAGAGTTCCAGTGGGGATGTTTGCAATTTAGGTCGCCAGCCAGAATGGTTGCGTTACCTAATTGGAGTAAGGACTTAAGGTCCCTCTCAAATAAGGCTTTATTGGGAGCAAGATAGACGGATGCTAGTACGATCGACTGATGGCCATACCTACCTGACATAATGACGCTTCTACGTTAACTAGTTGGGGCGGATCGAGCGGAGTGCAATGAAGAGCCCTTCTGTAGTAGATGATGGTTCACCCCTTCGCGGTTGCCCTATCGTTCCTAATGAGACGGTAATTCGCGATGCGCGGATCACGATTACACGGCTTCAGAAAGGTCTCTTGTCCTAACAGGACGTCTATCTGGTGCGTGACCACGAAGTCGCGCACTAGATCCATCTGCATAAATCTATTACGACGAAGTCTTTGAATTCCGTTTCGTACCTTAACTAGAGCGACGTCGGACTTGTTGGACCCCTATGCAGGCTCGTCGGCCCGCAGGTGTGCTTACGGCGATGACTCACACACAAACACAATCACACTACTGGCCTGCACACAATGGAGGTCCTTATCTTGACTGGCGCAAGTGTATGAACGGTCGGTGCAGGTGGTCGGCGCAGGTGGCTGGGAGGTCAGCGTGACGGCCCAGGTAGGTGGCGCGGGTAGGCGGAGCAGGTAAAAGGGACATGAGTCCCGGTCGACTGCTCAACGTTGAATCACTACTTTTACTATTGACAGTAGTAAAAAAGTTTAAAAATATCAATATTAAAATAAACGAAAAAAGGAATATACTTCTACAAGCCTTCATTTGAAAATGAAATGTAAGAACGAGTATCCAATCAAATTTCTCTAAAAATAAAAACAAATAAAAAACATACAAAATGACCTATAAAAAGTATAAAAATAATATTATTATGTACTTTATAAAATCGTTGCATCAAGGTACCATTGTAGGTTGCTTATGGTGCCTATTTTAGGAAGTTTTCAGAGCTAATGAATGAGGACTTAGACTACTTATACCAATTTGATATTGTTATTTCGTTTTTTGTCTTGGTAACTTACTTGCATTTTGATTTTTTCATTTATTTACACCTCCGTCACAACGACTTCAACAAGTATATTATATTAATATTTTTATCCATTTTAGAGGGCATTTGTGTCGGGGGGTTTTTAAATTTTAATATATTTTCTCATCTGCTTTTTAAAGTTACTTAGGTATTTCTATATTGTACTAAATGAACACACAAATTTGCACTTGTTGAGATTTTTACTATATTGTATAAGAACCTTTCACCAAAATCAATAAAAGCACAATATCTTGGAGACGACTGCTTCTATTTCGACCAAATATAACTAAAACCATTTCGACGGCCCAGGCTTTCTATTAAAAAACCCGCAATCAAATCCGTCCACTCGTATGGTTGCTACGATGCATAGACAGACAGACAGACATCTTGGGTTAAACGATAAAAGCATAAGTTATTCACAAAGATGATATACCTAATAATCCAAAAACATTAATATCTTATTTTTACGGTTTTCGTATTTTCACTTTGCTCTTTGCTTATTAAAAGAATACATAACTTAATTCTTTGTCTGTGGCAATATGTACAGCCCGTCCTAGAAATCCAAAGAAAAAGTATTTTGTCGTGTTGTGCTGTTAAACAACCTATGAGAATGTCAGCTATCTTCTGAAAGTATTGCACGACACAGTGACTGTTACATACTACTCACCTAATTTATATAATTTATAACCAAGATTCCGTGAGAGTGTCCTCGCTGAGCTCGTCCAATTAACAAACTTTCAAAATTCAAATTCAAATTCAAATTCAAAATATCTTTATTCAAGTAGGCATTTACACGCACTTTTGAATCGTCAATTACATTAAATTGGTCAGTATAGTCAGTCTGTGAGTAAGCTACCACCAGCTCGGAATGCTGTTCTGCTGAGAAGAGCTGGCCAGAAACTCAACAGTTGCTCTTTTTAAATAAAATTTAACAATGTTTGACTTATAAATTATAACATCAACCCTGCAAATGAGTCAATTTTATTTATTTTATAAACTTAAATGCAATTTTGGAACAACTAGAACCGTCGCAATCAATCGGAAAAGAAGCCCAATGATTTCAGGCAACGAAAATTAAATAATAATAACAGTAAATATATATATATATATATATATAGATATATATACATATATATACCCAAATCTTCGGCCTGCCACACAACCAGTCACCGCAAGCAGCACCCGTTCACGAGCATAACACAAGAGCCAGCCATCACCCCCTTCGCACATATTTGAGGGAGGGAGGCAACCCGACTCCCGATGCTACCGCAAGTAGTGACTTCTAAGGAATCGGTGTGATGCAGAAGGTCGATAAAGCAAAAATTAATTTACAACAAAAAACAAATTGCGGAGATTACTAGCTATTCGCAATACAATACAGATTTATGACCCAAGATTTATGATACAATGACCCAAGTTCCACACATTTCGATCAACCAAAAACTCTTGAATGTTATAGTAAGATTTATTTAATAATATACTTTTAATTTTAGATTTGAAACCAAGAAAAGGAAGATCTAAGATATCTTGTGGAACCTTATTATATATGCGTATACTCAAGCCCATGAAGGATTTCTTAACTTTTTGAAGTCTAAATTTAGGCGTTACAAGCCTATTTTTATTTCTTGTATTGATAGTATGTCTGTCGCTGTTTTTTTTATAGTCATTTAAATTTTGGCGTATATATAGTAAATTATTAAAAATGTATTGAGAAGCGACCGTAAGAATACCGATTTCTTTAAAAACTTCTCTTAGGGAGTCTCTAGCTTTTAAGTTACAAATAGCCCGTATAGCTCGTTTTTGTAAAATAAATATAGAATTAATTTCGGCAGCGCTGCCCCATAGTAAGATACCGTAAGACAATATACTGTGAAAATAACTAAAATAAACGAGTCGAGCCGTATTAGCGTCTGTTAATTGTCTTACTTTTTTAATTGCAAAGACGGCTGAGCTAAGTTTGCTTGCGAGTGTCGAGAGATGGGGGTTCCACTGGAGCTTTTTATCTAAAGTTATACCTAAGAAAGTTGTCGAGTCAGTCAGTTCTAACACTTCATTGTTAAGGAATAAACTACAATCCCGACTTTTTACATTAGGAAGTGTAAATTCCATGCATTTAGTTTTCTTAGTATTTAATACCAAATTATTAATTTCAAACCAATGAAGAACACGTGACAGAGCACAGTTAACTTTGTCAAAATTAGGTTTATTACGATCAACTTTAAAAATAAGTGAGGTATCATCAGCAAAAAGTACAATGTCACATAGTCCTTTTACGTAAAAGGGCAAATCATTAATATAGAGTAAAAATAAGAAAGGGCCTAGAATAGATCCTTGTGGAACACCCATTTTTAGGTGAGATCCAACCGATTTACAATTATTTACATCAACCATCTGAACTCTTTGATTCAAGTAAGAGGCAATAAGATCAAGCGCAGCATTACGCACGCCATAGTGATTAAGTTTGCAAAGTAATGTTTGATGGTCCACGCAATCAAAGGCTTTAGATAAATCACAAAACACCCCGATTGCATTCTGTGACTTTTCCCATGCGTCGTAAATGTGCTTAAGAAGCGCGGCACCCGCATCAGTTGTTGATTTGCCTTTGGTGAAACCATATTGTTTACTATGCATGATTTCATTGCTATAAACAAATTCTGACATTTGGTTTAGTATAATTTTTTCGAAAATTTTACTTAAAGTGGGTAAAATAGAGATAGGTCTATAATTTCCGGGAATTAGTCTATCGCCACTTTTGAACAAAGGAACTACTTTACTATTTTTCATTAAGTCTGGGAAAGTACCGGTTTCAATACATTTGTTAAAAATTAAGGATAATTGTGGAGCAATATCATTTATAATACTTATTAGTAATTTTACTGACATACCCCAAAGATCACCGGTTTTTTTCATATTTAGATTTCTAAAAGTTTTAACAATTTCATATGATGTAACAGGTTTAAAAACAAAACATTTATTACTGACTCTTACGTTATTCGTCAATTCGACGATTGCATCACGTGGTGAAGAATTTAAATTACCCGTGACTGTTAAAGGAATTTCGTTAAAAAAAGTCTCAAAAATAGCCGTCACAGTCGAATTTGAATTTATTTCAATATTATAAATTTCTAACTTAATAGGTCCATTAGCAGCCCTATTTTTCCCAGAAACACTAGATAAAACATCCCAAGTTGCCTTTATTTTATTTTCTGAGTTTAAGATTTTATTTCTTATGTAAATCGACTTAGCTTGTATGTAAACGGTCTTAAATATTTTAGAAAAAATCCTAACTTTATTCAAGAAAACCGGATCTTGATTCCATTGCCTCTCACTATATAAATCATATAACTTATCTCTACTTTTATATATTCCCACGGTAGCCCAATCACTAAATTTAAGTTTTAGGTATTTAGTCATAGTTTTTGGCTTGAAAACATTATTAAATTCTTGTAACAAAAAACCGAAAATGTTATTATATAAATTATTTGGATTATCATCGCTCATGTCTACTTTACCTACTTTTTGCTGAACAGTATTCTTAAATGTTAGGACCCGGTTTTTTGTAATTGGTCTACAAGTAAACTTTTGGGGCTTTTCACTTTCGTGATTAATTAATAGAGAAAATTTTAGACCACAGTGGTCTGAACTTAAATTTGTCATTACTGTTTCTTCATAAATGTTACAGCGACAGAACACATTATCAATACAAGTCGCGGAAATACTAGTAATACGAGTAGGTTCAAAAAAGACGTTCAGTAAGTTAAAAGATTTAAACAAATTTAATAAACGTACACTAGACGAATTTTCTTGTAATATATCTACATTGAAATCACCGCAAACAATCACGGACTTGTTTTTATGACAAAGCTTAGTTAAAATATCCTCCATTTTGTTTTCAAATTCATCAAAGTCACCAAGTACGTCACCAAATGACCAAGGTACGATTTGTAGAGTTAAGTGTTGGTACCACGAGTATATTGGATATGAACTATCTTCTACTATCTACTATACTGTATACTATCTACTCTTGAACAGTGAACTGTGAAACGATTCTCAGCAAACCATCAATGTGATATGGTTTTACCTGTAATTAAAAGAGTGACTTTCCTTCTCGTGACTATGGTTATAAAATAAAACAGAGTCTAAATTTTTAGATGTATACCTGGATGTATAACCAGCTTCATGAAGCTGGACCTCGCCTTAAAAAACCTTACTTTTTTTTCGATCATATTTAACTACAAACGATACTAATGATTGTAGTAAAGTAAATTTTTTTGTAGTACTAATAATTACGCGGCACACCTAATAAACACTGTTCTCAACAAGAAATATAAATAATACTGCTCTAAGAATGCTTTTGGAATACACTCTAAATCGTTTGTAGTTTATTGTAGTGAAATAATATATATATTTTATATTTATAATTTCCGAAAACAATAAAAAAACAAAGTTTTAAAAAGTTTTAACGCAATATTATTCATATTTCTGGTTGAGAACCGTGTTTATTAATAACTTACTATAGACGTTGCAAATGAAAAATAGCATAATCCTTCATTCTTCTTCATTCTCTTTGAGTGCGTGATAGTGGTATCTTCGCCACCTTTCGTATAAGTGGTGTGGGTTGGTATCTGCTTCAATTTTTGTTTCTTAGCCACCTCTTACGATACCCTCTGGCAGCTATAAGGAAGTCTTATTCTAAGCTTTTACTAGGACAATTTGTAGAAATCTGAATTAATAAGCAAACAAACTATCGCTGTAATAAGTAAATTATATAATTTGCGTAACCTATTTAATCATAATAGCTTCTTGGTCAACCGTAGGTTGTTCGTTCCTTCAGTGTAACGCATATCCGTATCCGTATGTATCACGGCTTTATAAAAAACAAAAGCAAAAGTATCCGTATTGAAGAGTCAGGGTCACGTGAGATCCCACGCGTCTGTGATTGGTCTACCAAGTTCTGTCTATCTCTTTCTAACGTTCGGCACGCTATGCCGTGTTTGAAGCATTGTAATTTTTTAATCTATACGATACTTCTATTAAATATTTACTATAGTAGTATAACTAATATTACATAGTTGTCATTACATACAAAAATAAAAAAGATCTCAGGGTATAATTTGAATAAAAAAAAAAATCTCAGGTTATAATAAAATGTCATTTCAAAATAATAATTTGACATGGAATTTGATAATTGAATTTAGAAAATAAGACAAAGAAATACTCTCTGGCAATATTTTTTTAACGCGCCGTTTTTAGTTTCACGTGTATGTTTGCTGGTTTCTTTGTTTGTTTGCTTGTAACCGACGTTTTGAAATGCGATTTTATCTCATTTTCCACGGGCCGATTTTGTTCAAACGTTGTGCACATATAATAGTCAATTAATAATTCTATGATATTATCTCATTATCCTGATTAGGATCTCCAGGATTAATAATTATATTGACATAAAACGTTCCATCAACAGATCGTTGCAATCTTTAGAATCTATTTTCGCTAATGTTTTATTAACACTAATATAAATACTAATGCATATACATACTAATACACAAACTAATATACATACTAATGTTTGTGGTGATTTTAACATAAACTTGTTACGTAATTTCTCTTCCACTCTTATATTCAGATGTTTGTTAAAATGATATATCCTTATTAACTCATTCTTAGAGCCCACTAGAATAACTGAGTCGACTTTAACCTATTGATAGTATTGATAATATTTTCACACTTTTTATACCAAACAAGCTTTTATTTATATTTAAAATAGCTAAGAATTATCTCGGCAGACCAGGCTTTCGATTAAAAAAACCGCAATCAAATCCGTCTACGCGTTTGGCTGCTACGATGCCACAGGCGGATACACAGATAGAAAGATACACAGGTCAAACTTGTCTTGACGTTTTAGCTTAATGCATTCCAAATGACTTTCACAGATCGAAGTAATTTAGTAAGATGGGGAAAAGCCACCGAAAAGTCTTGCAACATCCGTGGGGAGGCAGTAGGAACCGCGAAACACTTGTTAGTAGGGTGTAGGTACTTTTAGATAGAGGTCAATACTCACCAGAGAGTGCGGAAGGATGTAACAACCATCAAACGATCAGTAGAGTTCGTAAAAGTTTTTGGAAGAGCCTTCCTCCAAAAAATCAAAACCGAAGCCTTATTCAATTTTAGACGCGGCTCCTGATTGGACTCTCATGATGGACACGTATGAAAAACATTACAAAATTCCTGGAATGTTGGTCCGTCATCCAAACCCGACTTATTCCTTTAACTAAACCTCTGAGGCGCGAGTTACTTGTGGAGCTCACTGTACCCTGGAAAACAAACATCCTAGGGATCTCACATTTAAATTTAATAAGTATTACGAACTGACCACTCACTCACTCACTAATAAAGTGAGAAGCTGATAGAAGTTCGGAACTCTACATTTTCTCTTCTCATAAATAATCATATATGTAAATAAATTAGATAGCTTTTGATTTTTTTTTAAATCAAACCGAGTTCTACCTTAATTTCTTCTCGTGTAGTCGCCGAGTAAAAAAAATATTGATTTTTAATTCTAAGAAAAATATCCAATGATTAAAATATAAATAAAATGTTTTAGGGCTCTAATAATTAAGAACGCCTCCGACTTATGGCGGATAACATGTCAAGATGAGTGGCTCAAAAGAAGAGCTTGTTGCGCCTTACTTAGCGACCATTTTAATGATTGTGGTATTCTTGTGGGGTCTTACCGGACCTTATGAAACCGCAAACCGGAATGTAATAGCAAAGTTATACCCTTCTTACAATCACGCAAGGATTCAGATTCTTCTAGTTACAGACTATCAGTATTGCCTTCATTTATTTTTATTAATAAAATATTAAATATATTGAATATTAAAAAAAACATGTTCAATTAGTTGATAAATCATTTTAATAATCGGTACGGTTTTATAATAGCTCGCTCTACCAGCGCCGACGTCTTTCTTATAAAGCATATATTTCAGGCCCGGGAGGGATCACGAGATGCACTTAGAGTGTTCTGTGATCTATCTAAGGCATTCTATTGTGTACAACATTAAACGTTGGTAAGGCAATTGTACCACTATGGCATTAAGAACATTGACCTCAAACTCTTCATTTTATACTTTTCTAATAGAATTCAGAGGGCAGAGGTGAATAGAAAGAGATCAGCCGGGTTTCCGAATGATATGAGGGGTCCCTCGAGATTAAATTTTAGTCCCATTTTATAGGCCTTTTTCATAAATGATCTGCCAACTTTTGTAGACAAACATAATGATAAAGTATTGTTTGCTGATGATACTTCTTAAATATTTAAAGTAAACCGGCACCAGGTAAGGTATGACGATGATAACAAGGCTCTCTGTCTCTTTCTGTCTCTCTCTGGCTCTCTGTCGAATCGAAACCTTAAATGTATCTACTAATTTAAGTAATTAAATCTAATCGATAATAAAAGATCCGAAGAGGACCAACCGAAAAAAAACTAAAACTCTTTGTCAGAAGTTCGTTCTGAAACACTCGTGTCACCGAAAGAACAAAAGATTCACGAGCACTGAGAGAGCGGGATGGATGTTTCTCTAATGTTAAGGAAGTCCCTCTTCGGTCATTAGGAGTTGGGAAGCCTATTTGTTTCCGTAGTAAGAAGTATCCCATATGTTGATCAGGGATATACATAACCTATTTCCATGCTCAATCTTATTAAAATCTGTTTGGTACTTCAGTTCAGTTTCTTTGTGATGAGCGAAAAAACAAATAGACATATAGGCTAAAACGATTATTAAGTATAACAAACGAAACGATATTTTGTACTCTATTTAAGTATCTCTACTGAAATGACATACATACAATTAACTTAAAAACATTTAATGTTCAGACTTCATCCCGTTACTATTTTATTATATTCATAGATGTATTGTGTACTGACAATACAGAGTACAACCAAGGACGTAATCATAATATAATTATATAATCAACATTATAATTATTCCTATGTTATTAGGTATGACATACCTAACTTTTGAAGATTTAACTTATATGTTAGACTTCTTTATTAATATTATTATTTGCATATTTTAAAGTAAGTATACGACATAACGACGCAATATTCAATTTAAACATCAAGCAAATCAATAAGATTTATTCATTGCTTATACTATGACTTAAACTGAAAAGTAAAAAACAAAAAAGGTACAACAAAGTATTATGGTGTACTTTAAGTGTAAAAACCTTTTTTTCATACGCTATATAATATTATGTTACTATCAATTAGCATGTTATAGGTAGTCTTTTTAAAAATAGAACAGGATGTCAGTTGTTGTCCCGTTAAAGGATCCCCGATCCTAATTATTTTAAACATTGACGTCCACGCAACGCAGTAGGAACTTCGGGCAAACTGCGCTTGTATTCTTGCGGCCCAAGTTTTACTCGGCTGTCGGCAGTCAGTGATAACTGTGAGGTAGAACGGACCGCGCGCCTCTCACTACACGTTCCGCGTAAATGTTTACGAAAAGTTCGCAAATTTGTTAAATATAGACAAATTCTCTCAAAATCAAGTGAAAGTGAATCAGTAAATTAACAGCGCGTTATAAAATTAAATTGGACGATTAGTTCGAGCGTGTGTTTTGAGAATCGTTTCGGCTCCGTCCACAGGTGTGTATGATTTTGATAATGTTTTATTATTCAAACCTGCGTTAACCACTCCTGGTTGTTTGCCAATTTTTATTGCATAATAACTATAACTTGAATGTTTTGGACGAGGAAATTTCTGCGGTTTTCTACCACAACTTTTTATATTAGGTCGGTTTATTAGAGAGAAATCCTATATTTACTTATGAAAGTTTTGTATCTTAAGAACCGTTGTGAACTCATCATATTATTTTTTTTTAAATAAATTACTTAAAAACAAGAAATAGATATGATCTAAATATAAATTAAATATTTTTTTAATTTGCAGTTGATACGAGTTTTAAAATAATAAAGATAACTAATGGATAAGTAGACTTTTCTTTTGGAGTTACTTAAAGTTACCGTGTAGGTATTTCGTGAGGTTTGCATTTCTTTAGATAAACCTACAAATTATTAAAAAATATATTTTAATAATTATAGTCAATGTAAACAAAATTACTCAAAACCGTATAGGTATAACCGTACAAATAGTGTAAAAATGGAGACATTGACACGATTTTCATAATTTTAATCAGTGAAGTGATGTCTGGTGAATCCCTTCTCGAACCTCTAAAAAATCGTAATATTATAAAATACATACTTTAAAACGTAATTGAAATCATTTTCAGTCGTAAAGAGTATAACATGTAAACTGTAACAGAATAGTATGTAATTATCTTTTTGCTTCAGACGCAACTTGTAAACAAACTTGATGTTACGCTTTCAGTTACGACACTAGTGTGACGCTTCGTCTAATTAACATTTAACATGTGGTGTTAGCAGTTAATGTTGTTAGAGTGACGTGTGCTGTGTGCTGTGTGCTGTGTGCTGTGTGGTCCTCCGTACAGGTACCTACAGCTGGTTTGTAAACACGCGTTGTTTATAAATTATTGCATTACATCGTACTTCATTATTGTTCGATACGATTTGATTGTTCTAATTATTGTGAAATTTCTTTGTTTTGCCATACCTTTATCACGTCTGCGGCATTTTAAATACAAGGAACATTTTTAGATATAATAATGTTATGTATATTTATGTATATTATGCTAGTATGGTTCTAAACAATCATGAAGGAAATTCACAGTCGAATTCGCTAACAAACGGAAATCTATTTTGATTGAAATTCTAGGTTGTAGCAAGTAACTGTTGTCCGAAGAAACTTAAAGTACATTGTTCGGTAAACTTAGAACCAACTTCACTATTCACTATTTACTTATTCGGTTCCGAGTTCTATACAGAACACTGATATCTTTGAGTGAATCTTATAAATTATTAAATTGATCTACCCATTTAGTAAATCTCCCTTTAGTCTAATTGTTTTCAAGAATTATATAAAGCCACATACAGACATACCGTAGCGTAGTCTAGGGCGCTCTAGACTGCCGGACTGTCTTGTAATATTGTATTACTTTAATTTTTTCTTGTGATCAGTTAAAACATAAAATTAATATATTTTATTAATTATATTATAATACATAAATAATTTAATTAAGTTTTATATTTTCTAGTTCGAGGAATTAAATACACATGGAACGGGTTGAAATAAGTACCTAAACATTTAGTTGTTACAACATTGCCGGATCTAGGAGACCGTGTTTGATAAAATTAAAATATTATGAAATCAGTAATATTTTAAATATAAAAATCCTCAAGTCACTTCTTTATATAAATTCTGTAAATTTAAAACATGAAGTGTTCGTAATATATATTTTTAAATATATTTAAGAATGTGTGTGCAACCCTAAAATAAAATGTAATTTCTTATAGAAGTAAATTTAAAGAAAGCGTGGGTCTTAAAATTATAGATGTGAGGGTATAAATCAAATATCGGAATTGATTTGAAATGTGGCAAAGGGTGTATGATATACTATTTCGTACATGGAAGATGTATAAAAAGTTCTGAAAGAGAAGAAGGATTTTTAAACAATGGCAGAAAGAATTGGGTGAGAATAAAAGTATATATAGAGAAAGGAGAAGTCATAAGCAAAAATTGTATAAAGAATGTAAGAAGAGAGGGAAGAGTGCTAACGGCGCTCATGGACGGACGGACTTCTGCTAGATATATAGGAGATATAGGAGATATGAGGCAGGACGAGGGTAGTAGCACACACAGGTGTAAGATAAAGCCCGCCCTCATACGTTAAGTTGATTTATATATTTTTATTAATGCTTATAGGCTATTCAAGATCTTGGTTAAATACTTAAATGTCTGTTAACAAATACGGAAAAAATGTTTTATCATTCTGAGTCATGTTTGAGTTAAAATTGTGTTATTAAATAATGAATTTAATAACCATATTCTTAATAATTGTAACAAAATTTTCTGCTAATTTAAAAGTTTTACCTCACTTACTGTGACAAACTAACACATCGATAAAATGAAAAATATGTATATTATTAGGTTCTTACATATGAAATTGGCGTTTTTCGTACTGGCCAATTTAATCACAAATTTTGCTCTTTGGTAAGGAATTCCATATTAACATTTTTACAGCCATTTACACTTGTATTTTGGTTTCGTTGTCATTCATTTGCTTTTTTCTTCTGTTAGCGTTCCTCAGTTTACAAAATGCAAAACTTAAAATATTGCATTATTAAGGAGAACTAGTTCCGCCGTGGCACCAGTAGTGCTGTCGAAACGACTCGAAGGGTCATTATGTATGGCGGTTGTTTTGCAAAAGGAAACACAATTTGTTTTTGGTTCCAACGTTTTCGTTCTGGAAATTTCGAACTGCAGAACAAGCCCCATAGACGGTCGGAGATCCAAGTTGATAATGAAGAATTAAAGGCTGTTGTGGAAGCTGATCCATCGCAAACCACGATCGAGTTAGCTATAGACTTCGGTGTTAGTGATAATACTGTTTTAATCCATTTTAAACAAATTGGGAAAATTAAAAAACTTGAAATTAGGGTACTTCATGAATTGACCGAAGTAAACCGGCAAACGCGCGTCGACTGCTGCGTTACATTACTGAACCGACACAATAATGAAAGGATTTTCTACTCATTACCTGTGGTGAAAAAAGGGATTCTCTACGATAATTGGAACTCATCGCTTTGGTTGGATCCTGGTCAGCCGGCTAGATCCTATCCAAGCGAAAATTGACCCAAAAAATATTATTTGTAAGCGTTTGGTGGACTGGTGCCAGTATTATTAATTACAGTTTTCACAAATCTGGCCCGACTAATACGGCAGCTGTAAATTATCAGCTATTGCAAACCATGATGGAAAAGCTATCAATTAAACAATCCAGGCTGGTCAATGGGTCCACACTACTGCTTCTTCACGATAACGCTAGACCACACTCTGCACAACAGACTGCTATAAAATTAGGAGAGCTTCAATTAGAATGTCTAAGAAATCCCACGTACTCCCGGACCTCGCTCCAACAGTATAAATATTTCAATAAATCTTGTTTCCTAGAGTGTATAATAAATATATGTTTCCATTTTACTATTTGGTAAACTGTCATAGTTTTCATAACGACTAAACTCGTACTAGGGGTACACATGTAAGGACCTAACATTATAATATATTTTAATTATTTTATTATTAAATTAATATATATAATATTTAAAATGCCTTTATTTTTTTTTATTTCGATTTTTAAATAAAAGTTATCGGTAGTAAAGTAAAGAATAATAAACAAAGCGAGGTAGAGTTCAATAATGAAGTTAATATCGACGGCCATTATAAATACACACTAACAACATGTTCCACTTTAGACGGCAAATTGTGT
The DNA here is from genome assembly GCA_959347355.1 of Napeogenes inachia. Taxonomy (NCBI): domain Eukaryota; kingdom Metazoa; phylum Arthropoda; class Insecta; order Lepidoptera; family Nymphalidae; genus Napeogenes; species Napeogenes inachia. Next base: position 31,317,098 of record OY365791.1, on the reverse strand, counting down.
ATTCATTGGTGTAATTAGAGTCACTAGAACCAGTGAGTGGGACACTTCGCATCGGATGTCACGCGTTAACGAATTAGAGAGTTTATATGAAAACTTATTATGTGACACTTAGAGAATCGTATTATTTTGTTAACTATTACTGTATTTGTATACAACATTATATTTTACACAATACCTTCATGTACCTACCTATTGCAATGTTTTATGTTATTTAGTAATAGCTAATCTAGCCTTAAGCATTTTTTTGCGGTTAGGAGAACGCAATAAAAATAATACATCTCAAATACACAAGTAGGACTTATAACGCTTTTAAACTAATAATTTATAAACAGCAAACACGTTTCTTTAAATTCATTTTTAAATATATGTACATATTTATTATAAATAAAGTAATAAAATAAAAATTATTAAAAATTATACATACTCTATTTATTATATAACAATGAATAATAATGTTGTTTCTTTCTTAATTATAAAAAATCATTACATAATAAATTATTGTAACATTATATCGAGATTATTTTGGTAAAATTGTGGTGTCGTAATCCGGGGTCTGTGGTGATCCGTGGTCTGTGGTAAACGGTGGTCTGTGGTGATCCGGGGGCTGTGGGGACCCGTGGTCCACGGGCCGGAAGACGCAGCTAATATTATGCATTGGCAAAAAGATAATGGTACGTGATTATTAAGTATTTTTAATATAACAACATAACAAGTAAATTACAAGTTAAACCTAAAAAACTTAACTTCTTAATGTTTAAATAATATACCCACCTGTTTATTTATTTATTACTATGTTTTAGTTTTTTCGGTTAGGTTTTTAAACCAACAAACAATCAATGAATAACGAAATGATAACTCCATAGGATGGGTCTTCTCGCTTATTATTACGATATATATAAAGTATAATTGTACTTTTAACAACATTTTCTTAGACAAAACATTTAAAATAAGACTGTTAATTACTATGAATGACGCTAATGCACCTTATCAAATTATTCAATCAACCAAATTATTAAGAAAATATCCGTAAATTCTCGTGATTTCGCATGCATTGGAACAGTGCAGCGTTACAAATTGTCTTCTAACGCCGAGATATATGCGAAAATAATTAATTAGATTGGTTTAATGAAGTCGTTGGTTTACCGCCGTCTCTTGTAATAAGTAGATTAGCTCTAACACGTAATACGTATCAGTTGCTCCGTTAAAAAATAACACACGAGATAAACACAAATGAATCACTAAATTCAAAACAGAAATAGGTACATGACTTTATATTTGAAATAAAACACGAAGTCAGTTAAGTTATGTCTTCAGTTATTTTTATAGTTTTTTTCTAGTATATCTGAATATGAAATGTTTATAATTTTATATAAACATGTATAAACATGATAAACTTATTTACCGGACGATAGCGATAAGGTAGCTCATTTGGTAGAGCGAAGAGTTTTCCATGGAGTGTGGTGCATGTATCGGTTTATTTTTCATTATACTTGTATATACATATATTCAAATTTGTCATTTATGTATTTGAAGTACACAGATATGCCAAATATATTTTATTTTGTAATTCTATAAATTGTAAAATGTATTTGATAATTTTATTTAAGACTAGCTTTTGCCCGCGGCTTCGCACGCCTTAAATTCGTAGTAAAACAATTCCCACTTCCCTTTTTTTGTATAGGCTTCTATATGACTTATTCTAAGTGAAACAATTAAAATTACGACATCGGTAGACATCACTCACTATCAAAAGTATATTTAAAGTTTTTAATAAGGATACAATATTAGGTACTGTAATTATTTTTATACCTCTCTTGTTTTTACTTAAAAGTCCATTTAAATACTTCTTAAACAGAGTACCTAATAACCATTCTAAACATATATCACACTTACAGATTTTCATTGAACATAATCAAAATATTACCATGTAAACTTGAGGAATTCTGAGCTACATAATCGACGTTATTTTCACCATGAACTTGCCGGTCTAGTTTTATTAAAAAAATATATTTTAAATGATAAACATTCCATTATCTATATGCATTTACAAAATTTTCAATACTGAACATTCACAAAAACCATGTGCACGGTTCCATACCAGAGTGCGCCAGTAGACCGTACCGCCGCAAACGCGAAGACCCTATATCTTAAATCTTACAATATCTTTTAAAATATTTATTAAAATTACATGCTGTAAGGAGCTATATTGTTTCATATTAAATGTAAAGTGTATTTAAGTTACTTAATTAGATAAGGATTAAAGCTGTATTTCTTAAAATCGCTTCGTAGATTATTTACCTATTATTTTTCGTAAAAAAGTAATGGTACGACAATAAGAGATTATTAACTTCTTTATTTGTTAATCGATTGTTCAAAAAAAAAAACAAACTACCTATAAAGTGAATCCCATGACTATACAGGGTTACTTGTAATTAGTTGACCACCTCTTGCAGGCAGCCTCTCTACATCAATCCTAACAGCATTTGTTCTACGACTTTTCAGAAATCTTGAATAAATAGCTCAGAACAAAGGAAACAAAAAAATTCTCTGTATTTTGTAAGAAATCTAAAGTATAGGTCGTAAGTAAGGCCCCCAATGATGTTTTTTTTTTTTGATTTCATGTACAGGAATGGCTCAGTGACGATTTTATTATATGTATAGATAGTATCATTAATAATTATTATATTTAATTGTCTAATAAATATAATTAATTTGTAAAACAATCAGACGTTCAAATCCTATATATAGAGAAAGACAAGAAAGAACTATTAACCCAAGACCAGACCAGTCCAGACCAGACCAGACACCATACTGCTTTCACACACCATACAGTTACACCAGAAACTTTTTCTACATACTTAAAATGTGAAAAGAGTGTTTTAGGTATTTTAAGGGGTATGTTGATCTAAAAATATTATTCATTCAGGAATAGAAAACGCTTAAAATATCAAAAGCACCTATTAATAATAATAAAGGTTAAGTAATCATATATACAACACAACATAATACAACATACATACTTACAACTCTCCAGGCAGCCAGTGCCTTCATAACATTTATATTCAATAATAATTATTAATGCTTTTTTAAAACAGACAATCTTATTGTTACGATGCCCTTAAATCTTCTGTATGGTATGAAAACATAAAACTGCTTAAAAGTTAACAAAAGTTAATAGACAGTTAAGTTGCTCGGTATTTATTATTATCTCATACTTTACATTAAGTAACTATCTTAACTTCTCACGAGAAGAATGAAATGGTAGAGACCGCCGTGTAACGCTAGGTCGCTGCGATTATGAAAATGGGGATGGTGTGACAGAGTTAAGATAGAGATAGAGATAGATATAGAACAACAATAACAACAACACCAACAACTGTAATAAGACAGAATAATCTTCTTAGTATTCCATGGATTCACCGTGCGGATGCCGGGCTCATCGCGTTGCAAGGAGAGGAGTGCAAGCAGTGCCTGGGACTTCGACCCAGGAGTAAATTTAAGGGGCCCCTTTATTATGCGCAAAAACGTTCGCCTTCACCCTTTGGAAAGAAGCTACTAATGCCGCCTTTGAAATACGTTCTAGAAATGAACCGATGCTAGTTATAGAAAGGCTAAGGTCTTAAGGTAGGTTATAGAGAGGTTTGGTGTTATACCTCTCGCTCCCACTTCTACCACGTACAAATTAACTATGAATTTTTGAAAATATCTTTAAACATGTATAGCCATGTTAAGCTTATTTAATTGCTTAATTCACCGAGGCAGTCAGCGATACGGTAGCTCAGTTGGTAGAGCGACGGGACGGTTTCAAAGTAGTCGCGGGTTCGAATCCCTGCCTGTATCGGTTTATTTTTCATTCTATATTTATATAAATTTAACTATAAATTTATTCCTGGACAGTTCGTTGGTCAGCTCTTAATACTTATTAAGCTTGAATGTGTGATCACTGAGAATGTTTATTTCCCAGGGAACATTAAGCTCCACAAGTATCACGCGCCTCAGATGTTGAGAATACAGGAATAAGTCCGGTCTGGATGACGAAATACCAACATCCCCAGGGACTTTGTAATGTTTTTCATATGTGTCCATCATGAGAGTCCTCATCATCATGGCTTCGGTTTTGATTTTTTGGAGAAGCATTCATTTACGAATTCTACGGACCGTTTAGAGGTTGTTATACCCTTCCGCGCTCTTGCCACTGAAAGACTGACCGCTTCCCGTACGATTTCTAATTCCTTATCGTGGCGACGCGAGTATTGACCTCTATCAAGAAGTACCCTGCACCCTACTGGAGTCATTTGGAATGCATTAAGATGGAATTTTAATAATGCTGGGTACCAATCATAAATTAAGGTGCGCTACTTCAAAGCTAGTGGAATATAAAAATCTCCTATGGTCACTCATTTGTTTTGAATTTCTAGGCTCATCGCGTAGTTATCGTTTTCGTCTTGTCGAATAAAAGATTTTTTTGTCTATGTCTTGAACTTTCCTACTTGATCCTAGCACTACTTTATTCGTTTGAGCACTTATCATATTTTTTTTATGGAATTGAAGTCGTGACTCGAGCTCTGAGGCAACTTTGTCTTTTGGGAGAGAAGTTACAGTATCATCTTTAGATTTACCGATGTTATGTTTTTTGGTAACTCTTAGATGCTTGTAGAGCTCCGATGGTTGTCTATTCAAATATTTATAACTATATGAAATATAATAGGAGAAATACAACAGCCCTGAAATAAACTAACGTTATAATTAAGTGGTTTTAAATGGCTTACATTAAAAATTATAGAGAATTTAAATTTTGAATAGTATGCTGCAATAATGTCGCGAACTACCGTAGGAAAGTTACATCATTTAAGAGGGAACATCATCAGTTCATGTCGTACCGACCCAAAGGCGTTCTCTAAGTCTATCCAACAAACCGTAATTTGTCTCTCCGATATTTACTCCGATATTTACGTATACTACTTCCGATATTTACGTATTATATTCCAGACATTCAGAAATTCCGGGTAAAAACCCTTTCTGGTGATAAGGCCTGAAATATCTATTGTAAATCATGAATTGCGTCATTTTTGTTTGTTAAATAGAGAAAACGACTTTGGAAATTGTATTTGATAGGGCTATCGGTCTAGTACGTTTAGGATTATTGACATTGTCGTTTTTCGGAATGATACCGGTATTTACTTTCTCGTCGAGATTTTACCGAATATATTTAAAAGATGTTTATGGAGCGACAAACATCTTTTGTAAACTATATAAGGGATACCACCAGGACCTGGTGCTGACTCAGATGGTTTCATTTTAATTATTTTATTGATTTCCTCCAAGGTTGGTTGGCAAGAAAGACGGTTGCCGCACTTTACCACCATTGTGTGTTTTAAGATGTTTAATAAACTTATAATTATAATTACTCAAAAATTTGTAAGTCATGTTTGATTAATTTTAAATGGGATACCATTTATTCTTTTACTTTTCTTTCTTATTTTTCCTACGTTTTTACAGTTTTTGTTTACATTTTCAATTTTCTAGCAATATGTTAAATAAACGGCTTTCTGTATCTACTTCATTTATACTACGGCTCCATGTATGAACTATTGAAGGCTCTAGTAAATGAGAATGTTTACTTGTAAACTAAGACAAAAAGATGTGTTACATAAGAGACGTCCATGTATAAGAGATGTATATAGCGTGCCAGTAGTCAATATTGAAATACAATATACAATACGAGAAATACAATAATATGATAAACAACAATATGATACATGTGTTTTAGACGAAAAAAAACAAGAAACGTGCTCAGTCAGAGCTGACTTTGACCTTCTAGTTGAACTGTAGTAGAGCTTAAGTTGTTTATTTACAGTGGTTTATATTTACTAGTGGTCGCCCGACGGCCGGCATTCTACCGTCATCTAAAGCATTAATGTTTATGACAATGTTGACTAACGCCTCTGTGCATATTTCTTATATTACTTCCAGTGACTATCAACTCTGTTCGACTATTTGACATCAGAAAAATAAAAAAATATACATTGACAAAGTTAACAAGAAGTAGTGTGTGTAATGTTTTTACCATTAATTTAATGTACTATAATTGCATTATTGTTGAAAAATATTAGCGTTCTGCATTTTGTAGAAATACACATAAACTATAAGTGTGCCAAATTTAATACACGTTCATCAAAGAGGTCCAAAGTTTTTACTTCACGTATTAATATATTGTTAATATTTACAATTAAATAAAAAAGTTGAAACCTTTTTATAAAAAGAAATATATTTTTTGGCACTTGAATTTTAATGCTTTTTTCTATTCAATTGAGATCATGAAACAAGTAATCTATATTTAAAAATGACGTATGTATAAACATACATAGTGTCATTTAAGTGTTCCCGTCAGGCAATGAAAACCGTGTCTGATATAAATCTGTCTGTGTGTGTGTGGAGGGCAACAGGCAGCCACTTGTCATTCCGGACACACGGGGTCATTTGGAGACAATTGATTCACCGAGACGTGGCAAATGTCAGTGGTGGTTGTTGATCTGCCGTCACCTCAAAATTACTATTTGGGTTCACATTTCGTATGATCCTTGTCGTATGTGTGGGTGTGGCGGAATTACTTAAGTATTTAGCGCAAACTTACATAAATATTATATTTAAAGATACTTTCACTAATCAAGCAATTATTTCTTATAAATTGATAAGAGAATTGTTACAGATTTATTATTATATAACCTAATGAGGTTTTGATAGCAATCGCAATGACCTACTTAGGTACTTGGTCAGTTTAATGTCTTTTAAAGTACTAGATGAAAAAGGGATTCAATAACAATAATAATGTAAGTGACCTCTCTGATGTATGTCCCACTAAAAAGGAAACCATACCATTACGATAATGAGATCTGCCAGTAGTAACGTTAGTTGTGTTATTGTTACACTCAGGTAGTCTTCATTACTATATGACTACCAACGGTTTAATAAAATAGTTTTTTGCTTTGTCGTCAGACAGTCGTAACGAGAACAGTAAAAGTACACTGGATGTATGAGACTTCAATAATACGGCTTTGATATGACGTTAATAAAAGTTAGGTTTCATTATTCAATACAAAATTTTATCGTAACTAATATTGACATCGCTTTGAAATCCCTTAACAATATGGAAATGGAAATTAAAAATAAATGGATGTATAAGAATAATAATCAATATAATAAAATAAGAGATAGAATAATATTTAGAATTTTGGAATGTCACCAAATAAACTGTAATAATCGATGTTGTTTACGTAATTTGAAACGCAGATGTTACGAAATTGTTGCAAACAACATTAATAATTAAGTTTAGTTTTTATTTTTATTATTTAACACAATTAATATGCTGAACGAAAAGCAAAAACGCCTACAGGCTCCCGACTCCTATATGACAAGAGAGTTTATTAATTGAGTAAGTGGTCGTTATTCAATTGAATGAACGAATTAATTAATAATAAACTGCATTCAATCACTAACTCTAGTTTATTATCTAATAAATATATACAAGCTGTGATAAGTTAATTAAATACGATATTTGATTCAAGTACGGTTGCCAAATCGATTAGTTTTCTTCGCCGGTCCATTTGTTAACGTCCTCAAAGATGCGCCCTTGCAGCTAGTTACACATGCAGTCCAGTCTACAGTCTACAGTCCAATAAACAATCAGAAACTATTATTAAGAATGCTTACTTAAACAGAATTTAAAATTAGAATGGCAGCAAATCCTCATGTGTCCAGCCAACAACAAAAAAAAACAAATTCTTTTAATTAAACTACTCAAGCAACAAATTACATCAAAAGTCCGAAAACAAAAGTAAAATATCTGTGTTGTAATCTTCCAATGGCAGTTTTAGAACCGAGACTTAAGCACGTTTGTAACAGACTGTACTATGAGATATAGTCTTTATGATAATTCCTAAACTTTTTAATGATATAATTACATTACAAAAAATCATTTTCGCATAGTTGTTATTGGAACAAAATATATAAAATTAAATGCAAAATAAACAATAGCAAAATAGTGTGTTTAAGACTTTTCTTTATATTATTACTCTTATGGTTTGAATATTTTAAAATGTTGACTTGTTTGAACACTTAAGATAGTCTGTTTTAAAAATATGTTCAAATGGAGGAGAGTGTAGGAGGAGTGTGAGACAAGAACTATTTTATAACATATTATTATAAAAATACCACACAGTTTTGATCATTATCTGCCGTTACGAAATAAAAGAAATAGACAAATAAATATTCGTAAATAGTACCAACCTACTTAAAAAAGTTTGATTATGAAGATTATTCATAAGAAAAAAATATGTAGAAATTATTTAAGATTACATAATTAAACAACCAGTTACTTCTTCGTTAATAATGTCTCTATATCCATCTGTGTGTTTTCTCAAGATATCATTACGATTATTTGAAGGTTAATAAAGCAAGTCCAACGTTGATCAGACTGTTTGTTTCATCTGATTTCGTATTACGAAATTAGAACGATTAATTAATTCCATTTCTCGTATTATTTTCACCATAATCAACCTTATCGAACTATTGGTCGCATCGTAGATTCGAATTTCAAACCGGTGTAACAACTTTCGACTCGTCCCGCGCAATTGAACTATTACGTCAACAGCCAGCTGACATTTAATATTACAAATACTACTACTTTAAAATGGGGTAAGAGTATTATTGTTGCGGGTCGATGGTTCAGATGCATATAATATGCTACGGCATGATGACGTAACGCAACATGTGACTTCGTTTGTGACTGTGACTAAGAGAATTTAACTAGAATATTCTGTACATCAGAAATTAAATATATTTATGATTAGCTTAGGGTAGCTTCTAGGTCCTTAAAAGTTTATAAACAAATATTTCCTAAAAAAAAATGAAATACACTTATAAACAATATATTATCTGAAACAACTCGTTTAGCGGGTTATCTAGGTATATTATACTATCAAGATGGCGCCACGTTTTAATAAAGAGGTAGCCTTCTAAGACGTACTCTTTCACTTTCGAACTTCAAGTGTATCACGTCTTTTGTAAGATATGTACGAGTATGTTGTGTATTAAGTAAATTTGTAATCAAACTTGCTTTACGATTCAAAATAAATAAAAATTTTATTGCAAAAAATAACTTTTTGCTACAATATTTTTATGGATATGTTAATTCAGCTGTTTTGATGTATCATGGCTCTTTCAATAAATACCATTTGAAACTTGAATCTTTGACTATTTATTACAATAAGTTGATATCGCCCCAGCATCGTCAACAGTGATATAAAGTGAGGAATGCGCTGGCTCAGCTGACGTCAGTTGGCGCGTCGCCAGCGAGTTCGTCAATACTTTCATGATTATTAGCATTCTGTAAAAAAAATATTGATTTACATGAATTACTAACTTACATTTTATATGTGTGACTGGCAAGTGATTTGTTTTAACTACTTACATGATAATATAAGAGATTGTAAGTAACTTGAACTCTTTTATTTTCATTCTCTGTATTGAAATACAAAACATGATGGAGTCTCTGAACGCATATATATTATTGATAATGAACTATATTTTACTGTATATTTTGGAAAATATATTGCTAATGTTATTTTCCAGGCAACCTTGCCCCAGCGCCGGCGACATTAGTTCTCGTAATAGCCCGCGCCAGGCGTGGGCGCGATCTTTCTTTACAACAAGATCCGTTGAAAACAACTCGCGCGCAGCTCGTTTTACAACACTTCAGAAGTTGCAACTAATTTTTGAGTGAACATGTGATTGATAGTTATATATATAGTAGATATAACTGCGAGTGTATACTAAGTATATAAATGTTACAGTGATGCGGTACATACAGTTCTGTGTAGTTTTGATATTCAGGTACTTACTACTATTTTGCGGCTTAGTTTTTATATTATTACTATAATTTCGAACCCCATTCATAAGCATACAGAAACAATGCACATATTGAATTAAACAATTATTTAACATCTAGATAATTCACAACTTACTGTATAATCTTTTTGGAATATTCGTTTTTATAACAAAAAATAAAAGAAAAAAATATAAATAAATTTTCAAGTATTCAAAGTAACAGTGTTATCATAAAAATATAAGTTATTTCTTCACGTATCGTTCAGTAGGTATGTAGTAATAATATAAACATAGTAACCATACAGTTAACGCAATATTGTGAAACACTTCACGCAAGATTTATTTTGCTTCAGACAAACATAATACTTCTCAGCATTCACTTAAAAGCTATTTTGCCTTAAAGATAATAACCACATTATTTGTTAGGTTTTTGGGTGACAAAACTGTCTGTTACGTTTACCTTTTAACGTTTAACGACGTAAGAAGTAACATATGATGGTTGCTGTAAATGATCCATAATTTAGAATGTCTAGGAGGAAGTGAGTACACCACGCTTAAAGTGTACTGCGTGTACTGTGTGTACTGTGTGTGTACTGTGTGTGCTTTGTGTACTGTGTGTGTACTGTGTGTGCTGTGTGTACTGTGTGTGTACTGTGTGTACTGTGTGTGTGTAGTGACGAACAATAGGACACTCCCGTCATAAACGCAGAAAGCTGTTTGTGTTTCGGATATCTAATATAGGTTGACTTGATTTTAACATTACGAGAAAGCGAATAGAGTTCTAACATCATCATCTTATCAGTCCTTCTTATGAATCTATAGATTTCAGAGGCATTGGTTTATAATATATAATATATAAACGAAATTATTATATTTATTATTATATTAATATTTTTATATATATAAAACTTAAACTTAAAAAACTATTAATTAAAAATAGTTGCTGGACATATGCAGTTGGGATGGATGTAGAGAGGCTGCCTACCGAAGGTGGCCAATTAATTACAAATAACCCTGTATAATCTTCATGCAAATACACATTATTATGTTTATATTATTTAGTGGTACATATTAATAGATGACACCATCTTATAAACAAGTACGACTATAATTATTAATACACGCGGCTTGTTCGTCTTTGTCTAGCAGTAGGTAGGTAGTAGATCGATTGACTTTATTAACTTGGAGCCTGGAGTACATTGTAGTAGGTACACTGTAGTAGGTACACTGTAGTAGGTACACTGTAGTAGGTACACTGTAGTAGGTACACTGTAGTAGGTACACTGTAGTAGGTACACTGTAGTAGGTACACTGTAGTAGGTACACTGTAGTAGGTACACTGTAGTAGGTACACTGTAGTAGGTACACTGTAGTAGGTACACTGTAGTAGGTACACTGTAGTAGGTACACTGTAGTAGGTACACTGTAGTAGGTACACTGTAGTAGGTACACTGTAGTAGGTACACTGTAGTAGGTACACTGTAGTAGGTACACTGTAGTAGGTACACTGTAGTAGGTACACTGTAGTAGGTACACTGTAGTAGGTACACTGTAGTAGGTACACTGTAGTAGGTACACTGTAGTAGGTACACTGTAGTAGGTTGCGAATCTGAATGTCTAACTTTGTTACATTTAATTAATCGCCGTACGATACTATTCATAACTTTTATTGAAATTTAAACCATTCGTCTGAATGTAAGAACCTCTTAAAAACATATTTCTATTGTTTGGTCGTAAATTTGAGTGGTTGGGATCTGGTGCTGCACTTTGATTTTTTTTTTCATATTTTTTAAAACATTCAAAAGTAGGTGAATGACATAGTGTTTGAAACTGATATTGATTAATATTTGAAAATATCTTTAAACATGTATATAAATATGTTAAGATTATTTAAATTTATATAAATAAGGAATGAAGAATAAACCGATATGGGCAAGGATTCGAAGTTGGGATTGGTAGAGCGACGGGACGGTTTTCCAGAGGTGGCGGGTTCGAATTCCTGCCCGTATCGGTTTATTTTTCATTCTATATTTATATAAATTTGATATTGATCATATTAAACATAATGTATGCCATATATTGATTACCGAGTTGTAATCAATATATTTATATACCTGTTTTTAAAAGTCGTCCTAAAACATTTTCACAATATTAACTAAAGCTCATAATGTGACTCAAGACTGCATTGTCAGTTGTCACCCCATTGGTTACAGATACACAAATACTATTTTGTTAATTACGTGTTTACTATGCGATAAGAATATCTATTTTATCGACTATAAGATTAAAGAATAAAACATGTTGAAGTAGCTACTGTATGACGTTGTCTTCAATAAAGCTGTCTTCGACTTGGGTCTTGAATCACCGCAAGACGCAAACAGACCGATACTGAGACTACCTATAGAAAGTTGATAAAAATTAATTGAGATATGTTTATAAATAGAAATTAGTTTATCGTGTTAAAACTACTTAGTTTATAAGTTTGATTTAAAATGATGTTATTCTATTTAAAACAACAGTTATATCCTGACACATAGTTGGCTGGACTGTATAATTATAATCTCATGAATATAAATAATAGCTTGGATTGAGTCATCCGTCAGTTGTAATTCCGATGAACAGGTAAAAATAGTGTTAGTAGTAGTAATATATTAAATTAACAATGCAGGATATTAAGAGAGTAGAAAAATGAGACGAAACGAGTATGATGTATGAAGCAGTTTAGTTACAGACATTTTGTAATAAATATTAAAAGAAGCTACCGTAGCATTTAGATTAAACACTTTAGTTACTATGTATTTAATTCACAGAGCGTGTAGTTGTCCCACAAGTGTTAATAAGTACTTACTTAACTAAATAGAGCATAAGAATTATAAAAGTATCTATTATAAGTTTCATCATTATCACACATCAAAGAGAAACGTTTAATCTACTAAGTCGTAATGTGTACCATAAGAGAAGAAACAATCGCCAAGATGCAAGAACTTCTAAAGATTTACTTAGAACATCTTTTTAAAATACTTAGTAAGTAAGCTATAGTAGCAGGTGGTGCCGTTTGATACATTTTAACTTTAGATAGTTAAGTTAAAATGAGTTATTTATCAATATTGCTGTTAAAACCCTTCAATATTTAATATTCGAAGCGTTATCATGTCTCGGTGTTCTAGTAGTTGTCAGTGTGGTAATAGTTTAATTACTTTGTCAGTATTAGTTCACAATACAATCAGCGAAGTGTAGAGTTTGCATCCTTGTACCTTTTTTTTAACGTAAGGAATCCTCATGGATACACACCTCCATCCAGGGGATGATGGAGGTGGTTATGTGAGACTCCTACTCACTAAACCTAACGGTTGCCGCCGCCGTCATAATGGGACACCACGGGATCGCTTTCGCACTCACTGCTATGCCCCGACGTGATCCACGAAGAGGGCACCCGGCAACGTGGAGCACCCATCCCTTTTTCGCAGGCTTGAAAGATTGTGAAGGGATCCCCTTCCCCCCACCCAAGCCTGCTGCCTCTGAAGGGGGCCGAGACTCCCTTCTGGCCGGACTCGGTCTTAGGGAATCAGGTATAAAACCCGACTCGACCATCATCGACCGTGGGCAGCCCCACCGCGGTAGTCTCCCCGAGATGAGACCACCAGTCAGGCCCCCTAGGAGAGCAGACTCTCGATACGACCCAGCGGGCTCAGAGGCTCTGGTCAAACCGCGAGCCACGCGCCGGCCCCACTAAGGCCCACTCAGGCAGAGGACCCAACGTCGAACCCGACAAGTCGGGAACCCACCGCGCCCAGACTAACCATAGCCAAGCGCAACCGTGGTATCGCACTCGGCAACGATTAACCCAGGCAACGTCTCGGACCGTCTCCCCACCAAGCAATGTTCTGTCAATGCTTGGTAGAAAGAGGTCCATACCCCTAAACGACGCAGACGGCCTCTTCCTCAGCAAGAAAGAGACCGCCGCGCACCCCTCCCTATACAGCCGCGGGACCAAACCACAATCCACTCTGCTAATCAAAGAAGTACCAGGAGCGATCCCGCGGCTAGCCCCGGCAAAAAGGGTCTGAGCCCTCTCACCCTCGACGCCCAGGCCAACTTTCCACTAACGAAGGCCGATGGAAAGAGGCCCGAGCCCTCCCCCCCGTTGGCAGGCCACCCCGAAAGGTTACCCGCCCTGGCCAGCCATGGACCGGGCACAAACCCCCATGACCGAACCCCACCGCGCCAGGTATTAGCCAACGGGAGAACCCGAAGGTTCTCTGTAATCGTTGTTGCCCAGGAAGCACCACGAGGAGGTTCCCGGCATTTGCCCCCATCATCCCCCAACATTTTTTTTTTTAACGGATTCCAATATTAATTTTTAATTTATTTATTTCCAATATTAATAATAATAATATTTATTTCCAATATTTGTTTCCAATATTAATGTTTAATTACTTGGTCAGTATTAGTTCCCAATACAATCAGCGAAGTGTAGAGTTTGCATCCTTTTACCTACGGTAAGTAATGTGAATTAAGAATACTTACAGAACTACGTCACTGCATATAGATATTATATGATAGTTGTGTACAGGTCGATGTAATGTAGTATATAATGAAGTATGTCTTACCATTTGATACAGTGAACCTGTGGGAGATCTTTCATTATAATGTTTGTTTTGGGTGTTATTAAGTGTTACTAATAACATATTGGTACATTAAAACGTACTATTGACACGAGCTGCTGCTTACGTTGTAGTTACATCATGTCAGTATGTAACTATTGTTCCTTATATTGGCAAGTAATGAACCGTTACGACTTTTATATTAAACATTTGTATCAAACAGCAACATTTCAGTAGTTACCTACCACTACTTCATTCGGTAGCATATTTACAAAGAATTCTGAGTTAATATTTTTCTTTATTTGTAAATGATACCCTTTTTCAATTTACTAGTTCATCAGTGTTGGTTCTCATCAATTAAGGAAACTTTCTTTCGATTTCCCGACTTCGAGTTTGATTTGACGTTTTTTTGCTCTAATGATCAATTTTGGTTCGACCCAACCTTCTTAATGGTATTTAGGCGTGTTTATTGACGATTTAGTATCGGTTATTCATATTTATTACTGTTACTCATTTATGTGAATCAACTAGAAGCTTGTTTCGATAACAACAACAAAAAATAACGATAACAACGATCTAGATGTTTGGATCATTAAAAAAAAATTAAAAGAGATATGAGGTTTTACATAAATTGCTTTTAAATAATAGCTCGTAAAGATATATATATTTAACTTATTGTTAAAAGAAAGTGAATATGCTATTAACTTGATTGTATAACTGCTTATTACTTAGACCTGAACCACGTCTAAAACTAAACTATTACGTTGTGTCATTTCAGAACAATAATAAGTCGTAGAGACAAAAAAAATATTGAAATTTAAGTTATTTAAATACATATTACATTAGAATTGTTGATTCGTGATTAGTATCTTGAAGGATAAAATCTTGTAAATTTATGTGAAACCGAGGGCGAGACTAGTAAATAAATATTTTAGTATCCGTGACGCTGCGAGTACGTAACGTAATTGTAAAGTATCTTTTAACTGTTTATCAGTAATTGGAAGTCGTATAATATGTACACACATATACACCTTTTGTTATTTACTATTATGTTTGTTACATTCGTTGTTTATTTTGTAAGTAAATTTAGATTTTTAATAATACATATATATTTTTTTATAAATGATTTATATTTGTTTCAGAAATCTCGGGGCAGCATTGTACTTTTGTTTTAGGTAAATACTTTATATACCTTATTTAATTAATAAGAAGGGAAGGGTATGAGTACATACAGACGTATAACGTCAGATGAGATGTTTATAAGTCAATGGTAGTTGAGCATGTTGTTGTTTTGTTAGAGCACCTTGTGAAGTGGTACCTAACAATGGCTCTGGTTCCAATATATATATTTAGTTCATGCATATAATGAGCCCATAATAAACAAACATAAACACCTACATTGTTCGCTCTCTTAATAGCTATCTATATGTAGGTAGTAATGGCTAGTATAGTTTATTTCAATAAACACTTAAGATGAACATCTGTAGTAATTTATTATAGTTCACCTCAAATACCCAAATCCAATATTATTTTCAGAGAAGGTCTTTATTGTTGATCCTTCACCTTTAGTCCAAAGATCAAAATTAAAAAATAAAAATAATTCGTTACCATGCACAATGCATTGTACATTTTTAGACAGAAATAACAAATGTGTTGCTATAAAAAAAAAGTCGTTGCGTCGGGGGACCGTTGTACGTACGTTGATAGTGTATATAGGTATTACGAAGTTAATCATTGAGGACTTAGACTATACGATTCGATATCGTAATTTCTTTATTTGCCTCGGTACTTACTTACATACTTCAAAAAGTACATAATAATATTATTTTTATTCTTTTTAGAGGTCTTCTTGTATCGGGGGCATTTTAATTATTTTTTTTATGCCTTTTAAAGTTATGTTACTGGTTTCTTAATTGTACTAAATGAACCTACAAACAAATCTTGTATTAAGATAAAAGATTTGTTGTTTGTTTGAATTAAATAGGCTCCGAAACTTCTGGACCGATTTAACAAATTCTTTTAGCATTAGAATCCTACATTATCCCTGATGAACATTGGCTATATTTTATAATCATCATCATCATCACTAATATTATAAAGAGGAAAGATTTGATTGTTTTTTATTTCAATTGAATGGTTCCGATACTACTGGACCGATTTAATAAAATATTTTATCTTTAGAATAAAGTTTGATTTATTCTTCTGATGAAAATATAACATTATTATAAACATTATCCCTCTGATGAAAATAGGTTATATTTAATACGAGAATAAATAAGGATCCGTGTGAAAATTTCGACAATGTTTATTATAAATGTATTAATTGACATGATTCAAGACTTTTTCATATAGGTAGGTATATACGAATATTAATAAATATAAACATTTAGAGTTAAAATGATTTACAATCACTAATAGCACTATGATGAAGGGATTTATATTATCACTAGCTGTTGATTCTTTATGACTACGATCATAAGCCATATAAATATATAGATCACACACAAACACAAACACACAGATCGACAGGTCCAACTTACGACACCTCTCTTTTTAATCGAGGGTTAAAAAGAGACCGCATTCGCCCAAAAATAATGGATGCGTCAATTTACAAAACTAATTAGGATGTTTGAATCACTTCACTGATATATTGCCGCGGGTATGTTTTGTTACAAAGTCAGATTAGTCGTATTGCTTACACGCTACACTAACTACCTGTCATCTGTGACGTAACACAACAAGTCAAGTCATTGGATATTATTTAGGAATTAGTTTCCTTTTTACTATCTCACTTCCGCTTATCCCCCGGCGCCAAAAGGTAGCTGTTAGTTCAACATGTGTATTTGTCTGTCTGTGACATCATAATTTATAGCTCTCAACCAAAAAAACCGAATTGTGTTAGGTTTTTTATTTTAATATTTTCCGAATTTTGATTAAATTTGTTTGAAATATAAGATTTATGAAGACCGGGGTAATCTCTACTACGTAAGTATTTTTATAAACGCTAATATTTTTATGAATAATAAGTCCAAGCATATTTAATAATTTGCTAACAGCATTTCCGCTATAATTAGTTTTCGTCGTAAATGTGTAATTTTACAGTCACAGCTACTTTTACATTATTTAGAAAATTTAAATTGAATTGCATTTAATATCATTTAAGTAATTATTTTTACTCATTTATTAGCGTAAATTAATGATATAAGACACAGTTAAATACTTACTTTGTGAATAAACCAATAATATTTTTATAGTTATTATCAATTTTGAAGTAATTCTTCTTAAAATACTGGGATATATCCCATCGTTGCTATCACAGAGCGAGAAAGTGAACCCATCAGGTAGTTCGATGTGGTATAAACCCCACTGGACAATATAGATCATACAATATTTTCAGCAGCTTAATATATATATATGCAAGTTTTCCCACTTTGTTATCTTTGATGTTGTTGATGTTTTGGTCAACACAGACAAATATAAGTTAAATTAGCGAGCAGTCCACTCGAGCGCAAGCGTAGATACCAGTTACGACTGTGCCAGAGGGTCTGTTCCCATTCGAAGATAAAACTATATATAATATTAATACTATTTTAATTAAATCTTATGAAAAATCCTCACTAGTATTAACAATTCTCTATTTGTTGTTGTATCGTATGTTGTAAAGAAGCCTACATAACGAGTTACGTGGTCACATCGCGTGCCGTATGTGTGTATGTTTGTATGTTAGTTCCGCTTCCTGCGACGTGCGAATATGAGGTATGAGTTGTTCTTACCTGTAATGAGTGTACATCGCAAGTCGCAACCGCAACCTATCAGCTAAAACAATTGACGCACGCTACAGGTTCCAAGAAAATATTTGTTACACTTCACTTCTATAAAAGGACAAATTCTTGCGATGTTATAAGTTTCTTAATGCCTACATATTAATTTATCATTGTACTAAAATGCTTTATCGTTATGTGAACTACGAGTTAGTTTTAACATGTTTAATAAATAAAAACTAACCTGCTTTGCAAAATAATATTTAAATGTTAGCAGGTATTTATTAAGGATTTTTTTTTTTGGTAATAAGGCTGTAGATGTCAAAACAATAAAAGTTATAGTAGAAAAGATTCTAAGATTTGTGGTTAAATATTGCTATGTAAGTAAAACAGTTAGTTTGGTTAATATCAATGATTTTATAATTTTCTTATATTTTGAGTGAAGAAAGGACTAATATTCAAAGTGAAATGAAGTCAAAAGATCTCAGAGAGTGACTTCTGGTAAGTGGCATGGTGTATGACGGTGTATCGTGGTGTATCGTAAGTAATCAAAGTCACAGAGCGTGTTATTTGCTGGCCGTCGAGCGTGTCATGTACGATTTCACGGTAACTCATAAAACTTACATTTATTGCCTTTACCAATACTTTTGCTTTTGTTTTATTACTATTTTATATTAACAATAAATGTTTCTTTTTACGTTACATTCATCTTTAGGAAAAGGAAGTCCACTTGTTGTTTACAATTGTTTGGAGGAACAATGTTCCCGGTCATAGTAATATGCTGTACATGTACTGGCGCATATTGGAATGATAATAATTCATTTACAATGGTTCTATTACTTACACTACAACACTTTACTGGTAGCAGAGGCTCATTTGTTTCATAATAATAAGTAAATATAATTAAGTTTCAATAATTAGTGCACCCCACGCTCTATTGTAATTCTCAACAGTTTTTTGTGCTGAAAAAGGTTTTCTATGAGTAGTGAATCTCGCGAGTATTAGGTACCTACTGTTGCTTAGCTGGCCCACTTGTCATAAGTTCAATAATTCTTCTATAATTAATAGTTGTTCAATTAGATAATTTTAATGGGTCATTCAGAGGGACATTTATCCTCATTAAGAAGTCTGAGTCGGTATTCACACTCAAACAAAAATATACGAGCTCGTCCCTTGCCTATGATAGTCTCTTTTATAATAATTTATACTGGCGTGTCGACAACAGGTCGACGACACGCCATGACTCCTCTTACCGTGGTCACTCTGAATAGAGGATCATAAAATTTTAAATATTAAAAATACGAGTACAGCATTTCATTTATAATACAACGAAAAATCAAATATTTGACATAAACATAAGATAGCAGAGAATTCAAGAAACTAAACACTAATATGATTCAATGTTATTCAGAAAATAAAGAAATATTATTCATAGAATAATAAAATGGAATCTAAATCATCCCACTAATAAATATATTATAATAAATTTAAGAAAGCTATTGTTATACATTGACTATTAATGAAAGTATTATTTGGGAGTGACGCAAGTACTAGATAGTACGTCACTGCATAGTAATAGTACGGCTGAAACAAGTAACACAGTTGTTGACAGCGAAGTGTTGTAGACACACGAGTTGTAGTTGTTGTATATTATTGATGTTTTGAAAATATTTATAATCACCGACTCAAAAAGAGAGGTGTTATAAGTTTAACGTGTGTACATAAATGTGTATCTGTGTATCTGACAGTGAAAACCTAAACAAGTGAAAATAAGTGTGTTCGTAGGTTCATATAGTAAATTATAAAAAACAACTAAAATAAATTTAAAAGTAGAAAAAAATATATAAAACGTCCGATACAACGAGATATTATTGAAGTCGTTGCTTCGGGGAATCGCTAAAAAAGGGAAGAAATCAAAATGCAAGTAAGTCACCAAAGCCGAAAACGAAATAACAATAACAAATCGTATAGTCTAAGTCCTCATTCATTAACTGTGTTATAAAAACGAATATTCGACAGTGAACGTCTTAATAATTAAGATAAGACAGGCAATAATAATATTATAAGGTTTTATTAACCTTCGGTGATCGCTTTATATCGACATGTAGAGATCAACTTACATATATATATCATCATTTATATATACATGTATATATGTTTGCTACTAACCAAAAAGTCTTATCACAAAACTTATCATCATAAGTCCGATAACAGACTTCCTACTACCTGCTCGGATATAATAAAATCAAGCAAAATATTATAAAGATAACAAGAAACACCGAAGATTATTTGAGATAATATTATTTAACCAAAGATTTCGTCTTTTAGACAAAATAATTAGTATTTTACGAGATATTTTATACGGTCGTGTTGATTGTGCTGCACATCACTAGGTGCGAGTTGCTACGACACCTGCAGCCGCACGTGCAGCCGCCAGACTCTACATCACACACACACACACACACACACACACACACATATAATAACACTTTTATTAACTATATCTTTATTTTACATTGTAAATATTGTAAGTAGGTATTCTGTTGTAATCCGTATAATTTGATGTATCTCAGTTATTTATATAGCACAGTATCAAGCGTCTTCAATCAGGTAAAATATCCATTAGTTTACATAATCTTATCGTATAACAATAACAAACACTGTTGATTTTTGTAAAGTATTTATTATTTACTATATCTATTACATGAAACACTATTCTTCCTATTGTTACACGCGGTTCGCAATTCCAACTTTGTAATATAATAGTCCTGATAATAGTTAGTTATAATAACATTTATAAAACAAATATTTACAAACTCTTTTCATCTCTCATTGAGTTTCTTATAAATTTGCAAATTAAATCAATTTCGTAACATTGGAATTCCTCCGCGAATGTAGCTCTAGGTCGAAATATATCTCTCCGTTGGAGAGCGGCCAATTCATATCAATACAAATTAACCCGTCCGTTAGTCCGTCAGTACGCGACGACAATGTTCAGTTCAGTTCAGCAGTGCAGTCCCGCCCGTGTTCATAACTAACTATACTAATATATATTAGGTACATGATTAAGTTAAGGTGTACAACATAGATCTACTCTCAATGAGGTTTATTGGAGCTAATATTATTGTTTATTTAATCAAATATAATTAACACTTGATCTAATGACCGATACTATTTTTAACAGAATGAAAGCAGAATTGATAAATATTAGAAATAAAACAATCTAAAGATAAATTATCCCTACTGAAACTAATACATTAAAACTAGTCGAGATAAATTAGTAAGACCACAATTAAAAATGCACAATTGTAGAGAAAACATTGTAAATAAACTATAGGATGTTATTTATATGATTGCTGTCTACGTATCGAAAATATTTTTTTACATAATATGATATTATCTTCATTAATTGTTAATGAGAATTCGGTTCTGAATGAGCTTACGTAAGACAGGTACTTCTAAACTAAAATGAATATAATTTGAAACAGTTTTTTTAAGTATGTCAATAGATATTTATTCGACGATTTCGAAGACTATCATAGTTTTCGTAACTTCAAAACTCGTACAAGGAATCTGATGAGTTTTGCTGTTTTATGTTTTGAAAACTTTATTTGGGTGGTAAGAATGTGTTATTTATAACTAATAACGCAATTAGGTTTATGTTGTTTTTGTCATAAATAGGGAAATATGTAGATAACTAGAGATGCGAATAATTGGTAAGTAATCGGTGTTCGGCATCTTTTTCACTATTCATATTCGGCCGAATTATTCGGTTTTGGTGCCGAATGTATTCGGTTCGAGTATTTCTATTTTCTTAGCTTCACGACATGCTAAAGAACTAAAAAACAAAACTAAGATTTATGTCATATTATAAGTCAAAGAAATCCGACAAATAATGTGTTGAACAAAGTTTAATAATAAAAAGCACTAAGCTTCAAATAAACATTTATTTCTCAAAATATCAGGTCCACATATTTATCTTATTAATCCTGAACTACTATTAGTATTTAGCAAAGTCTACATTTATTGTGAACTTTTTGCATTTTTTTAAAACGGTCCCTCGACGTAACGGCTTCAATAAGTACATAATAACGTTATTTTATTATCCTTTTTAGAGGTCTTTTTGTATCGGAAGTTTTTTTTAATTTTAAATTATTTTTTTTATTTATTCTTTTTTCTTAGTTGTTACTTGGAATGGAACAATTAATATTATCTATTTATTAATGTTATCTCAGTATGTCGCTTAGACAAGAGTAAGCGGATCTCGTATGGCTTCATGGAATATTATTACAATAAGTGTATTTAAATATTATTATTTATTAATGTGGCGGAAAAAGATTTTGTTTGAAAAAGGATTCCATTAGTATGTTCCGTCTATAAAGTGTAGTTATGTAAATCGAGCGTAACAATTGCTTCGGTTCATTGTGTTATTTGTACTTGTCCTTGTTAAAACAAACTATAATAAAGAGAACAATCATTATTAGCATTGTCTGGTGCTGTTTTTATGCCTTTTAGTCAAATGTATTGAGATCAATAGATGACCGTTTGTCACAGGCACGCACGACTATTAAGTCGCGAAACTGACAGACAGTCACGTCTCGTGCGGACTATCAATTAGCAATCCTACAGGGTGCATTGTTTATTGTCTTTGGGAGAATATTGGTCATGTAATGTTGCATTTATTAAAGTTCAGAACACCATGCAAACTAAATGAAAAATCATCTGAAGCGGTGCGTGCTTGATCTTTACCATTTGGTAACGAATTTATTTACCTGTTTTTTGATTAATTGTACTTTCTTTAAAGTTTTAGATTAACTATTAATAGAAATTATGTCGGTATATGAAGAAAGTATATAATAGAGATTTGTATTGATAGCTTAGTTAATAAACAAAAGGGACTTTTAGACTTCTTCGCCAATTATTTGACAACTCTGCCTGAAGTCTTTTCTTCCTCGTGTCATTGTTAACACAATTCAACCAAACTTAATAAATCCTAATATATTTTTGTCGTAAATGATATTATGTATTATAACATGCATCGGTCTCTCGCTGTAAGAACTATACTAATATAATATGAAGCTGAAGAAAGAGATCCGAGTCCAACTGCAAATGAATCATTTTTAATAATCTTAATAATAGATTTCTTACTAGGTACTTTGTGCAACTTTTCTAAAAAGAAAATTCAAATGTTTCACAAACAATACGTAAGGACAAATTAAAAACAACGTAAGCGCGTAAGTTGACGTACCTACTCGTACCTACTCGTACCTACCGGTACCTACTCTTACCTACTCGTACCTACTCTTACCTACTCGTACCTACTCTTACCTACTCGTACCTACTCGTACCTACCGGTACCTACTCTTACCTACTCGTACCTACTCTTACCTACTCGTACCTACTCGTACCTACTCGTACCTACTCGTACCTACCGGTACCTACTCTTACCTACTCGTACCTACTCTTACCTACTCGTACCTACTCGTACCTACTGGTACCTACCTCTTAACTGCAACGAGCGAAATAATTCACAGAATTTAAATGACGCTCCCATTTGGGGTTTTCTTTAAAAACCGTGACATTGATAGAGATCGCTGTTTCACTTGCTTACATCCGTGAAGAACTCTACGAGTACGACGAGCCCTGCATGTCTTATTAACACTGACATACTTAACACGATTGGCAATTCAATTACTCTATGACTTCTAAGGATACATCACACGAAGTGGCTCACGACAGCTGTTCCATACAAAATACAATAAGAGCGAAATAAAATATATTCATTCCGTGTATAATAAGGCATAAATATTAACATAAACGAAGGCTTCCAATACGTTAACAGATATGACTTTGATCTCGTACGGCTTTCGTATTCCGTCACCTAATTATGTAACCTTCAGTGACAATTTTAACAAGGTGGGAATTTACTCAATATTTATATGAAGGCTGTATCTAACCAGCGAATGTATTTATGACTCAAACTACTCGTTCTCAAAAGTCTTAACGGAGTTGTGATCACAGGTCAAATAACTAATTGGGGAAAATCACGGCTCACCTATACAGGTAGAAGTTTTAACATTTACTTAAAAATATTTCTCTTATATAAAATGTTAAATCAACAAAGTAAATATATAATCGGTTAATAGGAATGTGTCAGATGAATTAAAATTAATAAATTGTTAATGTATAAAAAACGTTAAGAAATCTTGCTAATTGCATTCTGTACTTGCAATTTATATTTATTTAAATCGCATGAAGAGAAATGCTTAAGTTAAAGAGTGTTCTTGGACTATAAATGACTTCCTCAACAGTGGAGTGGGCTGACGTTCAGAGAACCTCATTTCCGTTCATGACTTTTTCAATACATCTCATTTAAATACTTTTCTTAAGTGTTCTAAGTGTGCCAATAGAGACTGTATAATATATCACATCAAGACATACTTTTACATATTACATATATTATTTAATGTTTAACCATTTGTAACATTCATTATATATATTTACTTTATTAACTCTTACAAACTTACAATTTCGAGTAACGTCCGGTAAAAAAGTTTTTAATTTCCAGAGTCAAGCCTTGCATTCCTACATAACACGATTTAATAAAACAATTGTGTCGCCGACAATGGTTAAAGTAATTTAGTTATTAACTTGTGGGAAGGTAGTTTGTGTCCTTCCGTTGGTTTCATCAATTTATATATCAGTGTCGTGGTTCATAAGAAAACTATTTAGGAGACATCGTAATATAAATAAAATATATATATATACTTACTGTTCCTATGTTAACTTCGGAGACTTCAAATAACATTCACATACGAGTTTAAGGGCTAAATATAATATTATGATTAAATAATACAATACGAATATTTTTTGTGATTAATCTAACTGCGTATACATAAAAGTCATACAAATAAAAAAAAAATGCTTTTAAAAGGTAAATGAAGGGTTTTTGTAATTACAGAATATTATAATATATTATGTTAAATAATTAATAATAAATCACTATAATAGATATGCCCTGTTTTCTGTGCCCTGTGTGTAAAGACAAGTGAATAACAAAGAATACTTAATAATCTAGTACAGCAATTAAAAGACAGGCGCTGTGTGAGATACAGATACACTGTCCCAGTTCACACTAAGGTTTCCACGTTATTATTTACAATAGTCTTCCCTATCTACTATGATATTCTGTAAAAACAGAACACGAATTCGAATCTCACCTGAGTCATAAAATTCACTTCGAAAGCGAATGCTCCGCTCTAACTTACATTTTGGCATTTCTGATCAAGAGATTCGATAATGTCGATATAATTTGTCCAAGCCTTCTTAACAAAATACATAAGTCATTAATTTCTTACAAATCATACAAGTTTCTCCTAATTAAATCTTGCTAATTTCGTATTCACACTCAAAAATGTGGCGCTACGAAAGCTGTCGTGTTTTAGAGAATACAAATATAATATTTCACTGCGGATCCGCTTTCGAGATTATAAAATATTCTTACAGAATAGTACTAGTGTAGATTATGTAACTCTTTATTATTATCACATTTTATTAATATTTTTTTAATTTTATATACATATATGTATATATATAAACATCAACAATCATATGTAATATAAAATAAAATAAATTAATAATGATTAATTACAAGAGATTAGTGTTTGTATATAGTGTAGTCGTTGAAAGGTGAAGGTTTTTACTAATAGTCCTAATGGTCCTGACGTCTCCCTGGGGCGGAAAAAGGGGGAATAACCACATCAATGACATCATTCAACTAAAATCGGAGTAATAAAACACATTAGTTAGTTTCGCAAATTATTTATATTATACAAAAACAATCCTTTAGCGTCCATAATATCGGTATATTTAAATGACATACTTAACACGTGACAATAATATTTTTAAATAACTAGCTCCCTCGTTACATCGTTGGTCAACGGTCTGAGGGTATATAATACAGGTCATATATCTAATATCAAAGGTCTAAACATAAATAACTCAAAAAGATTTGGACATGAAATGAAAGATCAAAACATTTAAAATTAAAGTAAATATACAGAGTTATTTGTAATTAATTGGCCACCTCTTGCAGGCAGCCTCTCTACATCAATCTCAAATATATATGATCAACAACTTTTTTAATTAATAGTTTTTCAAATTTAAGTTTTTCCAAACAAAATTTATTTATTGTAGGTATGGCGTAGATATGGCGCCCGGGCGTTGACCTTTTAAAAGCTTCTTACAAAATACAGAGTAATAAGCAAAAGAGGGAGCAGACATTTTTTGTTTCGTTTTTTTGTGTTGTTTATCAAGATTTGTAAAAAGTCGCTGAAAAAATGTTGTTGGGATTGATGTAGAGGCTGCCTGCAAGAGGTTGCCACTTAATTACAAATAACCTTGTATATTGGTTCCTATTTACAGCGTCAGAATATTCTTTTACTCAATAAAATGTACAATTATGTTCAAATGTTACTTAATAAAGCAACATTTGATCTTCTTAAGTTGAGTCTTAAGACTTGTGTCGTGTCTTTGATTAGTCGGTTTGTGTCGGTATATAGCGGAGGATGTGTCTCTCCCTACAACCGCTTTTCTAACGAACCTACACTGTGTTATATTTTACACAAAAAAAATATATGTATTTATTTTATGATTACATCATATATGTTTTATCATATATAATATTTTTTTTTTACAATTTCAGCAATAGTGACAGGGTTTATGGTAAAAATAAGTTTCATATGAAGTCTGTTGCATCTTACATTGATATTCGCTAGTCATTGCTGACGGTCAATAACTGTGTTCTATTAGCTGCTTCATCCGCGTGGATAAATAACTTACAGACTTCAATTAATGAATTACCTGTTATATTCTATTGTACCTTACGTAACCGAATATAAACGTGTAGCCGGAATAATTAACAGTATTCGAATAATAAACACGATCAGCCGTTTTTTCATATAGAACCTCAAAATCAGTTACCTCGAGTAATAATTTTTCTTAGTTCCAATAGTAGTAGATGCAGGTTTTCAAATTACTAAGTGAGTATTATTATGTGGTTTGTTGTAAGATAGATATCATGTTTAATAATATCGCAAGCACTATTAGCTAATGGAGGCTGTGATCAAGATACTATTAACAGAACAGCCGCTGTACCTACTCATTGTTTATCTCGCTCAATGACTAAAGCGATCGTTGCGTGTTGGTATCGCTTACGAACCTAACTACCTCGTGTGCTTTAATCTTCTCTTTTGTTTTAATATTTATAGAAATTTAGATAATTCATTACGTCATAACAATAACGATGTGTTTAAGATAAAGTAGTCTTATTAATGATGTTTATATTTATCATTTGAATGTACATTACATACGTTTCTTATACAACACTCAGAAATTAGAAAAAATGAAATTTAAATGTACAAAAATCATTAGTTTTTCTTTATTAACTTCACAAACTACTATACCTACTCTCGACACAAGCCGGAGACGCGAACTGCTGAATTTTATTATTTTGATTAAATTTAATAAATATGTACCTAGGTATGTATAGGTATATTTATTGATATTTTTGATTTTGTATTATTTGTTTCTGGGTTACATTTTACTTCAATATACAGAGAATATCCTTATAGTCAATATCTTTAGTTCGGAAGTTGAAGTATTTCTGGAATTTTAATGAATCATCTGATAAGATATTAAGAATTCTTCTGATTCCATATTCCGTATAATTTCTTATTTATTCTACATCATAATATATAAATATCTCTTATAAGGACAACATATTAAGACAGCGCGGATCTAATTATAGAAGTAATCTGTCAGATAATTTTTGGGAATTCTTCATGAAATGTATCATGTGCATTATGACACGATACTTGTTATTAGGTAATTATTATACCAACAATAATGTTTTAGGAGGGGCCTTCATATAATAGTAGACGTGAAAGCCTCGTAAATCTTAATATTGATATTGATGTCAGGTACTTGTCAGTACTTGTCTGTACTTGTCTGTAGAACAAACCAGTCATAGGTTGTGTTAATTATTTTCCAATTTGGTTTCAATAGTACTATTAGTCAGTTGAAGTTGCGAACTTATATAAGTTAATGAGAACTGCGTGCCTGCTGCTGCCGTGTGCTGCAAATTGGATAATTGAAGTCTTTTTGTTTCACGCTATCATACTCGTATTCAAGTCTGAAGGGCTCCGCATGCGATATGCATTTTTCAACTAAGAAATACTGTCTACTAGAAAAACAATTTGTTTACTGTTTTGCTTCAATATGTTTAGACTGAAGATATACAATAAGAAAATATTAACAAGAGTAGGTCTCCAGTCTCCATCCTACCTGTGCGGCCTCTGGTCAGTACCCGTCAAATGACAAAGACATCAAATGGTACCACTTCACTTCAATTTTTGGTATATGTTATGTTGGTGATATTGTATATTGTAATATGAAGCTATACCTATAGGTACTTCTCTATACCTATCATTCATCAGTAACCACGTCCCTGCAGTGACGTCAGAGTCTATAGATCTAACATCGTAGTCAGTAGTCTAAACCTAGGAAGTCTAATTACTCAGTAAGTACCTGCTCGTACGAGTGACGCTATGATGTTTTGTTTGCTGATTTTATGATCGCATTCAAATACATATCTTATATAACTCATGAATTATTATTATATCAATACTTTCTTTATAATTTTTCATTACATTTTTTTTATATTTATGAGAGATATAGGGAAACGAGTAAAAATAATGTAGAGGGAAAAAATATTTCTATTACATACATAAATACATATGCTATTGGTAAAGCTGTTAGAAGACATGTTATATATATGTATACACTATACCTAACTATAATGTGTATTGTTTATTTCTAAGCGACGTATATGTGCCTACAAGGATAATATTAAAATTCTGAAACAAATTTTAGTTAACTATTTGCTGAATAAACCGTCTTTTAAGTGTAGCAGTGGAATGATTCTAGCATTGAAGTTTGTTTTTGTAAGAAGTTCAAAGGTTTTAACGTTATCTATCTGTTTTGATACTACAGCCAACTTGGAAAACACTTAAGCTTCAAACACGAAAACAGTTTACTAAAGAACGTACTCTTGATAATATTTGTATAAAAAAGTATTTCTATGTTATTAGACAAGCCGGTGTATAAATATTTGGAAATACCCTGTACTTTTATAAAGATATAGTTATGTGAAGTTTCTAATTTGAATATAGGTATATATAATTCGACTTATATATTTTTCATAAAACAATCGTACTACAAAAAATATTTATTGCATAGATAACTCTTACATTGCAAAGATATAATTTGATTTGGTAGCAGAGTGTTGTATTATATATGTTGTATTATATATGTTGTATTATATATGTTGTATTATATATGAGCATGCAGGTATTATTTAGCAGCACTCATCACATTCCCAGTTCTTTGAAGGCTAATATTTGATTGTAAGCTCTAATGCATATAATAATAAGAACTAAGTAGGCTCGCTCGTGTCGTGACATTATCTATACACGAGTAGACCTCATGTTATGAAATTAAAATGATAAGCAGATGTATGAGATGTATGACACCAAACTGTGATTGTCATCAAAATGTAAAAAAATACCTACATTACTTATATTATTATTTAAAATTACTAAATGTTAAGTTAAAAGTGAAGAGAGCGTGGAGACATATATAACTCTAGGAAGCTGATGAACTGAGATGACTTATCATAGTGTTTTATCATCGCAATGGACACGATGCGTCGATACAAAATAATTGCGATGAGAACGTGTTGTATCTTATTTATTTTTATTTATAGTAATTCTTCACATTAATAATTATCATATTTAAATTTTTCAACAATGTATATTATGTAGCTCAGGCTTAACAAAACAACGATACTGTTATGACCCGAGAATACTTATATTGATCAGTAATTGTAACCTTACAGTATGGAGTTGTAATTTGTAATAATGTTAGAGCCTTGGTTTTGTGTTCGAATTAAGGTCACAGTTTTGTAATAATTAATTTTAATAACCTTGTATTTTAATAACTTGCTATTTGAATTTCGGTAACAATAGCTTGGAATAAGAATGACAAACAGTCCGACAACGGTTTGAAAACAAAAGATTCTAGTAGCTGTATGTATTTAAGATAAAATAAAATATAAATCGGAATGTGAGCAACAAGCTTTATTATTCGTAATAATATACTCCTATAATATCTTTTCCTCCTTAATCCAAAATACTTAATTATCCATTATAGAGAAAGTGAATGATATGCAGTTCTTGTATTTTTACAGGTACATCAATATTTTATGATATTTAATCTTATAGCGTCAATATTTAGTTTTTTGTAAGATGTTATTGCAAGTGATTTAAGTTATAGTAGGTACCTAGTTTACTGACGGCTGTTATAGTTATTTAACTTGAATTATTTACTAACTAAAGTCCTTTTCAAATATACATTATGTTGTTTTTGTTTTAATATGAAGCAATTTATAAAGTCCTCACACACACGTCCAGACATCTTAAGTAACAAAATCAATTCAATTCTGAGAAGAATCTCGAGCACTGATAGCTTATAAAATTATTAGATCACAAATTCGCTTTAATGTTTTAATTATTTTAATACATGTCTTGCAACAAACTTTTAATCAATTATTAAGATATCTATACAACAGGTTATTAATAGATTTTAAGAAAATGTTAAAACGTGAATTGAATGATATTTTTTGAATTTATTGCTATTAAGTTGTCGAAAAATATTTGCGAATTTTTGAGTTAAGGTAATAATTAAAATAATGGTATCATACCGATAAAAATTGTATACACTTTACAAAACAAATAATATGTCATATACAAGTAAATAAATATATAGGCAAATAGGAATGTATGGCTCATTGTTTGACGATATCTATCTGGATATTGTCAAAGAGACACACTATCTTCAAACTTAAAATGTACCGCGCCCTTGAGACACATACAAATAAATAAATTAGACGTAAATACAAGAAACACCTGAATATACACAGAATATCTAATAAATCGTAGGTAATTCTAGTAAGAATTAGTACTGTGTAGGTTGACGGTTTCATCATTTACCTCAGGCTTTAAGATCGAGGATATTTTGTAATGTTATTTTATTTATATGTGTATAAATAACAAGTAACAATAGTATTATATTAAAGCCATCCGCCATGTTTACGTAATTGGGTAACCTCGTGGTCGTGAGTCAACGTTAAGTACTGATCTCAGCAATCGTTCAAACTATAACTTCCTTCGTATCTGAGTTGTATATGAACCAGTTACTCTTAAAAGAAACTCACGTTTCTGACATTTAATTGAACCAACGAAACTGTATTCATATAATAAGTTGATTAGGTATATCATACTTTCTTATCTCATTTAAGCTATTATGACGTCATATGTATTACCCAAACATAACTAAACGACTGTGATGTGTATGAAAAATATCATTACCTTTTATCTAATCGCACAAAGAGATGTTGTTTTCCATTAATAATAACTTACATTAATAATAACATATATTAATAATAACATATACAATTAGTTTTTGGGACACGAAGTTTCTCGAATGCACTATATTACTTATTACTATATAGGAAAAATCCTCTTTTTCTGCTTCTACAATAAAATAAGTTATAACATTGGAAAAAATATGTTAAGATTTTTATTTATTCGTGGATACGAAATTTATTGTACATATAAAAAAATATCATGAACTTTTCAAGTGATACGCCTGTTATACCTACTTAGATTTACATGAATTTACGTTTAATGAATTTACATTATATACAGGCCTTATACTGTGAGGTTAAAAATAGTTATCCACATACTACTATTATTAAAAGCAAACATAAATACGGACACTGGATATCATTTGATTTGGCAACCTTTCGTTTCGACCGATAAACTGATAATGCTGTTGTGGTTGTAGCGTCAGCGGGCGAGTCCGCGCGCGGTGGCGGCGGTGGCGGTGGCGAGGCGCTAAGCGCTCGCCGACGCCGGACCATGCGCCTGCGCATGTGGACAGTGCGACCGCGCCGCGCCGCCTGTACGCGCGCACCATGCTCAACATGAAGCTTAAGGAGCGCCTCGCGCTGGCCCTCAGCGCTTTTCTCGTACTCTTCACCCTGATGCTCATTGTTGACATACAAATGGACTATGGTATCTCCGGGCATAGAGTACCCTTACACGGAAGGGTTAAGATCGGCGACGACACGGATAAAGGAAGATCGGCTTATATAGAATTTAGAAAAAGATTCCTCCAGAAAAGGTGAGTTAGTGTTATGTGTTTGTTGCTTTTAGTGCCTGTGTGTTTTGTATGTGTGTATGTGTGTTAGCATGCAATACGTGTATGTGTTCTCTACATTTTCCTCGAACTGAAAGAAATGTTATTTATTCATCTTATCAATGTTTCTAGGATGACTACCGATAGTAACATAACATCGAATACGATATTAATACAAAACAGTTGTAATTTTTCTAAGATAAGAAAATTATTATATCAAGAATAAAACCCACTAGAATTATATCTCAATAATGAACGGATAGTTTATTGAAATATGAAAACAAAATAATAAGATAAATAAATAATTTAGTTTTATATTTAGTTGTTATAATAATATTTTATTTATAATTGAGTTACGTTGTAATGTGTAGTTTGACGACGTCTTCTTAGATAAGAACCTGTGTCCTCACTCCTCATGTATCCAAAACATCTTATTTTATCATCATCATACATGTGTATGCATTTCATATCTATTAATAACATATCTTCTTATTGCTTATTAAAAATATATTTTAAAAAGTAATTACAACTAATAACTACTAATTATTAATTATTTAATGAGGTCATATATAATCTATTATATTTATTTGCGAAGAAATAATATATTTTTTACAATGTAAGGAATTGTATGCAATCAATTAAGAAAACAGTTATCTTTATTTTAAAATGTAGTGCTGTAAGGTAATGTGTTCTTCTTATACGTAGATAGCAGTAGAATAGATCATCGAAAGAGATCTATACTACTGCTATCTGATATGGTTACATATATTAATAAATAAAACATATTAGTATTTTTTATGTTCCTCCCTCACTAATACATTTTCTGTTTGCTTTTTTATTTTTTATATTATTTTATTTTAAATTCCAATTTGTGAAAAAATCACGATCACAATTTTCCAGAAGTAGTTTTTATGAGACAAGTTGATGCGGGGACAAGAAAATATTTTATTATTATTTCACTTTCTAAATAAAATGTAACATTTTTTCTAATGTGAAGAGCGCGAGTTGACATTGTCGTTATCATCTATCTAGCAGTAACCTGTTATTTTTAAGGCATGAAATATATTAGCAATATTACTATACTAATTACATACATTATACATCAA
Source organism: Napeogenes inachia (assembly GCA_959347355.1). Lineage (NCBI taxonomy): Eukaryota > Metazoa > Arthropoda > Insecta > Lepidoptera > Nymphalidae > Napeogenes > Napeogenes inachia. The sequence goes on along the minus strand of OY365791.1, from coordinate 31,283,423 downwards.
CAAACCTTTTGATTAACCGGAGAATTAAAGAAACAGGGCAATTGAAATAAATTTATTATTTCTAAAAATGAGTCATATTATAACACTTCTACTTCTTAAATGATTAATTATCGAAGTAGGATCCCTGTCATATGTCCACGGGATGGTTTATTTTTCATTATGCATTGAAAATCAGTTTCTCGTTATTCTCCACTGCACTGTACATAATTACTGAACTAACGAACAAATATACAGACAAGAAAGCGACATTATGTGAAAGTGTGATTATTTGTTAGTTCTTCTTAAGTGTCAAAAGATCACCACGCGACATCTCGTAACTCTGCTTAATAACATTATTTTACTAATGTTATCAGTTTTGAAATATATTTAGTTATTGACGACGCGATATCTTTCTATTTCTGTCATTAACTCGCCCTTAATTACATACTTCTTATTGTAATGATCATCTGCTGTAGGCCGTGTAGTAGTATAGTATATAGTAGTATAGTATATAGTAATATAGTATATAGTAGTATAGTATATCCTTATATGTTTTTTATTCAACAATTAATGTTCTAAGGTCACTTAAACGTCATAGACTTAACTGATTATATAATTGCAGTAAGAGTTTTTAATTTATTAATCGGCCCCACACCTTCATGATTTTAAATCAACGGATATAGACTAACAAGCATTTTAATAATTAGTTTAAATTGTAATTACAATTTAGAAACAGTATATATATATCAAGATAGCATTATTATGAGTTCTCTACATATTATTAGGTATTTATTAATGCATTCGTTGATTCCATTAGCTAGCGTTTAAAATATAAATAAGTTTTGATTTAAAGATAATAGCATTAATTTAATAACGACTGTTAATTAATTATTATTTGGCCAATTACTCATAATAATTAGAATATACTAAGTTATTTTCTTATAGAAGAGAATGATTTGTAAAATTACGTTCAAAACGCATATGTTTAAGAAAATACTATGGTGCATATATTGATGTCTATATATTATGTATCTAGATAGAAAATTGAAGACAACGATTAATAATACTATTGTATTTCCTTAGATGACCACGAGTCAACAATTACATAAAACTATTTTTAACGAATCTAACCCGAGTATTATTGCATTTATATTTTACATTATAAACTTACAATTTTCGACCCGGTGATTACTTTGCAGCAATCGTGTTCACGGTAAGACGAGATGGAGGTGTCTGTCAGTAAGTCAGTTAATTAGTCATCTACCTCAAACAGCTTCTGACATTCCGGAGGTAGAGTTATATAGTCCTATAGATATGAAAAGAAAGCTTTTAAAATATATAACAATTCTATGAATTACACAATAATAATAATATAATGTTGAGTGTAAATCATAAGGACAGAAAGAGATTCATGATATGACGTACTTACTGAATAATTTCAATGAAGTAAATCCAGTCTTAAATTATGTTAACTTTAGGCCAGCTTTAGGCACTTGCTTGCGTCAAAGCCTTATTATGTTAGAACAGTGTTTGTTAAATGTGTGTCCACAGCTTTATGTTCATGTTATTGAAGTGACAGGTTTTGTTTAAAAGAACAATACATTAATTAATTTGTCACCTCGGCTGGGCAAATATGTAAAATAAACGAAATATGAGTTTGCCACTCAATGCTTTTATTTCGTAGAACAATGCTCGCGTACAATCGCGTACAATCAAAACGTCATATCTCCACAATGGCCAGCAAACAAAAATCTTAACAATTAATGCTTACAAGGACTGGCTTTATTGTTCTCGCATAATATTCTAGAAGCCGATATTCAAACACTCAAATATTGTTTTATTTGAGTTTTAAAATAACAATTGTAGTTTGATTCGAAGTTAACTTTTATTGAGCAGTTAAAACTATATCAACATACATATTTTACATTTTAGTTTCATTACTTTTTATAATATTTAATAAATATAAAAGACATTTATTCAAATGAGATAAAAACTTCTTAGAGACATATTAGTATTCGTAAATTAAAAGGGACGCGGCCGACGCTGCCTACTGCTCTTAGTGAGTGTTCATTAGTTCAAGAGGAGAATAATATAGTTTTATATAATACCAAAAAGATTTTAGGTTTAAATAATTTACATAAACTTTTATCAGAAACTAAATTATTAGAAAAACAACACATATCTTATTATGTTGCTATTTACTTAGTTCTTCTCAAGAGGTATTAAAATATATAATTTAAATTGAACGACTGAAAAACAAAATAAGTAAACAAAACAATTCAATTGTGTAGATTACCTTGAAGAGATGAATATTTCACAAACTTAATTGGCTCAAATCTGTTGAAGTCTTGAAGACAGAGTGTTATTATTTTGGTACGATATAATTACCTTCTAATTATGTACTTCATTTTAAGAGGCTTTGATAAAAAGAGCTTCTTCAAATATTTAAAAATGTACGCTAGTAGAAGAACATTTTAAAAGTTATTTCTTCTTTTAACAGCAACGGCAGCAATGGTTCAAGAGAATACGAGCAATCAGCTCTAAGTGAGACTAGTGGTGGTGACGCCGAGCCACGCACTCCAGCCACGCCCTCTGATCGGTTCGAGGACCTGCAGAGTATACTTCATCTGCAGCTGCAAGGCAAAGCCGACGATAACCCTGTAGTAGTACCACCGCATCGCGATCTTAACGTCTTGAGGTCAGAGAATCCTACTATAGGCGAAATGGAGGACTTAGAACCTAGGTAATTACTTATTGCAATCTTATCTTAAATTTTACGGTAGAGTACGGCACATTTTCATTTATAATAAGTCAAAGCCGCCATTATGGACATAAAGTTAAATATCCAAGGACACAGAAAAATTAACGTTTGAACTAAAGAATATTAATTAAAATTGTTTTACGAAAAACGACTCGAAAAGGACATTATACGGAAAATTTGGAAAGTTGTCGACAGCTGACATCTACAAGTACAATTTATGGAGCGCGAAAAGTCGCCGAAATAAACGTTAGTTACTTCGTTATTGCCGCAATTAAACTTTGATAAAATGAATATTGCACTTAAGATTTAACCGTTTGTCTAACTTTCATTAGCCCGTTATATTTTAAAAGCGAGTTTTTAATTTTCTAGTATTATTAAATTATTATAAAATTGCTGTTAACTTAGACACACGAGATATGAAATGTCGGGTTGAAACATATAGTGCTGTCTCCATTTGAAGAGTAACAGGCTAGGTCCGTAATGCCTTTCATCAAGTACGAGGCGAGTCGCAGCAGCCCTGAAGTATGCATCAAAACCAAACAAGTTGGCCGACGGTTGACGTAATTTCATGAAAGTAAATATTAGACTAAATCTCACAGGAGCCGGCGACTGAAATGAAAAAATATAACATGCGCGCTCCGTTCTCTTCGCTTTATATTTCTTGGATATAAAGGAATATTTTGCGATGTTACTATAAAAGGGATCATAATATCATACTTGTAAGACGAACTGATTCTATAATGTAACAGAGAGAGCGACCTTTTTTATCTTGTAAAGCGAATTTCAGCAACTTTGCTGAGAATCTTATTTAGAATCCAGTTAGGGGTTAGCGAGGAGACGTGGAGATAGGCGCGGGGTCTTTGACAATAAAACCAAATGGAATGAATGCTTCCTCAAACGCTGCCCAAGATATGGCCCGTATACTTAAATTCCTGTATCACACTAAAAGGGGTTCTATGATATATGAATATTTTTTTGGTATATTCTTGGCTCATTCGCGGCGATGTGATGTGAAGTGCTCATATTCTCAGAGGCATTTTCTTTACTGCAAATGAGAGACTTTCTAGAAGGTACTTCAAACAACGTACATTATGTATTTTACCTGGAACAACTGAAAAAAAAGATATAAATTATATGAATATTTGATACTCTTGTAAGTACTTAATTTTAATGTTTTCAAGTTTTTAATGGTCATTAATATACATATAGTTATTAAAATTTAAATTTTCCCACACAAAATTTATTTGTTGTCTCTGAACTGCATTAACTCTGAGCGTCGGTATGGCACCAACGTTGAGCTTTCAAGTACTTCGTACAAAATACAGAGTAATAAGTAAAAAAGACTGCCTGCAGGAAGTGGTAAACTAATTAAAAATAAACACTGTAAATATATATATGTACATTGATATTGTATCTATAAATTGAATCTAAAACAAACTTTAAAAAAAAGCATACATTACAGTATCTGGCCTGCACAATATATCAAGTTAATAATAATAATAATAATAATAATAAACCTCTTTATTTCCCATAAACTTAAAAGTATGCATTGTTACAATAAACATTATTAATAATGGTAGATAAAGATTGTTTTCTTAATTCTATGCGAGTGTCTGTAGTTTTAAGTAATGCTATTGTAAGTTTTAGTTGTTTTAATTTTTATTTATTAGTTTTTATGTTATAGGAACCCCTTGGTAGGGTATAGGCCTCCTCCAAATTCTTCCAATATATCAAGTCAGTCGTTCTAAACTGTCTAAATAGTCGTCCGTTTCAACGTTTGTAGTAAATCGGATCGAGCATTTTGAATTCCCATTTGACATGAGTACAATTCACACTGTAAGAGAGTCAATAAATATTAAAGCGGACGGCTTAATTTCTAAATGCAGGTTATCGGAGCATGCCACCGATCGAGGACGTCACACGTAGTCTCCTTAGTATTCCGTAGAGTCGTTCCGTCGCCTGGAGTCCCCTCGCAACCACCTCACGTTCACTTATGTGTTCCGCGCAGCCAAAACCAACACGCTACGAAAGATCTTCCATGTAAATCTCGACATTAACGACCAGGTTTAAGAAAGTGTGAGGAGCATTTTAAGTAGCTGTACATTTATGGTCCTGCCGAGCTGGTCGCTTCCGATATAGACGAATTAGTTTAGCTTTTACATTACTTTGTAAAAAGCCATTTATTATATTTGTTTCAGTGTAAATGCTTCAAATTTGGAGAAGTTTCAACTGAAAATAGCGCAACACGAGCTTTATGAAGACGGAGAGCCACTGGTCGAAGCATTGCTTCACGACATGGTTTCGGAACCCATACTACATGTCGGTACGTAAGTTATACCACAAGTGTATATTTAAATAAAAATAAGAACTGCTATTCGATTTAAATTCATGCAAGAGATATTAGAGGGACTAAATGAATTATTATTAAAAGAGAGGTTATCAATAATATCCTTATAATTAATTGTTTTATATGTAAGTAGTACTCGAACACGCTGAGTTGCAACACCTAACAATCACTACCAGAACTAGTTAGGTCGATATTAAATCACAAACAACATTCTTTAGTTTATATTGAATACTTGTTTTCTTACTTAAGTGATTTTGTTTATTTAAAATGTTTATATTAATAATAGCATTTCTGCCTCAGTTTACATGAAACGTGATATATTTTTCTATCTTTTGTAATTTTTTTTACAAACTGATTTTCTTGCACAAATTATAGTTATATCAGCACATTCGTCAAAACTAAACTCATGTGTCCTACTAAAAACGCGTTCTAAATAAAAATACTACAATATGTGTAAATCTGCACTTTATAAAATAAAAAGTTTTTAATCGAAGTCATAACGTTCGTAACACGTACGACCGGTACAATGTTGATGTAAAATACTAGCACCAAATGTTACGTAATTTAAAAACTCGAGTATGGACAGACATGTTTTTGAAGTTTCTTTAGTAAGTACAATACTCAGGTTGTATGTATATTAGATGAAGTCGGGTCCGCAATCAGTGGGGTCGGTCCGGACAATGGTACCACAACAATCTCGCCCTTTACTTTCAATTGGATTTAAATATTCAAACCACTAAATGGATTTCATTGTTAAAACACATTTCGATCTCTATATTTAGACGTATAATTGTTTAATAAGTATTTACATTACTGAGGCGGTTACTGAACAACTTTCAAGTTTTAGCCTTAATTGTGAGTTCTTATATATTCTAAAGGTCAGACCAGCCTGTCGTTAGATATTGAAACTATTTTATATACTTTCTAAGCTGACTGCAATGTACTTAACTTTTAAAATAATTGTGTGAACAAACATGTATATAACGGAACTGTACAAAGATAGGTATTTTTTTAACCTTATACCTGAGAACCTAAGTAAGTCTTTATTTATAGAGCAAAAGGAGGGAGGAACGCAACTGAAGCTCATCATCGACTACCCTAACGCCGTCCAGGCTTTGTTCAAACCTATGAGGTGAGAAAAATGCAATATACTATACTCTAGATCCGCGCGCGCACACACACACATACAGACACGTGTATGTGTGACTACTTCACTAAGTTCGGAGTGAGTTCCGAACGGCTTTATAAGTTCTGTCACCTTGTTCGGTTGGTTCCGTTCACCCAAGTTCGAGAAGGTCTGTGATCGGCTTAGATCTTTCTTGTCCAACAAGTGCTATTGAAGTAGTTTTTTCAAACTTCCATGTTCTATTGTTGTTATATCGTTCAAGTAAGTAAGTAAGTATACAAACTAGACCATATTTAGTTGTTCTTGGAAGTTATATTGAACGGACCCATGAGTGGATAAGTTTTACTTTACTCAAACTTCCAAATAATATGTATTAAGGTACAAATATATAAAAGAAGATTAAATGTACTACACCAATAAAAAATAATTCTGTTATAATTTTTGATGTGTTGATTGATATCGCTGGTAATTCAAGAATTCCCCAAAGATGATTGTGTAGCTCCGCCTCGGGGTGTATCAGATGTCAAGGCCTTTCAACACTTCGCTAATACTTAAGATGATAAACAAAATAAAATAATACTAAAAAATATTAAAGATAAGCCAAAAAAAAATCTTATAGAATTAATTCAGTAAGACTTATAACAGAAATTATGTACTCGAGGGATTCACCCTTGGACAGTAGGTAGTTGTAGGTCGTAGGTACCTTCTGTATTTGCTTAGGGACAATAAATAACGACACAAACCCTTTCTGATAGTTTTATAGGTCACAGGTTTATTGAAGGTATGTGATTAGTTCTATAGTTCTATCGACGAGATCAATTTTAACAGAATGCTATTTCTTAGATATTTTGCATGTTTATGCCCGCATTTCTTTACTTGCTGCTCGTTTCTTATGATAAAGGATAAGAGCCATTTTTATTGGTCGTATCGATTTAAAATTTGATGTTTGAATTGTTATGATTAAAGAATACTTTTTTATTTTTACAATTTTAACCACGTTTATTGCGACAGAAGATAGTGTATGTCTGTTTTGTATGATGCGTGAAGCCCATATTTCTATTTATTTATACAATAATTTCATATTCAATTTCCCGTATTTCTTAAACTTTGCATCCAAACAACGCAATTTAAAAGGTAATGTTAATTTCTTACAACGGCCTTGATAATAAAGTCATTATATTTCATAAGGGTCAACACGCCCTGATAAATTATTATGTATAAAGATAGCTATATACTTATTTTCACATAAAATGACTTATTTTAGCTTACCCACCAAAAATAGATGTATTTTGTCGAGGACTTTTTTAGATCTTCTAAAGATCTTTAATCATGGTATCAACGTACGCATCACCTACTGTGACGTCAGCATATGCGGCAGCGATTTAGGTTGTTCCCCGTGGGAATGAGAATTTTTAACGCTGTAAAAAGTAGCCTATGTCCTTTTCCAATATCTTATATATATTTATTACAAATTCCATCAAAAACAGGGCAGTGGTTTAAGCGTGAAAGCGTAACAGACAGACAGACAGAATCACTCGAATTTATAATATTAGTATGGAAGTTTGGATATAATGAAATAACTCGTCATTATAATCTAGAATACTGATTGCATTAGCTACTAAAATTAATTGTTTAATAAGATCTTCCTATGACATGTGTTGATTTTGTAAGTTTGACTTGTTTGGTTTCACTGTTGTCAGAAAAGTCTCGTAATGGATACTAATATATAAGTGCAAATGTTTGGATGTTTAGATGGATGGATGTTTGTTACTTAATAACGCCGAAACTACTGAACGGAATTTGATGAAACTTGGCAATGTTGTAGCTTATGTGCCAGAATAACTCATAGACTATAGAAATACTAACTTTTGTCTTTTACATAACATAGGTTATAGCGGCGATTACGTAATTGCAACGGAAACTCCTGTTTATAATCGTGTGGTTCACTTAATTTTACACAAGTATTTGTGGAAATCCTTTTTAATACACGATTGCTTTAGAAGGAGCATTATGTTTATGTACTTAGAGATATCGTCATATAGGCTATTTGTATTTTCTCTGTTACAGACTAAACGGCTTAAAAGATTTTGACACAAGGTTTATTAAGAAAAGACAAATGGCGGGTTTTGGACGCCATATTGTGAAGAATAAAAATTATGATTACAACCAAACCCATCGAGGAGCGTATCGAAATAAAGAGCAATCAATCGCGATTTCATAAAATAAAATTTTAATTTTATCAACATTTATTCACAGCTTAAAACATATACTTTAATAAGAGTCAGCAATATTTACCTACTTATTAGGCGGACATTTATTTAAGTGAGGTCTAAAAAATACGTTTGGAAAGAGCGTTCATTTTATTTTTACAATTCTGTGCAATTGTAAAAATAATGTGTAGAATATATAATGTATATAATATATATGTACCGATCTGTAGTGGAATTGAAGTTAAAGTAAAATATTAAGCAGCATACAGAACGAGGTTGCAATTTCCCTTAAAATTCGATTTTACCATGACGGTCAACAAATCCCAGATTCAAATTTTAAAAAGGACAGACATTTATTTAACCGCCCCGTTAGTCGAGTGGTTAGCGCAGACGCCTAACGTGTCACGGCGCAACGGGGCTCGGGTTCGATTCCCGGCAGAGACAGGCATTTATGTGATGAGCATAGATGTCTATGTTTCTGGGTTTGGTCGTTTATTAAATATATTTTCAATATTTATACGTGTATTTCTATGTATTTGTATCGTTGTCTAACACCCTTAACCAAGCAAATAATTTGCTTACTTAGGGGTTAGATCAATGTGTGTAATTTGTCCTGATATTATTATTATTACTTATTATCATTTGGGCGCTCCATGCCTCTCACATGGTCATTATACATATGTTGGTTGTTCACGTGTTTTCAGTTCCCTAACTTTGCATGTATTTGCAGGAAACAGTAAACTTTGTTTGTCTAGAAACTAGGAAAAATGTTCAAGATTCTCCCCAAGACCTTACATTGTACAATACTGTACTTACTAGGTGTATGGCGCTATAATGTGCCTGTTTTGTTTAGGACTTTAGCCACATTTCATAGTTTATTTCATAGTCAGCATTACATTTCGTATATCCACGTGGACGAAGTCACGCGCTACAGCTAGTAAGTTAATAATTTTAATCTAGGAACAGATGTGGGCCCACAAACCTGTTATCTTGGTATATTCTAAGAATAATAATAATGTCACTTTGATAATATTTATTTAAGAATATTAGAACTAAGTTAATACATATTATAGATTTACTGTGCGTAAAATTACTTTAATTGCTGAATGCATTGTTTTAACAATTTGTAAAATATTTGATATTTGAATATTTAATAAAGATTATTCCGAATATATTTTTGTTAAAATGTTGATTGTTAATCTAGATATTCTAGTTTTTAAATTGTAAATTCGCCAGCCTGCGTCGGGTTAGTAAAAGCTATAACTCGTAGCTCCTAGTCGTATGTCACCTGAATCACTGCTATCGAACCAGCTCCGATGCCGGAGCCTTTTAAACGTTGTGCATCCGTTCTGTTGATTAAGAACTGAATTTTAAACGATTTGGACACTTTCTGGTGATTTCGTGGAAGTTTTTTTGTAACGGGTAGATTTGGAAGTAACGGTTTTTATCACGATGCGTTTGTCTTTAAGTAGGTACATTAGTGTGGGTGACTACTGAGATGTGTTTACTTGTTGTATATATACGAAGTTATGTATTGCTTGCTATTGAGTAATACTAAATAAATATTAATAACGTATTTATTTATTTAATTATTTGTTTATTTTTTAATTATTTATTTATTTATCTATTGTTTTATTTATATGTTATTTGTTTATTATTTATTTGTTAGCTTTACTATAATTGGAGGATAGGTTTTGATAAAAAAAGATATCAGTTGTTGGTATGACTAAAACATGTAGTGTTTGTATAGAAGTTTAATTGACTAAATAAATAATTGTAATATTGGATACTGATTTGATTTAAAGTAGTGTTTATATAAATCGTCTCCCAGATAAGAGAAGGCAGTGTGTGATGGAGAGACAAAGTTGTGTAACAGAACTAGTATAATAAAGTGTATAACAATGATAATAAATAGTTTAGTGTGTTTGTGAGCAATGTCATAAAGTGTTTGCCTGTCATTGGTGATTCTTTGCAGTAAGAGAGTGCTTATATATTTGTTTATTTGATAATCCAACAGTTTATATCCATAACTTTTTACATAAAATATAATATAACAATTACAAAAGTAGGATTACACAGTTTCGGCTCAAATATTGTTTAACAAACTAGAAGACATATCCGTTAAGTATTCACAAAAAAGTATAAAAAAGAAACAAAATAAAATGAATAATAAGTGTGTGTGTGTGTGTTTGAGAGTGTTTGTGTGTGTGTTTGTGAGTGTATTTCAATGAATCACTACCTTTAAGTATTTTTTTAAAGTTGCCTTTGACTTGTTGAACAAATCTATTTCTAAGTAAAACACATTATATGTGTTGACTATACGGCTAAGGACAGAATTACATGCTTAGTTTGTTTTTACTTCAGGAACATAAAACTGTTCTGTGTGACGGGAAGCGCTGACCAAATCGTTACAATCAATGTGTCCAGCCAAAATATCGTGTAACATATAGGTATATATATATATATATATATATATATATATATATATATATATATATATATATATATATATATATATATATCGCCAATGTGATATATATATATATATATATCGCCAATGTGATATATATATATATATATATATCACATTGGCAACGTCTGATTTCTAAAGTGTCAATTTTATAGTGCTTACCTGTTTCTATGTAGTCTTTATATTCTCCAAAATCTACATAGCAAAACAATTTCAAAAAGTTTTCTATATCGTTTTGTAGTTTATTCTTAAATTATGAATAATTTGGTGACCAAATGCTACAGCAGTAGTCTAAAACACGTCGAAAGTATGAAAAATATAATATTTTTATGGAATCAGTATCGTTAAATGTTTTGCATACACGTTTTATATATCCTAGTTGTTTATTAGTACTTGGAATATAAATTGAACTTTATATTCTAAGTACTTCTTCATAATTAAAAAATAATTAAAAAATAAAGTCATTACTGTTTTAAAGTTTTATAACAAAATTAATAACATAATATATGGAATTAATAAAAAAAATGTTAAGTCATCTAATGCCTTAAGAGAATATCTTAAAAATCTCTTAAGTGATAATCGCTTTGTACGAGATAATAGTGATAAGTGAATGGTTAAGTTAATAAGACTGGCAGCGGCGCGGTGGCGTGTTTAATCTATCAATCTACCTCTCTACAGTATAAAACAATAAGATGATCTGAGATGAGATGAGATCTTAGAGTTACTCTTTAAAGATGCTATAAAGATCGCACCATGAAGTTATTTTTACAGGAATACGTCGTAGATAACATTTTGATTAAATAGTTCAATTAATTAAATTATCAAAATGTCATTATCAAATTGTATTTTCAATAAGATAAGAATAGTAATAAGTATACCTATATCTTCTATACCTACTATTGTAAAGAGGTTAAATATAAAAGTACGTTTTGGATATAGCAGGTTATCTTTAAATATTAATATTACATTCGATGTAAATACTGTTTTAAAAATACTATTTGGAAAATACCTTCATAAATATATTTTCACTCTGCCATATTAAAAAAAAACCAATCGTTTTCTACTTCTTTCTATTATAAACTAGTTTCGAACTTATTCGGGGTTTCTGTTGATGAACTCTGAACGCCGCGCTGGTAGTCCGCCGCTGCATCGCTGTCAGTCAGTAGTAAGAAAGTCATTGACTTAGATTGAGAAGCATGGATGATTGTGATATTAATAATTTACCTGCGACAAGTCTGAAGTTTTATAGTGCATTTAAAATTAAAAAAGATATAATAATTTTGTTTGTAGGTACGACAGATACAGCTATTATCATATAAGTTAAATGACATTTCCATAAAAATACTTTTGTATTAATTTAATGAAGAAATACCTGAGTGGTAAGAAACTCATTTGTGTCTATGAAAACAACTCGTCTACATAATGAGGGAAACATCAGGTGTGTAATGGATATAATATTAACACGATTATTGTTTGTCACAGGTTCGCGAGGGACGTACAGACCTTGCCCAATCACTTCTACTTCTCGGACTATGAAAGGCATAATGCTGAAATTGCAGCCTTCCACCTCGACAGGTTTGTATAAATAATAAGTATAATAATGTGCAGGAATATTTACTAAATAGTTTACTACTTACTATTTATGAAGGTATAGGTTCTGATACCTACATGCCTACAGACTGTTTCATGTCTCCACCAGTTGAGGATTAGAAAACTACTATTGAACGTTTCTTTTAAGTTAAAATTTGCAATAAATAATAAATAAAACAATGATGTGGTATAGTTTGATTAAGTCGTTAATGATATTTAATTTAATATTTTAATCATCAGGTCATCTGTTCCTTTGTTTTGTGAGTAATTGATGTGTAACATGATAACACCACACTGAACATAAACGCGCTTCCAATTATAAGCGACCATTTAAATTAATTAGGGTTGTCGCATGTCACTGAACCAGAACAGACGTTGGTAACCGCACTCTGGTAGTATCTATTTATTTATTTTATTTATTTATATCTTTTCCACTTAGAATCATAATCAGTGATCACTTGTGTACGTCAACATGGAAGTGTCAGGAGGGCCTATTACGATACTAGATTTATCGTAATAAGCCCTTCTGAGGAAGCACTTTCCATCTTAATGTTAAAGCTATGAGGGTTCCAAACGCGTCCTGGTCTGAGAAGAACCACACAACAAACTCAGCCGGATATATTTTTTGTTATTGTGATCACTGTTTCACAAACGTCAAACTTAAATGCAAATTTGGAACAACTAGAACCGTCGCAATCAATAGGAAAAGAAGCCTAATGATTTCAGGCAACGAAAATTAAATAATAATAACAGAAAAAACATATATATATAAATCTTCGGCCTGCCACACAACCAGTCACCGCAAGCAGCACCCGTTCACGAGCATAACACAAGAGCCAGCCATCACCCCCTTCGCACATATTTGAGGGAGGGAGGCAACCCGACTCCCGATGCTACCGCAAGTAGTGACTTCTAAGGAATCGGTGTGATGCAGAAGGTCGATAAAGCAAAATAATTTACAAAAAAAACAAATTGCGGAGATTACTAGCTATTCGCAATACAGTACAGATTCATTCCCAGGCCATACCGTCGTCGATGTAATCCTTTACACTATAGTAGGATTTTTTTATTAAATTATTTTTAACATATAATTTAAATTTATTTAATGATAGGCTTAAGGCTTCATTTGGGAGCTTATTATAAAAACGTATACAATTATCCTTAAAGGATTTACCTATTTTATGGAGCCTAGTGCCGGGCATAGCGAGTTTATTTTTTTGTCTTGTATTAATTTTATGTAAATCACAATTTTTCTTGAATTTTGAAATATTTTTATGAACGTAAATTAAATTTTCATAAATATATTGATTGTAAACAGTCATAATTTTAAATTCTTTAAATTTGTTTCTTAAAGAGTCTCTTGGTCTCATACTATATATTGCGCGAACAGCCCTCTTCTGCAATGTAAATATGGTATCAATGTCAGTCGCATTGCCCCATAAGAGTATACCGTATGACATTAAGCTATGAAAGTAACTAAAGTATACTAATCGAGCAGTTTCCATATTTGTTAAACGACGTATTTTTTTAACCGCGTATGCAGCAGAACTTAGTCTGCTTGACAAATCGAATATATGAGGACCCCATTGCAATTTTTCATCTAAAGTAATGCCCAAGAAAGTAGTAGATTTGACCAAGTCCAAGTCCTCATTATTTAATTGTACATTGGTTCTAACATTTTTAACATTTGGTAAACTAAATTTGACACATTTTGTCTTTTTTTTATTAAGCAACAAATTATTGGCGTTAAACCATTGTACAACATCTGAGAGAGCATTGTTTACATCGTCAATAACAGATTGCCGTCTATTAACTTTAAAAGTAAGAGAAGTATCATCAGCAAACAACACTATCCCATGTTTTTCCCTCACTAGGTGAGGTAAGTCATTTATGTAAATGAGGAACAAGAAAGGCCCTAAGATAGAGCCCTGTGGCACACCTATTTTTACCAAAGAACCAGGGGAACGTTTTCCATTTACATCAACTTTTTGAATTCTATCATTAAGATATGAACTAATTAAATCTAGGGACTTATTTTTAACTCCATAATGTTCTAACTTTTTTATAAGGATTTCATGTTGAACGCAGTCAAACGCCTTAGATAGATCACAGAAAATGCCAAGTGCATCCTGTGATCCTTCCCAGGCTTCAAATATGTTTAGTAATAGCTCAACACCAGCATCTGTTGTAGAGCGACCGGCAGTGAAACCAAACTGGTTTTTGTGTAAGAGATTGTTTTTATTGAAATATGTCACAAGTTGATTAAGAATTATTTTCTCAAAAATCTTACTAAAAGTGGGTAAGACTGAAATAGGTCTATAGTTACTAGGATCTAATGAACAGCCGGATTTGAATAATGGAGTTATTTTACTTTGTTTCATTAGATCAGGAAATATACCATATTCTAAACAATTATTAAATATTAATGCTAAGCCTGGCGCTACAATGTCAATTATGGACTTAAGTATGTCAACAGAAAACCCCCAAAGATCACTAGTCTTTTTAACGCAAATTGATCTAAATACTTTGATTACTTCTTGAGCATTAACTTTTTCAAACTTAAAACTACTAACACATTGATCTACATTCTCTCTAAGTAAACCCATAGCTGCAGCGGTAGAAGAATTTAAAGATAACGTTGTAGTCACTGGAATATTAGTAAAAAAGGTTTCAAAAGCAGTAGCAACCTCGAGGTCAGACGTGACATATTTATTATCTATATTTAATTTAAAGTCGATCCTCTGGGATTTAGCTCTTCCAGTTTCCTCATTAATTATTTTCCAAGTTGTTTTTATTTTATTAATGCTATTTCCTATTTTATTTTGAATATGTTGATTTTTTGCTATTTTACATTGTTTTTTAAAAGATTTGGAAAATAATTTTACCTCATCCCTAAACTCATTACTAGTATTAAACATCAATTCCGCATACATATTATATAATTTTTCTCTATTTTTGTGTAACTCAGCAGATGCCCAATCACTAAACACTAATTTATCATTAACAACCACTGTTTTAGGAGTAAATATAAAGTTAAATAATTTAGTGAAAGTACTAAAAAAGTCATTATACATAATATTGGGGTTTGAATTTTTCATCAAAGGCAAATAGCGTACTAACCCATTTTTAATTTGTTCGATACGTTCTACAGTCACTGGTATAAAACTTATTTCCTGTTTTGATTTTTCTCTCTTGCTACAACTGAATTTAATAAATTGGCCATAGTGGTCAGAATCTAATGTATTGAATAAACATTTAAAATTTGGAATAACACTTGTAAAAATGTTATCAATACAAGTGGCACTAGTGGTTGTGACTCTAGTAGGCTCCATAAACATGTGTAATCTGTGTGTAATGTGTATCTACCTCACTACTACAGCGGTTACATCTAATTTTAATAAATTAAAAAGATATTATCCTAATTTAATGAGTTTTCTAGATTATCTCCGAAGTCATTTATTGAGTTTTGAGTTCATTGTCAATTTTCGTATCTCGCCATTTCGAGTAAAGTTACTGGGACGAACTTTATAAATTAGACAAGAATTACGTTTAGTGGCCCCACCTACAGACCTATAATATATATAGGTACAAGTACAAATACCTTCTGACCAGGATATTGGGCTTCCGACGCGCCATGCCGGTCGTGGGTCGAGTGTTGAATATGACGACTGAGATCTATGACGTCACGGAGGGAGACATCCTGAAGACATTCTTCGTGTCTCCAGCAAACAACTTCTGCTTCCACGGCAAGTGCTCGTACTACTGCGACACGGGACACGCTGTCTGCGGGAACCCTGACATGCTGGAGGGAAGTTTTGCGGCGTTCTTGCCTTCATCAGATTTAGCGGAACGAAAGGTTTGTATATGTTCATAGTACTGGAGTCCGTATATTAAAGAACATAATATTACATACATACTTTATTGGATAGTTGTAAAAATAAATAGTATCGATTAGAAAAATTAAACACTTATAAATATAAACATTAATTATTAAAAAAATATTATTTATTTAAACAGTATTAAATATTGAAAACGTGACATAAATACCAATTACTGTAGTCATTATACAGTTAAGGAAAATAAATGTGTTATTGTTATATGTATGTGTTAATTACCACCCTACATTATCCTGTACGCACCAGGTCTGGAGACACCCTTGGCGGCGCTCCTACCACAAGAGAAGGAAAGCTCAATGGGAACTACAGTCGGACTACTGTGATACGGTGGGAGATCAATTATATCCAAAATTATCAAATACTTTGATAACTAATAACTTAATGTACACGGAATTTAATTTAAATAAAAATATTCTCAACATGAATGAATGAATTTTACTGATAATTTAAAAAGTTGGTAATACTTTTTATTAATGAATTGTGGATTCATTTATTTCATCGAGTCGAGATATATAAGTTGAGTAACTGACAACGTAACAAAGCAGACCCAGCGGAGTTCTAGCTCGGACAGTTTACAATCCATTTTTTTACCTTTTCCTTTGTCAGTCACTTTGCATTTATTTTGAAGTTATATATTAAACTACACATGATAATGATTAACAGTAGGTATAAAAGTCATTATTTTCTGGTTTCCAATACATTTTAAAATGGACTCACATCGCTCACAATATTCATATTGGAAGCACATGCTCTCGAGCCAGTATTGAAATATCGATAATGTTTTCATAATTAACGACTTTCGGTAAAGGTCCGCACGACACCTCCCTACGACTCCGGGCGGCGGCTGCTGGACCTCATGGACATGGCCATATTCGACTTCCTCACCGGCAACATGGACAGACATCACTATGAGACATTCAAGTATGTATCGAACACATCTCAAGGCGTCAGAAGGTAACGGGGCTGTGGATTTTAAAAGTATTGGAGTAAATCATCTAGGCGTGTATCATGCACGTTCCATGCACAGCCACCTCCCTCGGGTACGGATCATATCGATGGTTTTTAAGATCGATCTTTGTTCCAGAATGTTCGGCAACGAGTCGTTCACGCTGCACCTGGACCAGGGCCGCGCCTTCGGGAAGGCGTTCCACGACGAGCTCAGCATCCTCGCGCCGCTGCTGCAGTGCTGCGTCGTGCGGCACACCACGCTTGCCGCCCTGCTCAGGTTTGTAGCGTCCGTGGAAAGGTACCACTCTAAAACCTATTTATTTCTCACTGACATTTTTATTGGCATATCTTATTAAA
Source organism: Napeogenes inachia (assembly GCA_959347355.1). Lineage (NCBI taxonomy): Eukaryota > Metazoa > Arthropoda > Insecta > Lepidoptera > Nymphalidae > Napeogenes > Napeogenes inachia. The sequence goes on along the minus strand of OY365791.1, from coordinate 31,265,739 downwards.
ATCACACACACCGTTAGAGTCTCATGTTATCAATAATTACCAACCTATATATAAGTGTACGTGAATGTGTCGGCAGGTTCCACAACGGCGAGCCGCTGTCGCGCGTGGTGCGAGAGTCGCTGGCGGCGGACCCGGTGAGCCCCGTGCTGTGGGAGCCGCACCTGGCAGCGCTGGACCGCCGCCTGGACACGGTGCTGGAAGCCATCAGGAAGTGCATTGATAAACTACAAAATCCGTTACAGAATGAAGTGAACGACATCGTGTGACAGAGCGCAGAGGCCTGATGATCGAACTGAGTGACGCCAGTGTGAGCTAGTGAGTGTGAGTCTGAGTCTGAGTGCGAGTGTGAGTCTGAGTGCGAGTGTGAGTGCGAGTGTGGGCGTGAGGTGTGACGTCACGGGAGACGGGCCGGCCGCTCGACTGTGCCACGTCTTCGGTTCGGAGAGACTGCTTAGATTTAAGATTTTGTGCCAAAGATTGTCCAAATGAAATCTTGAAATGTATTGCATAATTGTAAAATCATTCCAGCGGGTGAGCCATGTTTAAGCCAAAAATGTTTCAGTAAATTTGTGAATACGGATTTGAAGGTGTCAGCCGTGGGGTGATATATTGTTGTTTATTTCGTAACAGTCCGACTCGCCCTAAGTCGCGGAGGACTCCGTACATAAAGTATAATGCAAGTATGTCTATGTTATAAGTTAATGTGTTACCGCAGCTCGAAGCTCAAGAGACACATATCGGTACCGACCTGGTGATATTTACATTATTATATATTTAGATGTTTGTTTTCACTGTTGTGTTTTGTATTAATTTTTATTTTCTGGGATTTTTACTGGGATTTTATAACTTCTTTTTTCGTGTTACTAAAGTTCTCTGATCTCGGAAAGAATCGTGTCCTATTAATTAATTAATTTCTTAAGATCTTATATTTAACTAGTTATATTAGATATTATTTCTCGCATTAGTAAAATTTAAATTATATCGGTAATAAGTCCTACTTAAAATTAATTTAATTATGTAGAAAAGGTTTGTGTAAAATAGACTTGCCAAAGACGTTGCTCGAGCACGGCCTGTTGACATGTTGTCTGTATGTTTATGTCTTTACCTACGATAATGGGTGTTAGTGTAAGTGTTAATAAATATTGAAGAAAAATGGTTGTATTATTGTATCTGCTTCATTTAAACAATCTGAAACCGGCTTTTTTACTTCCTTACCATCTTTAAATGCTGTTGGAGTTAGGGCTTGCCTCTCAGATGATGGGAAAATTATATCGCTAGAGACGAGTGATGAATTCCTTACAAATAGATGACAACGGTTAGCAGCAGGGGTGTTTTATAGATAAATAAGATTTGTTCACTATGGACCCGCATGAGGGCTTTCTTTACGACAAAACTGAAGAATGTAATAAATATAGTTTCAATATAGATACTGTCGAATAAAAAAAGGCATGCATCTTGTCTCATGGAACGAAATGAAGCAAAAGAATTTAAAATAATTTTATAAACAAAGTTACATAAAATAAGGGCCCTCGTGGGTCAGATCCCTTGACATAATCTAATAAGGGTCATATAGATCTGAAGAAACACGAAGATATGGGCGGCCGCTATAAAAACTGTAATACGAATAGCATAAAATTTGCTATAACTTTTTACGGACATTTTGTTACATATTAATAAGGAAAATTTGTATTATTAATTTTTTTCTCAAAATATTCTACCATATTACAAGCCTTGGGTTTCTTCTGTCATCATGCGGATAAATCTATGGAAAAACCTTAATTGATTTCAAATGCGTGCCGGCACCTGGTAGCCGGCAGCCGGTAGCCGGTAGGTAGAAACACTAAAAATATTAAATAATGGGTCACTTTACAAAACAAACGGTGAATATTTGTAATGTATTCCAATATTGTTCTTCAAGACTGTTGCAATCTTTCAAATTGTATATTCAGCTGATCGTATCAATTCCCACGACGAGAACAAACTCGCTGAATAACAATAAGAACGCAGGGAGTTCTGGCATCAGGTACATTAATATTATATAAAATCCAGTAAATCATGTATTGTTTAATAAGAAGAATAGAATATATATCATACTTAAGACTGCAGATCGCAAAGACAATTAGATTTCTGAAAACTAATTGTGTTACTAATATTTTATTTTAATTTATAAGTTGGTAGAAAAAAATAATTTTTAACTAAACAAATTATATTTGGAATCCAGTTAATTAATTGTGATTCCTTTGTTAGCGTGATTTTAATAAACCCTTTTACTTGAAATAGAATTCTCTAATTAAGAATAAACAGTATTATAGTCTCAAGAATTTTGTATAAAAGAGAGGTTTTAACGGAATATTTTAGTAATTGAAGGCCGCCATCCAGTTTGGAACAACGAGAATTATCGTGAAATTGGGCAACAGTTGTTTTAAGTTACTTCGACTCGTTAATTTACTCGCAATTCTTGACAAATTTGGTTAAAATATCAAACATTTTCCCCTTAAGAATATGGTTACAATTGATAGATATAACTGTGAAAATGCAATTAACACCAGCATTAAAATAAAAAAATTACCGACTATAATAAAAGATAGTTACATAAGAAATATTTTCCTAGAATACGCAAATAAAATCATAAAATTAGCAAATAACAGAAACAAAGATAATAATGTATGCTCAACCAATATATTGAGTATATATTTTGTAGACTTAGCATAGTAAATTATAGTGTTAATAATATAATTGTATGATAAAGTAAAATAAAAGCTATAGCTAGAGTAAGATAGAATAAGAATAAAAATGCTTGTAGTAGATAAATAGAAATTAAGCAAATCATAAATAAAAATTAAGTGAACACAATCTGTTAAGAACGTAGTAATATTAGTAATAGGACTTAAGAATTGTGTAATAAGATTAAAAATTTAATAAAAACGTACCACAACCCCTTATTAAGCCCTGCAAAACCTGAGTGTAAGAGACAGGAATGAAATTACGAGAGGAAAGAAAGATAGAAGGAGAATGACATAGAGTCCCAGATTGAAAGTTGTACCTTAGCAGCGAAGTGATAGGATAATTAAGAGAAGTGACAGCGAGAATTGGAATGATAAAGAGGCCGGAATAAAAGTCGAAGTTTAGCATGTAGCTTAAGAGACGCGCAAATCTCTACACGATGATGTAGAGACTCCAAAAAATACATGGTTGTAATAAAATATCTCTATTTACAGAGATGTTTGTATTTAAACTTTCGTGAACCATGACAAGACGATGCTTCTTAGTATTCCATGGATGCACCGAGCGGGTGCCGGGCCCATCGCGTTATAAGGAAAGAGAGGAGTGCCAACAGTGTCTGAGACTTGCGACCCAGATGTGGATTTTAGAAACCCCTTTATTAAGCGCAAAAACGCAACCTCGCTCGACTCCACTATCCACACTCCCCTCTCTACCTAACAAAATTTGAAAAGAACCTACTAATACTGCCTTTGAAATACGTTCTAGAAATGAACCGGTACTTGTTCTAGACAGGCCAAGATCTTTAAGTAGATTATAGAGAGATTTTGCTGGTATACCTCTCGCTCTCACTTCTACCCGTACAAACTAACTATAAATTTATTCCTAAACAGTTCGTTGGTCAGTTCGTATTATATATAGTATACTTATTAAGCTTGAATGTGTAATCCCTGGGAATGTGAACAGAAAGCTCCACAAGTATCCTCAGATGTTTAGAATAAGTCCGGACTGGATTTTGTAATGCTTTTCATACGTGTCCATCATGACAGTAATCAGGAGCCGCGCCTAAAATAGAATAAGGCTTCGGTTTATATTTTTTGGAGGAACCGTCTTTTACGAATTCTACACATTGTTTGGTGGTTATTATATCTTTCCGCGATCTTGCTACTGAACGACTAACTGCTTCCCGTATGATTTCTAATAACTTACCGTGGCGACCGTACTGACATCTATCTAGAAGTACCCTACATCCTATTAATAAGTGTTTCGCGGTTTCTTCTTCCTCCCCACAGATGTTGCAAGACTTTTCGGCGGCTTTGCCCCATCTTACTAAATTACTTTGATCTGGGAGAGTCATTCTAATGCATTGAGATACAATTTTACTAATGCTGGAAACCAATTATAAATCAGGGTGCGCCACCAAAAAGCTAGTAGAATATAAAAATTTCCTTTGGTCAGCCATTCGTTTAAAATTTCTAGGCTCATCGCGTACAGTCGGTAGTTATTGTTTTCGCCTCGTCGAATAAAGGGTTTGGTTGACTCTACTTGATCCCAGCTCTAATTTATTCGTTTGAGCACCTATCACAATTTATTTATGGTTTTGATGTCAAGACTCGAGCTCTGATGCAACTTTATCTATTTGGAGAGATGTTACAGTATCATCTTTAGAATTTCCGATTATGTGTCTTTTAATAAATCTTAGATATTTATAGAGCCCCGATGTTTTCTTTAACTTTAACCCAATATTGTTTCGGTCTCGAAATAAGGTTGAAGTGTCAGCTGAGTGCGCTAACCAGACCCATAACTTCAATGTCTTTAGGACGCTTACATCTAACTTTGACAAAAGGCTTTTATTAATATCATAAACGAGGAAAGGCCAATTTAGACCTGATGTTAAAATATTAGCTTTTTTGAGGTTACTTATTGGTTAGTTATCTATTTTTTGAGATCGTTTAAAAAGCTATCGAATATGACATTCAACGATGGAGTACGGCTTTGGTGATTTTTTATAAGACCCGGATCGTAAGAGGTATATTTGGTATTCCGTCTACCTAGATACAGACTAAAGCATTTATTTGGGTTTGTCCCCAATCCGCACGTCCACGTACAGAAATCTACTTTACATTACAGAATTAAAGAGTACCTGACATTGTTTTGGATGTCGTGTCGTATCGCGAGATCATCTACAAAAGCTACTATGGATTCAGTGTATTGATTGATAAACTAAAACCCATAACCCCACTTTTTTTATTTTTTTTCGTGTCTAATTAATTTATATCCGCTGTTAGGCAAGCGGAGTAAAATGTCCCTTCGCAATAAGGTGACACTTTACAAAGCTTGCATACGTTCCGTCATGTCCTATGCGAGTCCCGCTTTTGCGCACGCTAATCTGAAACCCCTTCAGGTGATTCAGAACAGGTTTACACGGATTGCAACCGGGGCGCCGTGGTTCGTACGCAACATCGATCTCCATAGAGACTTAGACCTTCCGACCATCGCTCAGTACTTCATGGGGCTTTCCCAAAAGTACTTTGAACGTGCTGAGCGACACCCGAACCCACTGGTGGCTGACGCCGCAGAGTGTAGACCACGTAAGACTACTTTAGTCAGAAAAAGAAGACCCAAGTCGGTACTCGTTGACCCCGACGACGCGTTCACAGTAGGTAATAACGTGTACGCGTAGGCATAATGACACCACACAACATACAGACACACACCGTCTATACCGGTATAGACGAGGTCCCAACTGAGTAAGAGCTCCGTTGCTCCGGCGTTCTGCCGTCAGAGGACGCTAGTGTCCAAATTTCCTTAGCTTCCTTCTTGACTAACGACGCCCCGAGCCGAGGTCCATGTCTCAATCTGAGACGGCTAACAGCATAGACAGAAAAAAAAAAAAAAAAAAGAAAAAAAAAAAAAAAAAAATTGTCTATTAAAATATTAATAACTATATTAAATATAGTTGAAGAAATGCAACAACCCTGAAATAAACTTTTGTTATTATAACAAAGGTTTATTAGAGTGGTCTTGACTGATTTTCATAAAAAAATATGGAAAAATTTAATTTTGAATAGTATGATGCAATGATCGCTAAATACCTTGGGAAAGTTATATCATTTAAGCGCGAACATCATCAGTTCATGTCTTACCGACCCATAGGCGTTATCTAAGTCTACTCACCAACCGTAATTGGTCTCTCGCTAGTTCTAGCATCTTTAAAGTTTTCCGATATTAATGTATTATGTTTCGGCGAGTTTCAAATCAACCAGGTCCAGCACTCTGATAATTGGGGAGGCATTGAGATTATTCTCGGAAAGCGCTGATACGACGAAGGGCTTTTTTTTAGTTCTAAACGCGCAGACTTGTATTTTCGGAAGGGGAGAGACTTTCTACTCTTAGAATAAAAATTACCAAAATTTGTTTAATTCCTTCTTGATTATATAGTATGTAACAAAATTATATTATATTTTTCATATTTTAATTATTTTAAGTTAAATACGGTCATTCAATAATTTTAGTAATCCGTAACATATTCAAAGTCATTTAATATATAGTTCGATCTGAAATGGCCACTATTACATCCCTAAATAAACCTTTTACGGAAGAAAACGATTGTGAAAACGGGAATGTTTTGTTTCCAAATTGATCTAACTCTCAATCTACACATCACATTGGTATATGTATGAAAGCATAATTTAATCACATTGTTTATTAATCAAGTTGATAGCTGCAACTGAATACATTTACTTACCGTAAAATAATCAAACTGGCCGATTAATTACAACCAGCTATGGTTTGAGCAAACATACTTCTAGCACGAAGATCAACAGGATGTCTGTTAATATCAGAAGTGGGATTTGTTAAGGTTGAATAACAATTCTATCATACTTCAGAGGTATAATTAATATACCATTAATAATATTGATTCTTGATATCTAAACATTATTAATATATGTATTACTCTCTTACTTAAAACAGTAACGAACTGTTTTACTAAAAAGAAGTGTTTTTAGTTAGAGTTTTTCACATCGCATAAGTCATTCGATTGTTATTAGATTAACAATACCAAATATGTTTAAGCCAAAAGATAGAGGTTGTAGTTAATTGTAGTTCCAATGGCTCCCATACAGACACTGGCGATAAATTGTAGTAAAACAATAGACCAGTCTGTAGTGGCTGGAAGCGCCGCCTAGCGTTCAACAAATAAATCAGTCGTTCAGGAGCGAGCCGGTGCTGCGAGGACTATGTGAACATTCTTTCTAACGCATCAATAATGCGAAAATTACATGCTACAAAACAATAAGAATATAGAAAATATAATATATACATTTATATCCACATAAATATAAAAATACATATAATTACTGTAGCTGCAAATACATACACAATAATAATAAATATAACTTATGTTTGTGACATATAATAATTCTTCAGTCTATGTTTAAACATCACGACGGAAGGACTAGATGTAATATGACTAAGGAGGGAATTCCATAACTTCGCTGCTTGTATAGAACATGATTTGGTATATAAGCTAGATTTGTAGAAAAGAATATCAAAAGTTTTGCAAAGACGCAGGACCGTTTAAGTTTTAATAAAAGACTAATATTCATTATTGAGTATAAAAAAATAATTGCCCTCAATTTTCTTACGATCATAAAAGTTATTTTGAGTTACGAGGCTTTTGATTGTTAATATATAGTTGTTAACTTTCTGGACAAAATAAATAATGAATATATTAGTTTGTAATCAAATGAAAAAGTAAAGAAAGGATAATAAGCACCCTAACTTGATTTATTGCTTATGAATTCATAAAAGAACTAACGTGGGCATGAAAAAATTACTTGTGTATTAACCATTGAACATTTTGCTCCCCTAAAAAAATACACGGATAAGATGAAATTAGTGAACATAGTCTTGGCTACTGTAATAGGACTTTCAAAATCTGATCGATCTGATCTGATTGAAAGGGCAGCTTCTATAGCTAATGGTGCTTATAAACCGTTCCTATTAACTACAGTGGCGTGGTGGGATTACGATCAGGAACATGGCAATGATTTTTTATTGAAATACAATGGCACTGTAACAACTACTAGAGTAAAGGAATGTATTGGACAATGTCGTAAAACATTTAGATTTAAACAAGCTGTCTTTTTTGCTGCCAAACCGGAGGAATTTGATAAGATTCTTGGAATTGCAGGTAATATTAGTTCAGTTGCCATGCTTGTCATACTAATCATAATAAATAGTAATGACACCAAAGATCTCATTAATTATACTAAAATAGCCTGGAAAAGAGGTGTCGCAGATATTGTAATTGTTAGCAAGAAAATCGACGATACAATAGGTATATCGACATATGAGCCTTATGGGAGAGGTATATGTGGAGATTTTTCTCCAATTGATGTAACAATGAACCAAACAAAAATATTCAAGGGAAACAACTATCAAAATTTTCATGGATGTCCTATCAGAGTTACTGCTTTCGAATTGATTCCTTATGTTGAGTTAATAAAGGAAAACGATACGGTTGTAGACATAGGTGGCATTGATGGCAGGTTATTAAAATTAGTTATTGAAAAACTTAATGCAACCATGGATATTGTATCAGTTTCTAACCACCAAGACCTCGGTTATTACATGAACGGGACTGCCAGAGGATCCTTTGGCGACCTCTATTATAATATTGCCGATGTTATGGTGCCCGCATTAATTTTGACTACGAAGAGATATCCCGCTGCACAGATCACTTCCGTCTACCGACAATCATACATTATTTTGTGTTTACCAAAACGTGCTGAAATTTATAAATGGTTCAAAGTTCTGCTTCCTTTTTACAATTCGACAACGCTCATGATTATTGCATCAGCCATAGGTATTTACTCTACATTGAGAATTATTCAGTTATTAGGAAAACAAGAATATCACTTACCACAAGGAACACTGTATGGCATATATTCATTATTTTTTGGTCAGTTCTATAATGTAAATTCAAGATATTGGTTAATAAATAGTCTGTTTGTTTCTTGGATTTGGTTCAGTCTAGTCTTTCGTATTTCTTACGAGGGCAGGCTTGTAGAAGGATTACATAGCATTATATTGGAGCCACCCGTTCAAACAATTGAAGAAGCAATTAAAGTTGTAAATGAAGTTCGTGTACATAGGACACTTATGGAATTTTATAAAAATACGGCGATAGAAAAATATGGTGTTCTGATACATTTACCGGATATAGTAAAAAGTTTATTTGAAATTGAAAGAGGGAATAAAATTTTGCTCGCTATCGAAAGTGGACAAGCTAAACATTATAGAAAACATGTTCAAGTTTTAGAAAACCGAATTATTAATTCACCATCATGTATTTTCTTGAGGCCTCGTTTCCCGGCTGCAGAGCATGTATCGCGTGTTTTGATGAGGATCACCGAGGCAGGACATGTTGTCAAAATAATGGAAACTATTACAGCTGGCTGGGAATTACACAATATTAATAAAACGGTTACACTGCACGTTGCACCCTTGGGAATGAAAATACTTGGATCTTGTTTCTTAGCTTTATTAGTAATGCATTTCGTATGTTTTCTTATATTTGGGGCAGAAGTTTATCATAATTACTATATTACACGTCGTAGGTTAATTCATTTATCGTTTAACCACTAATTTATAGACATTTTAATAGATCTTACAGTAGTTACAGTAACAAAGAAATTAAAAAATTAGGTACTTATATTAAATTTTGATGAAATTGTCATAATTTAGTGTTTTGGATGTTAAATATATTCAAAAGGATGCTTCTTTGCTAACAATAATAATAAAATTCAGATGATCATCACAAATAATTTGTAATACCTAATACATTTTTTATACAAACATCCAAATTCAAACGGTCAAATATCTCGCATAGCAATATATCAAAATAGTATATTTTACATAGTAGGTACATAGAACTTTACTATTCCATTCCTATACCTGAAACAGATTATACAGATACCTAACCTAAAATTAATATGATATCCAACGATATTAATACTTTTGCTAATTAATTGTAGCTACATTGTAAAAAAAACACTGTAGAAAAAAATATTTTAATAACAATAGTAGGTATTCGAATGATAATATTGTAAGATTAAACAATAGAATGGCATTAAGAAAGTCATCTTATAAATATTGATCGCAAATAGAATTAAAGTTAAATATGTAATAAAGTTAAGTCTGTGTCCGATCGTAATTAGACAAATATATATTTAAAGTGTTTCCGATCATATAAATAACCCAACATGGCCAACATGTCCTTGCAACATGGGCCCGCCAGTCGCCTGCCGCCAGTGGCCAGTCGCTAGTGAACTATTGATTTATTTGTTTAACGCTAGGCTCGCTTTAAACCAATAGTATTATTGTTTTTGAACAATTTATTGTCGGCGTCTAAATAACAGGAACTACAATTTCATATTATTAAGGTTATTTGGTTTCTAGAACTACAATCAATTTGATACATAAAAGAATAAAAGATGTTATTCGTACTCAAGTATTTAAACTAATTTCGATACGTAACGAACTATATGTCATCATTGTAAGTGTCATAAGTCCTTTAAAAGTGTTTGTTGCCTAAACACTAAACAGTCAGCCGGTCGGTAATTTACTACGGCTTAGAATAATGAAGTAGGTGGAGATTGATAATTAGATAGACTTTGGAGCAAATTAGTCTAATTGTTTGCGTCCATTCGTCAGTCAGTCGAGCCGGTAATGGCTATTTCAGATTCCATTAATGTATTAATATAATCAATAGTCATAGGATATAATAAGACATGGAGATGAAATAGACTCGGATTTGAATATTAGCATAGTGTTAAGATTACAAGGGATATTAACAGAGGTGAACATTATCAATAAAGCATTCTTTTGCAGAGCACTTATTTTTTTATTAGAAATTATGTCTTTCTGAAGTATGTAAAAATTATTCAATTAGTATTAAAAGAATCTGTCTAGACTATTTGTACAATAAATAGGTAAGTCATGCTTCAAATTCAATAAATATTTTTATATTTTGTTAAATTGTAATTTTCAACTTTTTAATAAAAAACTGTCTTGATGATGATAAATAATTAATTCGTCATTACTGAATTGTGAATTCAAAGGTTTTTAATCGTTATAAATATTTGGTTCGGTTCGATTTGTTGATTTATGATTATTAAAGATGCGTCTCTCTGATAACAGCCACAGTTCATTTGCATGGGAACGTGTTTCTAGTTTGATTGTTTCATATGTGAAGCAAATAACGTTTTAATTATTAAAAACTTGATATCAGTAATTATGTTGATGACTAACACGGTGTCGGTCCTGTTTTGTATAATAAATATAACTCAGGGGCGTTGATAGGGAGGGAGGGAGATAATGTTGTGTGTTTAGAAAAATGTTATATATTTTCTTATTAAATCAACATGAAGTAAAATGAGTAGAATTTCTTAAGTCACATCTAATAGACCTAAATGGCAAGGTACCATCCCCATATTGTTGTATTGTAATCTAGGAGGGAGGAAGGATAAGTAGATGATGATGATGATATCACAACTAGAAGTGAGTGAATTTAACTCCCTATACTTTATAAAACTAAATTAATGATATTTATCCTCAAAGTCCAGTAAAGGTGAGTGATGTAGTTTGAACTTTATTTACAAACAATATACCTAATGTAAATAAATATCTTTGACGTGATAGTAGGCTGTAGTCAAAATGAAGTGTTTGCTATCTTTTGTTACGATAAAAATAATTTATGTAATTGTTATTTACTTGTACTATATTTATAAAGTATATAACTATATGTATGTGGATAGCTGACTGATTACTCTCATACATCATATTAATAAAGGTGCGTCACAGTTTGTCAACTTAATTATAAAGCATCGCCTCTGATAAGTTATTTTACGAATATAATTATTATTATACTTATTACTACTATCAAGAAAACAATTTGTTCCTCTTTTACTTGAGTTTTTAGAGTTGAATATTATTAAATTTTTTGAAATCGTCATAGAACACGTAAGTATACGTCGTAAATAAATCAAAGAATTGAAAGAAAGATATTTTAATCCAATCTAAACAAATTACAGCCAATCACATTGCATAGCATCGCATAGCATCGTATCGTATCGTATCGTATCGTATCGTATGTTGGTTGTAGGTTGTATTTGTAATACAACCAATGTAAAGCATCCCATGAGGGTTCTCTACGATGTGACTGACTTTTTGGTGGGTTTGTAATTATTGGGTGAAGTTTATATGTAAAATAAGAAAATTGAGTCAACCGAACAACCCGGAAATTCTAATGGTTTTTTTTGTATGAAAAAAAATAAAATATGAGGATTAATTTTACGTCTCTAACTGACTGACTCTCACAGAACGCAAATTTAAAAACACTTCAACTTAAATTATAAATATGTACTCGCAGCTCAGCGCCCTTCTCGTTTACTTTATTAGTGAACGACCCCCCCCCCCCCCCCGTGTAGTCAGAGTAGCTTGTTGGTTATTAATCAATTTCTATTTTATAAATCCGAAAATTCATTGGAAAATAAACTGTAACTTTTACACAAAACTTTTCAAAAAAGTTTGAGTTTATTTTGGCAATGGGCAAAACTAAATTTTGCTAAATGTAAAGAGTTATTAAAGAAATTTGAAAATATAAAAACGACACTATGGTAAAATGATCAAATCCTCGTTTAGAGAGAACAGTGTATCTTATAATAGTTGTTATAACGGAAATTCAATTAAATACTTTTTGTAACGTAATTGTAACCAGCACAAGGCTGAAGGCACTCTCTTTAAGACATTCCTAGTAAATTTTTGTAGAAATTCATTACTTGTTTCATGACGTTTTTATGTGATGACTAAAATCTTTGAATAGATTTCAATCATAGTCAATTCAATTTAATAATACTTAATATCGTAGAAGTATGACGTAGGTAGGTCTAGTATAACACACTCCTGTTGTGAGCACTTCAACCAACCTTCCGGTCCAGACAACGTAGTTTCATCGCCCACCTGTCTAACTGTTGGTATTATAAACATGTTAGAAATCTAATCATTTTGGTAAGTTTCCAGTTGTTCACAAAATACTACAATAGTAGATAATATATAGTATAGTAAATTTATATAAATATAGAATAAAAAATAAACCGATACGGGCAGGGATTCGAACCTTCATTCTATTTTTCATTCTATATACCTATATATATAAGTTTAAATAAGCTTAAAATTATGTTAATATTATTATTAATTATTAATTTGGTAATTTGATCAATATAATAATTAATAATATATGTTATGTTTATATATATAATGTATATACACATTGTATATATTTTTACATGTTAGTGAGTTTGAAAGCAGGTATCTACAAATTTAAAAATTACATAGTTTTCATTTGCTGGAAGTAGCTTGCCTTCTCTAAAGTTTCCCAACCCAGGACACGAAGCGTCATAACTCCGGACCTAGGCACTTACTACCCGGACATTTGAACTGTCTATATTTATAAGCTACTCAGTCAAATAAAACATAGTTTTGATGTTTATAAATCAGCACTCTATTTGTTTTTACAATCTTAAACTAAACTGGACTGTGAAAAGTGACGCAATATAATCTTCTTAAGGTGTTAAAGAACTACCTACATTTAACATTTATTTATACAAAACAAAATGATACTCTTTTAAAACAACGAAGGGGCCTATTTTTCTTTTTTGTCTGTCTATGTTGGTAGCCCTGTTGGCCGTTACAGCGTCACCGGGGGAAGCGAAGGAGCCTATTTCATTGGCTCCGATGTTCACAAAAAGATTTTACATTCACGCACTCGTTTATTAATTTTGTATTAACAATTTCAATGTGCTTGTCTATATAAAAATGTCTTCAAAATCAGTGCATTGAATAATATTCCAGTCCAGTCCAGTCTTATTAATATTGTTCGGCATTAAAACCCGGACTCATGCGGGAAAACCTGGACGAGTGGCAACCCTAGTCCCTGGCTGGAAAACCAATGAAACCCTTCTCATTGAATTTTTAGGAAATATTACGTCTGTTTCCAGTTGTTTTTAAGCATCATCCTTCTAGAAGTAGGGTTTTTGTTATAATAAAAATACGATATAAAGAGTTTATTCCTTATTAGCACATCCGACAAACGATGTAAGCAGTAGCGTCCATCCAGACTTCAAAGAAAAAACACAAGTTTGTAATAATGTTATATTTACTATAAAGTATAAAGTTATTTCTAAATAAGAGACATTTGTTAAGATGTTCAGATTATGAAGATTCTAATACTCTAAAGTGAAGATATCTAACTGAATTTTTTCGATGTTCGTATTGGGTACACGGTGTACAATATATATATATATAGTGTTCAATAAAATACCTTTTTTCACTAATGGCCTATATTTAGTTATTATATAGAAAAACAAATTAAGGCATTAGATGGTTAATTTGTGGCTCTAACCAAATAATAAAATGTTCTACAACACAAATTTACTAATACAGTTTACAGTTTTTGAGTATATTGTTTTATCGTATTCAAAATATTCACAAAATTTGTTCGTCTAAAGTTCGTATAAAGTTTGTATTTCGATTTCCATATTATGTTATACAACCGTACAATCGTAGCATATCTGTGAATTTCATCTGAAAACATGCTAAAATAACAAATACGTTGATCAAACAAAGACCGTAATACCTATTTATAAAACGGATAAACACTACTATTGTATTCATAAAGAAACCATTATTTTATTGAAATGAGTTACATAATTAAAAAACAAATGAAGTTTGGTTGACTGAAGTGAATGGTCCGTTCTCTGATTTCTCTGATCTACTTGTCTTACGTGTATCGTCCACGCTGAGACCGACTGGATCGCGAGATATACTTCAGAGTCAATTTACATTTTGTTAGTTTTAACCACAATTTATATCCATAAAACTTAGTTTAACACTTAGGTGATCCCTTTACAGGTGTTCTGCAGGCTCGTTTGACCTCCTTATATTATAAAAAAAAATTCTTCGAGAACTTCTATAAGCCTACTCACATATCTTTATATATATATATATATATATATATATATATATATATTTCTTGTGTGCGTGTGTATATCACTGAACTCCGTTCAACTGAACTGTGTTCAAGGGGACTTGAGAATTGTTTAGATTCACAATTTGGTCCACTGGATAATGGTTTTTTGATTAATTTTTAATAAATAAGTAGGTGGTGATTTTGGAATGTTTCACATTGGTTCCGACGGATTGTGTTACCATGGCAATGTCAAATATTAAATAATCTTATATTTTAATTATAGTCTGCCCTGACAGTTGCGATAGAAATAAGAAAAATATTTTAGTACTAGCGGCCCGATACGTGCTTCGCTACGTAAAAAGTAAAATTTAAAAAAAAATATTTGAACAAATTCATTTATTCAAACAAAAAATCTTTATTTACATATTCATACGGTATCGATTGGTCAAATTATGTATAAATGTAGGGGAAAGGTGTACGAGATGATTCACTTAAGGGAAAATGCTTGTAGTTTATATAATATTCTACTTAGCGCGGATATAAAAACGTATATACATAGTAAATTTATCTGGCTTAATGTTGTCATACTCAAAATTTTAGTTTTATAAGATATTATATTATTTTTGATTACATTTTTAAAACGTTAGAAAAGGATCATCTTGTACACCCCGGTGTCCAAGATGATTCTTGCGGTGGTGGCAAGATGATCCCAGGATCATGTTGCCCCACTCCTATGTCGGAATCTTCATAGGTTCTGGTAGAATTATCAAAATAAAACCATAATCAGAGTTTAGTATATCTTTAATTAAATAAAATCAAAATCCAAAATCCTATTGCAGATAATGAACCAGTCTTATTAATTAATAATCAGTCCCAACTATAATTAAATTTCTTTGAAACAATCATCACAGATATCAGTCGTATAGTCGTAAGTAAAGTTTTAACATAGTTAAACATTCTTCTAAAGTAACTAAACTTATCTTTTAAAAATAATCCAGTAAAATAAATGTCACTACCCAAAATCAACATTTAAGAAAAACAAAAAACAAATAATATGACTACTACCTTTAACAAAGAACCAAATCTAGATTAAACTAAAAAAAAAAAACAAATTATAATTCTAAGCATCTTTTTCCTGGCGTTTTATTTCTACACCAATCGCATGTAAACTCATCGTCATCGCTATCTATCCCTGCACAAGCTTCGTGGCCCCATCTTTGGCATCCACAACATTTAATCCATCCCTCGCCCCTATCGTCTTTGGAAAATGTTTCCGTACAAAAAAGACATTCTGCGTCTTCTTCTTCAGACGACTCTAACACAATATTCTTCCTTTTGTTTGACATTCCTTTGCCTACTCCCTTCCCTTTCTTTTTAGGATGATTTTTTTTTACATTTTGTTGTTTTTTATTTGTTTTTCTATTTTCTTTTGCAGTCTTTTTATTTCTTTCTTCCTCTAAATAATTTTTGTATGGCGTACTAGTTAATATTGACGTGTCTATTCGTTTTCTCTTAAGATGGCTTCTTTTACCCACAATTTTTGGCAATGGATGAATTTGGGCTGGCGTTACATTAAAATGATCATATTGACTATCTTCAAGAATGGATGGCGATACACTTGAGTTGCGTGCGTAGCTCGTAGATGGTAACGGGGACAAAGGACTGCGAAATGAAATATTCTTATTATTTACAGGAGTTGGTGACGGTGTTTTATTCTGCAAATCTACACAGTCCTGTGATGTGAGGGTTTGTAGTGAAGGATCAGTGGCCGGTAGTTGACCTGTGTTTGAACCCGTTGTTGGCACTTCTACTACACTGGAATCTTCATTAAATTCCATTTCTGTCGTTGCAGCAGCAATAAAGTCAGCTTCGGTGAATACATCTGGGTTGAAAGGAAATATGCCGGTTTTGGCAAACCCATTGATGGCATTTATTGGGACTGCTGCTTTTAAATAAGCCTCTCCAAAAATCTTTGCAATCTGAAATACAGTCACTGGTCTGCCAGGATTGTTGTTCATCCATTTTTCGAGTGACTGATTGTGATAAATGCTCAAGGGATACATCAAGCTGACGTCTAAAGGTTGCAGTCTATGGGTGCAGTGTGGAGGCAGACAGACAATAGTGACGTGGTTTTCTCGAGCTTTTAAAATCAATTCCAAATTTTTTGTGTGTGAAAGATGGCCATCCAAAACCAACAGCACTGGATCTTCCGCAGAAGGTTTCGTGTGGCTTAAAAAATGGTCAAACCATTTGGTAAAAACTTCCAGATTCATCCAACCAGATGAATTACAGGCCCAGGCGGAGCCTGGCGGTGCGCCATCTAGTAGTTCTATCTTCATACGAACCCTTCGAAAGATGAACATGGGTGGAATAAAGGCTCCAGAAGCAGACATACAAATTATTGAGAATTGAGAAATATCATTATTTAAAATTGTCGCTAAAGGGTAGTGCAGAACTGGGAAGTATTGCTAAACCGGGAAGTATTGCTAAACCGTTACAATAATAACAGACTCTTAGTTCATAGTCATGTTAAGTCCCTGTTTACTATGAGTACTATATCTAGGGAGTCACCTGTGTTTATAAAACGTTTAATTGACTCTGTGTTGAAAAATCTACGCGCACTAAAGGTTCTCGGGGAGCCTACAGAGTCGTGGGATACGTTAGTTATATATATAATTGTGTCTAAACTAGATCAAACCACGGAGCGAGAGTGGGAGCAGTATAAGGGCACTTTATTTACTACTGGTAGTGAATCTAATACGCATATAAAGGTTGATGAGCTGATTAGGTTTCTAAAGAATCGCGCCGACATGCTGGAAACATTGCAATTGTCACACAGTAAAACCAGTAATGTTACTCAAAACGATAATAAAAAACTCAACTCGCAAAACAAAGTTCACTGCAATGTTGCCACCAATAAACCACCAGAAAGAACTCGTACATTCACTAAGCGGCTATGTTTTGCATGTAATGGCGATCATCCTTTGTACTCTTGTCAAACATTTATTAATAGCTCTTTAGACTCA
Source organism: Napeogenes inachia (assembly GCA_959347355.1). NCBI lineage: Eukaryota > Metazoa > Arthropoda > Insecta > Lepidoptera > Nymphalidae > Napeogenes > Napeogenes inachia. Next base: position 31,247,955 of record OY365791.1, on the reverse strand, counting down.
AAACTTAAGGTTATTAATGACCACAAGCTATGCATGAATTGTTTACGTACAGGTCACACTATAGATGTATGTAGGTTTGGGCCTTGTCGAATGTGTAATCAAAAACACAACTCATTAGTACACCCTAATACTCATACTAGCACAGATAAGGGAGCTAATCAGTCGGTCACCCTTCACGTGTCTCAATCTAGCACTGAGATGACGAGCGCTGCGGCCACTGTGGCGCGTCCCCCACCAGTGGCATCTGAACCGATTAGACACGCCTCCTCCTTATCTTTGCGAATTCCAATAATGCATGCGAACAAGGCTCAGGTAAACAAATCAGCCGGTATGAAACCGGTTCTGTTGTCAACCGCGCTAATTGAGATTATGGATGTTCATAATAATTATCATGTAGTTCGTGCCATTCTTGACTCTGGTAGTGAGCGATGTTTCATAACGAAATCTTTATGCGACTTATTAAACACGCCAATAATACAGTCCACTCAACAAATACGAGGGATCGGTAATTCTGTCACTCAATCTACGCAATTATGTAGTGTCAAAATTAAATCGCGCATCTTTATAAACTATATTACGCAACTACAATGTTTTGTTTTGCCAAACATTACATCGGCATTGCCTTTGATGCCATTTGAAGTTACTCAGTTTAAAATTCCCGAAAATGTTCAATTAGCAGATCCACAATTTTATGAATCCAATCAAATCGATATTCTGATAGGCGCAGACAAGTTTTGGGATTTATTAGAGGACGGTAGATGTCGTTTACCTACTGGTCCTTATCTTCAAAATACAAAACTTGGATGGATAGTTTCGGGTTCTGTATATTCTATTAAACAAAATACGCAAGTAGTTAGGTGTTATTTCACACAATCATTAGATAATTTAATGCGCAGTTTCTGGGAACTCGAGGAGAAACCGATTAGTTCATTATCCGATTCACTATCTAATGAGGAACGCAGATGTGAAGATCACTTTGTGCAGACAGTTACGCGGGAAATTGACGGACGATTCTGTGTACAGATCCCTTTTAAAGAATCACCTGAGTCGTTAGGTGACTCTTATCATTTAGCAGAGAAACGGTTTTATGCGCTAGAAAAACGACTGCTACGCAATCAGAGTTATAAAATGCTATATACCGAATTTATGAATGAGTATCTGCGGTTAGGTCACATGACACGCATCGAAACCTATAACTCACCATATTATTTTATGCCCCATCACGGAGTGTTCCGGGAACATTCCTCTACTACCAAACTAAGGGTAGTGTTCGATGCCAGTGCACAGTCCAGTAACGGAAAATCATTGAATAGTCTACAATTAGTAGGTCCACCAATACAAGGTGATTTAATAAGTATCCTATTACGATTTCGCGAGAATCGTTACGTGGCATGCGCTGACATCGAAAAGATGTATAGGCAGGTACTTATTGATGAACGGCAGCGGCACCTGCAACTCATTGTATGGCGTGAAAATCCTAGCGATCCGCTCGGGGTATATCAGCTCAACACAGTGACATATGGCACCGCTTCCGCGCCATTCTTGAGTTGCCGATGTTTGAAACAACTCGCGCAAGAATGCAGTGACGAAAATGTTGCCAGGATAATCAGAGAGGATCTATATGTAGATGACGCAATATTTGGAGCTCCTGAAACCCCAGAACTCATGCGCCTTTGTAATAAAACAGATCGGGTTCTACAGTCAGGTTGTTTTAAATTACGTAAGTGGATTTTTAACTTTCATGTTCCAATGACAGATAACATTTTGAAAGAATTATCGTTAGGTGAGCACATACATAGCAAAACCTTGGGTCTAGGGTGGTATAATGGTGAAGATTATTTTTATTTCCATACACAGATTAAGAATAGTTCAGACAGCGTTACGAAACGTACACTGTTCTCCGACACCGCTCAAATATTTGATCCTTTGGGTTTACTCAGTCCAATCATAACTACGGCTAAAATCTTGATACAACGATTATGGTTATTAAAACTCGATTGGGATGAGCCTGCTCCTCATGACATCAGCCAAACATGGAAACGGTTTGTCAGCGATCTGACATTATTAAATAAAACTCATATTCCGCGTCATGTAATGTGTAACAAATATACGCGCATAGAATTACATATATTTACAGACGCGTCGCAGGCAGCGTATGGCGCGAGCGCTTACATTCGAACCATCGACGATGAGTCATTCGTGCACGTTAAGTTGTTATTCGCTAAAGGCAAGGTTGCACCGGTCGCTAGTCCTATCACCATTCCGCGATTGGAGTTATGCGGGGCACTAGTTGGTGCGAGAATATATGATAAAGTTATTAAATCGTTACGATGTCAATTTGACTCCGTTATGTTTTGGACGGATTCGACAATCGTTTTAGGTTGGCTTCGCATGCCTCCATCCTCTCTAAAATCATATGTACAAAATAGAATTGTGCAAATACATAATTTAACTGAGCCGCACTCGTGGAACCATGTAAGTGGAAAACATAATCCAGCTGACTTGGTGTCGCGAGGTTTGAACTTGGGTTCACTGTGTGACTCCAATCTATGGTGGGAGGGGCCGCTATTTCTACATCAATTAAATTTTAATAGTACTAATGATAATACGCATACCCTTGATATACCTGATAACTTACCCGAAATTAATTCTATACAAAATGTTACTTCGTTATTATCTAGCGAAATTAGTAATTCATATTTTTCGTTTTCGCGATTTTCTCAGTTTAATCGCCTGAGGCGTGCCGGCGCGTATGTTCTACGTTTTATTTATAATGCGCGCAATAAAGACAGCAAGCGCTATGGCCCGCTAGAGGTAGATGAATTGAGTGAGTCCGTGTTAAAATTAGTAAGAATGTCACAACAAGAATCTTTTCCGGAAGAATACAATATTTTAGTTAAAAACGGTAGTTTAAGAAAAAAACATAACTTGAGCAAATTGAATTTAATTTTAGATGAGAATAAAATTATACGCGTTGGTGGTCGAATAAAATATTCTACTACTTTTAGTTTTACTAAAAAACATCCATGTTTAATATCATCAAAACACTGGTTCTCCGAACTATTGTTTAGATACGAACACAGACAACTACAACACGCAGGACCGCAGGCCTTACTATATAATATTCGCGAGTCTTACTGGCCGTTAGGAGGAAGGAACCTCGCAAGGCGCATCGTACATCAATGCATTATATGCACTCGACTACGAGGTAAAACACCAGCTCCAATCATGGGTAATCTACCAGCAGAAAGAATTACACTAACCTTTCCATTTTTGCATTGCGGAGTAGATTATGCAGGGCCCGTCTTTATTTTAAATCGTAAGGGCAGAGGCTCGAAGCTTACAAAGGCTTATATATGTTTATTTGTTTGCTTCGTAACTCGTGCGGTACACTTAGAACTAGTCAGTGATCTTTCTAGCGACGCTTATCTACTTGCGCTTAAGAGACTCATAGCTCGCCGTGGCAAGCCTGCCAAAATTGTGTCTGATAATGGAAGGAATTTCGTGGGCGCGGCAAATGAATTTTCAAAATTTTTGGCTAGTTGTTCCCCTGATATTATTGAATATGCGAGTAGTCAAGATATTAAGTTCTCTTTTATTCCTCCTTATGCGCCTAATTTTGGTGGGTTGTGGGAAGCTGGGGTGAAATCATGTAAACATCACTTGTTAAGGGTAGTTGGTAACGCTCATCTGACTTTTGAAGAATTTAACACAATATTATGTCAGGTAGAAGTCATCCTCAACTCCCGACCTATTAGTCCCATGTCTTCCGATCCTACCGACTTCACTCCTCTGTCTCCAGCCCATTTCCTGGTTGGCCGTCTCCTTACAGCGCCACAATCTGAGGAGTTGACCGATGTTCCTGTTCATCGACTGACACGCTACCAAAGGTTGGAACAGATGCGACAACACTATTGGAACAGGTGGAGCAAGGAGTACATCTCTGAACTGCAGGTTCGAGCGAAATGGAGGGAATCCAAATCCGATCTTCAACGTAACACTCTCGTGGTCGTGAAGGAGGACCATATACCGCCGCTAAAATGGAGTTTGGGAAGAATCATATCCACAATCCCAGGGAAGGATGGAATCGCCAGAGTGGCGGAAATACAAACGAGTGCAGGAGTTATAAAACGCGCTTTCTCTCGCATTTGTCCGCTGTTTACTGAGAACCTGATGGATTAAATAACTTTTGGTGCTTCCAAGGCCGGGGGCATGTGCGAGCATCCTATTGGTGTAACATCCCGTCATCCACAGCCGCGGCCAATCCGCGTTGTGGAAAATATCGTCATATTCTCTTGCCCTGATTGGTACTTTTAGCTATTCGACCTGAGACCTCTATCAATATACTTACGATTATTGTAATAATTAAAAATAAACTGATTTTTCTCAAAGTAAAGTTCGCAAATTTATTTTATCGCTACAAGTCCTCCACAACTATAAAGCTTTCGAAACGACGGGTTATATTTAAAATTTAATTATACGTGTTAATATATTTTAATTAAACGTGTTAATAATAATTATTTAATAATACCCAAATGCATTTTTTCTTTAGTCCCAAATGCTTTAAAATTGTATGGGGTACTAAAGACAAACGGTTAATTACCTTGGTGGCGAAGTCAAAAGTGAGGTTATTTTTGCACATGGAAAGATAATTACAATTACAAATTTAAAAGATAGGTAAGAATGTTTCAATATTGAATAGCGAAAAAAAAAACTAACGATACAATAAGTTATTTTTATTAAATGTATCAATAATAGGTGGATATTATAAAAATGCAAAAGTGATAGATCACAAGAGACGTACAGAGTACAAAACAATAATTAACAAAACAATCTATAAAATATTTAATTATACAAATAAATGTACTGCATTTATTAATTATTTACATATTAATTACTTCATCGATTTGTTACACAAACCATCGGCTTATAATAGTTTCATTTCAGTATTTAATAATTAAATACGATTACTAACATATTGTGTTATACAATATGGGAAGCAAAGGTTACAATATGAATGGCATACAACTTAGTTTTAGCAACACCCGTACATACAAATAGAATATAAAAATACCCTTTTAACGATATCGCCCTATTATTCATGTCGTATTATTTTTGTAAAAAAAAGTAACATTGTCACGTTCGACAACTCTTCAAGCATTTAATAACTTATAGACAAAATAATTACATATGGATGAAGACGAATATACAGTATATAAACAGTCTTGACAGAGACAGATGGTACTTAAATAGGTTGAAGATAGAAGTAACATTGAGTGATTGCATCTTGTAAAAAAAATATATAAAATTGTATGAGAATTGTAAATGTCTCAAAAATGTATCTATAATGTATATACCTAAGTGTCCATGGTCTGTAGAATAAATGAGACACATAACTATATACCTATACGTGTCAAGTAATAATAATTTGTGTAAGTATTACTTTATTGAACATCGAATAAATTCTTAGATTAGACATTTAACGCGATTTATTATAAAATTTTTTCGTAAAGCTATAAATACATCGAAAAACTTATTAGTTTAATATTTGTAACAATCGGCCTGTCTTTAATATCGTCTATTTCATCGCTGACAGCGCCGTACAGCGCCATCTACCCGCCTCTCTGAGTCAACACGGCGTCTACGAGGAGAACAGCGCCGTTGATGATGGAGAGCGACGCTTTTGCCAGATTTTTATCTCTAAATTCACTCTTGCTATAATGTTGGAACCTAAATACAATACCAGATTAATAAAGGTCATAGAACATAGAAAGGATCATAGAAAAAAATGTAAATAAACATCAATAACAACTAGTTTTATTGTATAATAATAGGAAGTAGCTTAAAATGTGTATGGGTAGTTGATTATACTATACCTGTCAATCAGCACAGCTCCGCTGGCGACAAACAGAGCGACCCCTACCAGCGAGTAGAAGATGTCGATGCGTTTGTGTGACGGAGTCTGCAACACGTACCCTGAAACATTGTGCGTTATGGTTCACTAACAATGTCTTAATACTTCTTTAATATTATGTAGAGACGGACATGTTTATATAAGAAAACAATACGTGTTAAATGATAGAGGTGTAACAAAGAAAACAAACAACCAAAAACTATATAGTTTGAACTCACCAGCTGCAGCACCTGCGAATATAATTAAGTATCCCACGAAGGTGCCGGTGACCAGCATTCCTGCGTCTGCGTCGCCGTTGTAGCTGTGGTAGTGCAGCGCCACACACGCGCAGGTCAGAGCCTGAACAAGCCTCACATGTGATCATGGAATCGGCTTACAACTAACATATCGACTTACATACCTGCCGTGAAGGTAGCGTGAGAAAGAATTTGTACACTTTCTATGTAGGTAAATTAACTTTGACATTATGGTCGAGATTATGCAAACCACGATTTGTTTCCTTGATTGATCCTTCATCATCAAGTCACAGGTCAGTTAACGCGTTTAATAATAATTTAAGACGCGAATTGTTATTACAATCTTTAAAAACAAAAGTTAGATCAGGATAGATTATAATCGACCGTTTATTTGATCAGTTCTTAAATATAAAACCATCTATTAATTAAAGAGAATAGAATATAATATACTTGATATTATATACAATATAGGAAAAGTAAGTATTTAATTGCGAGTACGTTTAAATAATATTCAATGATGCCGGTGATGTCACGTCTACAACTGACAAGGTCTACAATGTACAGTGATGTCATAGCGCTGCTTTTAAAATACAGGTCGCACTTGCGAGGTTATAAACGAGAGAGACCTTGGAACGATGGTGATTACGGGTTTATCATTTTCATCTTTTATTACTTTATGACAGTTGACATTTCAAAATGGTTGCTGGTTGGTGAAATAAAGGAAGTGAACACCTTAACTTCGAAATCGTATTCAATACAGGCTTCCCTCTATTTCTCTTCTCACCTACATTTTATGAATACCTATATCATTAAAAATATGAATATCGATAATTAAGATTAACGGATCAACTCATTAAAATTCAAAATATAAGCTTCAAATAACGATAACAGGATGTAATATGGTTAATTAAAATGAACTCATTAAATATTAACGGATATAGGTTAATATTTTCATATATGTACAAGTGTGATAAGATTCCCTAACAAATGAATATCAAAAGTATTATGAGTACATCGAGCATTAATATATCTTTCCAAGCCTTTAATGAAATAGGTATGTCTGTAATTTTGAATAAATATATTTCTCTAACCTCGTATTAATAAATGTAACATGTTTTATATTCGACTGTTTATTTCCGCAGATTATTTTCAAAACTGACTATTTCTAAGACGATTCACAAAATATACGGAAAGGAAGAAGTCACTTGATCAAAATAATTGTAAATAATAAAATAAAATCAGTCACAGTGTCTATAATTTAACACCATTCAATGAATACATTTTATAAAGATAAATCAAAAGGCCAATTAATATTCTTAAAATTATTAATTATTATGTTAATAAAATATAAATTGTGACTTAAAAGACTTTCATCCTAACTTCGTAAAAAAGAAATAGCGCAGAAGATAAAAAATAATCACGTAATTAGGTCAATGGTAACAATGGCCTTGTTAAGTGTTGGTAAGTCTTGAAGTCTTGAAGTCTTGCCATGAAAAGGCTATAGTTTAGGTACCAACATGGGGCATGAACACATTACATATTTGATAACAAGTCATTTGAATTCTTGCTTATCACATTTAACGACCGACGGAAGAATAACGTTTAACGACTTAAGAATATGTAGATTATACCTATTAGTCGATTTATTAAGAACTGGAATTTATAATACATGGTTTATTAGATGTATATTTGCAATTAAATTGGTCAAAGTATATTTGCCTCGTGTCATACATGGCTGTGTAAAGAACATTCATTGTATGAAAATTACAATGTTTGTATTACTTTTTGATTTACTCTAAGAGAGTTAGAAGTGGACAAGAAACAATATCGGTGTGTGCGAGTGTGAGTGTGTGAGAGTCATAGTCCAGTGACAGGTCTGCCTGCACTTGGTGTGTAACTGGGCCTAGGTTAGTTCTTTAGTTGATTATCTCATTTCTACTTAACATTAATGGACCTATTTCCTCATCAAATCTAAATTTAACGCTGAATTAGCTAATCTTATATACAGGAAAATATTACAAAATTGAACATTTTATTTAGGTATATTGTTGTAATTTAAATAGAGTGTAACTAGTGCCGTGCCGTCATAGTTTATATTTAAATCTGTTTCTAAACTTAAACTTTTATCCACAGAAATAAAGATTATTCAATAAATTATAAATGAGTAAAACGATAAGTAAGTTTGTAATAGTAGAGCAGGCAATAATAAAAACAAATGATTCATACATTGCGCTCGATAATCTAAATTAAATACATTATAGTGTTTTAAATAATTGCTAGTATAATAATGTTTACTTTTACTTTTAATCGATAGCAGCTAAACACCAAAATAAACATCGGCGGCGCGCTCTGCTTGATCAAAACAAATGTTGTTCCTTGAAGGAACCTAATCAAATATAGCTTCTACTACATAGTGTTAATAACACAAGACATTCACTTACCAGCTCCAGGAACTTAACAATTGTCAGTCTGCTTACAGCCATTGTAAGATGACAGAGACACAAGTGACGAACTGGAGACGTAAAGACGTAGCGACGCGGAGAGCGCGGACTGCTTACTATGCGATACGGTCTGTACTGAGTCGTTAGAACGGGCGAATGAATGACGAAGTATGACATCATAGCTAGTGGGCCGTGAACAGCCATATTACTTTATTTAGTTGCAGGATTCCTACTTAACTGATATGATATAAAGTCATTTAAAGATGGACCTATTCTTAGAAAATTCATTGGGTTAACAATTCTATAGCTTAGAGTTTCCGTTATTAATTAAGATTTCAAATTTTTAAATTTCAATATTTAAATTAAAAATCCTGCCCACTGCGAGTCGGAGTCGTATACGATTGTTTTAGTAAAATTACATTTAAAAAACGGCAAAAAATATTATTTGTTGTATGAGAGCCCCTGTTAAAAATATATATTTTATTTTTTGTTATACGTCAACAGAAATACATCATCTGTGAAAAGTTCCAACCGTCTAAGTATCAAGGTTCCCGATATACAGCCTGGAAACAGACAGACGGACAGAGAAGGTTTAGTAATAAGGTTCCGTTTTTAAACATTTCTTTATTTTTAACCTCTGCAATCATCCAGGGGAAGATGGAGGCGGTTATGTAAGATTCCTACTCACTAAACCAGTGGGTTGCCGCCGACGTCATGATGGGACACCACGGGATCGCTTTCGAACTCACAGCAATACTCCGACGTGAACCACGGAGAGGGCGGAGAGGGCGCCACCAGCCACGAGACGCAACCGGTTTTTCGGTAACTCCAAAAATGTTCTTGTATTAAAATTAACGTTATTGAATGGAAGATATTATTGTTTTATTTATTGAGACAACACGCTAGTGGTTTTTATATAAATTATATAATAATTGTGTTAGAGGATTTTATTTTAAAAAGCGAAGATAAACATTTTAAAGCATATTATAAGAGGGTATTATATTCATAACTATAATAAAGTAGGTATACCTTTAAAATGTGTCTTATTTGATTTTTTAATATTTTCTTATTAATTTTATAAGTAAACCATGACGTAAATATGAGTAATAACTGCCTATTTTTGATATAAACATGACCTCAACCATATCAGCACTTAGTCATGACACAAATATGTTTTTATTCATAATTATAAAACACTAACTAAATATTATTACTTTTGCATAAATTAATTTGTTTGTAATTATCAGGTTTTTTTCTAAATCAGTAGTATTAACTGGAATATAATATTATTCTATTCCTAAATAATAATTTAAAGTATAAACATCAATATATGTTAAATGGATAACGCTAAAGAAATGAAACTATAACGTTTGGAGTTCATTTCGGTTACTCGGGAGATGACGTCTTAAAGACTCAGGCAGCTTTAACGATGGTGTGGTGAATGGTCAAATTTAACAAAAGAATTGAGCTGAGAAGAACGAAAAGTACTGGAATAATCAGATTATCTTTTTAATTTTGTAATTAAAGTTTCGTGAACCATGATGAATATTAAATATATATATTTACCCGGCTATAATCATGTAATTTAATCAGAACTTTCCCGACTAGTGTCGAACTTATTCGGGGTTCCTATTAATGAGCTCTGAGCATGGCGGACTCGCGGCGTCAATATCGAGGTAAATATATATTCAATATGTTTTCTTTGATAATTCATAAGATATTTCTCATTTTTTTAATTATTACGAGATTTTAATCTACTTATTTTCAAAAACATAACACGCGACATTTTTTTTTTGTTGTGGGAAATTTCCTCATGGATACCACTCCAGTACGACGGTACCAGAGTGGTTATGACGGACTGTTACCGGATAAAAACCCCAGTTATGAGCAGTCCTCCTCCGACATGGTGGAGCAAGATGGGGTCGCGTTAGCGTTCACCAACTTGCCCCAGCTGTAGATTCGGACAAATGTGGGGTGACCTCACTCACACGAAGGTCATCCCTCCGGGGGTGTCAACCAGCCTAAAGTTCCCCGTCTTCCGACTGGTAAACCCATCTATACGGAGGGCGAAGAAGGTGAAGAAGGTCATCTTCTCCTTAACCCGTACATCTGCGTTAGATCAAGTCAGAGAAGGCGTCGTCCTCCCTTGCCCGCTCCACGGCCTCTTTCTGCATCGTCTTACCAGAAGGAAACCACCGCCTGCCACAATCTCTCACTGTCGAGGATGACGTTGATAACGCTCGGCAGAGAGAGATCCTTAACGCTGAAAGCGTATGCAGCTGTGGACTCCATGCGGCACATACCTCCAGCATATGAAGCGTCGTATCCTGTGGCGCTCCACACTCATGACAGACCGGGTGGCCTCCTGTCCAGCGATTTGGTGCAAGTAAACACGTGACATTCCTTAATCATCACCATTTTATAACAAAAATTAAAATAACGAAAATAACGGACACTATTTCGCATTTCTGATTATTATTTAAATTAGTTTACATTTGATTATTTATATTTTTAAAAAAAATATTCAATTTATTCACAATATATCTGTTGTATAAAAATCACACTAAATTTACCGTTACATTGTTTATGTATCTTGTTTTATTTATATGTACATACTTAGTCTGGCCATAAATACTGTTACAATTAAAAATTAAAAAATATTACGTTTGAATTTGGAATCTGTCATTCTTATACGATTGTTCATTGTGTTTTGGCGCCAATACATTATACAATATTTTGCGATATTAAAATGGTGTGTGGTGATACAGAGAACAGAATCGTTGTGGTTGCATTACACAAAGTAGGTATGGAACCAAATGCAATTTTTAAAACTCTCCATACACTTGGTATAAGTCAAATGTTTGTGTACCGGGCTATTAATAGGTACAATCAGACTTCCTCTCTTTGTGGCAGAGAAAGATCTGGTCGTCCACGTAGTGTTTGTACGAAAGAGGTGGTCAAAGCAGTAAGGGAAAGAATTCGAAGAAAGCCTGTCCGAAAGCAAAAGATTTTATCTCGGGAAATGAACATAGCACCTTCAATCATGTCGCGTATTTTAAGAAATGATTTAGGACTTGCAGACTATAAGAGACAGATTGGTAATTTCTTAACTGAGAAATTAAATTCAAATAGGGTGGTAAAATCAAAATACCTACTAAAGCGGTACGCAAAGGGAGCTCACAGAAAAATTTTGTTTACGAATGAGAAATTTTTTACAATTGAGCAACATTTTAACAAACAAAATGACCGTATTTATGCTCATATCTCTAAGGAAGCTTCCCAATTAGTCTACAGAGTGTAACGTGGGCATTATCCATGCGATTGGCAGTGAAGCAATTCCCCATAGAAAGAACGCGTGCTTCTATTAATAACTGTCTTCGAATAAGTTTTTTATATTATTAATTGTTTTGTATTTGTGTATTAAACTAACACACTGTAAAAGTAATAAATGTTAATTGCAATGAAAAAGAATATATTTTTTTTTGTTACATTATTTATGGCAAGACTAGATATATATATCTATTATTAAATTGAATGGATTCCAAACAGTTAAGATATATAAACAAAATATGGTTTATTCAATGGGAGTTGCTTGGTTTTGCATCATGAGGAGTTTAAAGTATTGATGACCCGTCACAAGGTAGATGTGATATCCATGGACTAAGACCGGCCCCTGTCGTACCTGCTTGTAGATTTCGGCCAGATCAATTACGAATTACGATCAGGAGATAGGGTTGACTTTTTATACAAAATGCGACCTTGGCTTACCAACATCTCTTAAAGCAATGTTACTTTGATAATGTATCGATAAGAAGTTTCGATGACGTCATCCTAAATCATTGGATCTCTTACCACATAAAACATTATTAACTTGTACCATGAAGTGTTTTTTCACAAACGAAACATAAATGTATGATTGCTTTTTGTATAATTTTATTATTTTAAAAAGGTCACTTTTTCGCGACGGTTTTATCATTGTTTAATAATTTAGGTACTTAATTAAGTCAGTATTAATTTCAGTGTAGTCGAAGTCAATTCGTCACTGTTTTTAAGTATAAATGTTTGTCGTCGGGGGTTTATTTTGTTAAACAACATAATTGGTGACAATTGTTTTGCATTTCTGAAACATTATATACATACCTATAATGAATCCGAACTAAACGAACGAAACCGTACTGCAGAGATTTGGTGATAAATGTTCGCTTTAGAGTTATCTGACTAATATACTATATAATCAAGCCAAAACTACTAGACGGATTTTGATGAAACTTAACAATATTGTAGCTTATGTACCAAAATAACACATAGGCTATAGAATTTCTAACCTTTGCACGTGGTTTTGTCTGTGACATAACATACATTGTAGCGCGATAACTAATTGTTACAGGAAACCCTGTTTTCAATCGTTTAGTTCACTGAATTTTACATAATTATTTGTGTAAATATTTCTTATTACCCGACGACTTTAGAAGGAGTATTATGTTATTCAAATATGCATATGTTATATAGAAATATAGCCAATTATGCAATTTTTATGTTCCCTGTTACAGTCTAAACGGAATAAAGGATTTTGAAATATGAGCTATCGGTAAATACATCAAAAATAATAGAAAATAATATTTTTATCGTATTTGCCGTTTCGGCCTTATATAAATTCTTAGCCATAAAAATATTATTTTCATAGTCCACGTGGACGCAGTCGCGGGCAACAGCTAGTAATATATATAAGAGGGCGACGTCGGGTGCAGTGTTAGTTTTGTCGGAACCAACACCAGAGCTGGTGAGTCATAACTCATAAGGTCAAACCTGATTTTAACTACTCATGCTATAAATCATCCGACACAACCTTTGTTTTATATACATTATAAACCACAGTCCTTCCCTTTTAGTTATTCTCAATTTCACTGCAGCCAAGTGCAAAGCCAATTAAAACGAATCTTTTCAGGTAATAATATTGATTTTTAAGCTGTTTAGTTTCTTGTTTAAGAAAGCTCCATTTATACAATGATATACCTAGGAGTTTATAGTTAGCTTGAACGCGGTAGAAGTTATAGCGGAGCAAGAGTTATATATATATAGTTATATATGTCTCTATAACCTACTTAAAGACTTTAGCCTTTCTAGAACAAGCACCGGTTCATTTCTAGAACGTATTTCAAAGGAGGCATTAGTAGGTTCTTTCCAAATTTGGTTAGGTAGATAGAGGAGTGTGGACAGTAAAGATGAGCGTGTTTACGCATCATAAAGGGGCCCCTTAAACCTAGTCCTGGGTCGCAAGTCCCAGGCACTGCTTGCACTCCTCTCCTTGCGACGCGAGGGGCCCGGCACCCGCTCGGTGAATCCATGGAATGCTAATAAGCTTCGTCTTATTTACAATATATATTTTTTAATCAATTAATATAATTAATTTTATTCTGTGTGTAAAAGAGATGTCAATACAATTCTAAATTAAACAGGTCTCTCATTTTTTCCTATTGCAGGCACAGAAAGAATTCGTTCTTTTATGTCACTACACAGGAGTAAAACAATATTGTTTTATAGAGCTCGTGGTAGGAATCAAATTAATATTATTGTAATATTGCTACAAAAAGTTCTTAAAACTATGATAAGTAGTTTTAAAAGCAGGTCAGGTCAATCACGTCAGGCCCCAAAACTTAAAGGATGATAGACCACGACGCACCGGCGGCCTCTGTCTGTATGTATGAGGTATGTACAGACATTCTCATTTCATTAAAACAACTATAGTAAGTGATCTAATTGACTGACTCACGCAGACTTTTAAATAAAGCCATTCCTGAGAATATATTCACACCAAGGAATAGTGTTAATTATTATGCGTGTGCGCAGACAGCTCTGACGTAACAATACAGAATACTCATCATAAACTTAATTTCTGGCGCCATCTTCCTATATCTACATTTTAGAATTTAAACATCATTTTCTAAACAAACAATTAAAAAAATATAAAATGTTTTATTACTTTCTTACATAGAACACTAGATTTACCATCGTTTTATTTAATGTATCCTATAATATATAACTTGAATATAATTGACTGAATTGAATAAAAAAAAAACTATAGAGATAACAACGATATAGATTAAAGTGCAATAAGAAATTGACAAAGCACTGAATAAATATGAATCACAAATAATATACCTACCTACATATGTGCCGCCAAAAGTAACTGTTCTTTAAATCATTTTAATAAATTTCAAAGGTGCAATATTACAAGCTCAAAAACGATTTTCTTTGATTGGAAATATGAATATTATGTTATAAAAAACAAATTATGGCAAGAAATTTTAGTTACTTTTACTCTATCTATTAGTTTTTTATAGAACTAAAGCGTAGAACCTCTTGAAAGTACAGCTATATCGCCGGCTCACAATATAGTTCACTGTTAGTATTGAAGATGTCTCTGTATTCAATTCAAAATTATTCCAGGTTATGAAAATTAAATCAATTAGGTACCACCTACTACTCTATTATAACAGTAATTATTTTTTTTTACCATATACCACGTTTGAACGTTGTTTTTGATGAAAAATAAAACTACATATTAAGGTGTACAGAACGATCGATAAAGATCGATGTTATAAGAGATATAATAAAAAACATATACTATTAAATATACATATTTCAAACAATTAAGGGCTGCAGCGCTTGGTTGACTTAGATCGAAGGCTCTCGTCGTCCTTGTGCGCAGAGCAGAGCGCCAAGAGAGAGTCTAAAGTGAGCAGCGAGGCGGCGGCCAGCGCGCACACAGCAGCAGCGTGCGCGGTGCTGCGGCGCTGGCAGTGCGGCACGTCGCGCCAGCCCTGCAGCGTGACGGCCCCGCTGGCGCCGAACAGAGCAGCGCCTGCGCCCGACCACCAGGCGTCGATGTACGCGTCGGCAGCGGCAGACACCACCTCACCTTAACCGACATGCAGTTAACATGTTCTAATTATTATTAGTCCAAGTACTGAATATTAACTAAATTATAAAATATTTTTATAAATTCACGCTAGGTACCTACAATCAATGAGTACTGGACTAGAGAACTGACAGTTATCTTATTATTATCCGCTGAATGATAGAAACCTACATATATTATAAATGTAACCTGCCTCATCCTCATTAAACAGTACCACTGTTAGTAAAACCAAACAAAAATCTATGTTAAAAATCTACATTACATAATAAGTTTAGTTGATTGTTTAATTGAACAGACAGACAAGAGAATAATGCACAGCTTTATTATAATAAAAATAATTATTTTTTTATAATACATAGTCGTTTATAAATACAAAGTCGCCTTTATACCGCACAGTTTGAGTATTAAATTTGATTCATGACAGATATCGAAGAATTGAAGTAATCATCAAACGCTAGCTTCATCATCAAACTGTTCACTGTCCAAATACGCCAGGCTCAAGTCGAACAGCATCACGAAAGCGTTAAGCACAGCCAATGATCCCATTAAGAGAGCAACGTTGTGATCTCCGGTTTTAGGATGAGCAAGGCTTTTTGTTCTAGAAGATAGCACCATTCCACCGCTTAAAGAAAACAGGCTGATACCAAGCATCCCAAAATACATGTCCTGGACGAGATCTAGAGGAGCGAAAAGCATTTCCCCTAAAATATTTATGTTCATTAGATATACTTATAAAAGAGTTCATCATTTGAAATATATTTAATTACATCAGTCTATGCAAAGTATAAATGCGACTTTTTTTTATAAACAATATAACAAATAAATATTGTGGAATCAACTGCCTAATATCACCAGATTACAGCCGTATCATTAGTACCAAGTATAAATTATATATCATTCCACATCGAACATTCTTTGTAACTTTTATTTTCAATTGTTAATCTTTAATAAAATAAAATAAGATCAGTAGGATCTCAGCAAACCGTATTTCTTCATTACGAGTAAGTTGTTAAGATAAAATCGAATCTACACGAAGTTACACGAAGCTAAGCTTTGAAACTTTGAAGGTTCATCTTGAAATTGCATATCTAAACTTAATAACACCTACACCTAGTTTATATGGAGCTTGCGCTTCAAACTATAATAGCAAAATAAGCCGTGTAAGAAGAGACGCCCGACGGAAGCTGTTAGTGTTGCGGCAATGAGATAGACGGAACCTTGTTATAATAGAATGAGGTTTATCACATATTAAATCACGTGCGACGGCTATCTACAGATTGGTCATTATTATTCGTAATTTAGATTTATTCCTTATAGTTGCGCTGGTATGGAAATAGAAATAACGCTTTTATGTACTTTCCAGACCGACTACGTTTACAAAGAATGATGAACGATAGAAGGCTCACCTATGATTTCCCCTGAAAGCACAATAACGTACCCCACGTACGTGCCGGAACACAGAATTAAAGTAGGAATATCTGTGAGATCATAACTGTAGTGATGTAACGTGAGACAGGCCACAGTCAACATCTGAAATTAATCAATTAAGACATTTACTAAAATAACCAAATTACCATGTTATTACTATTGCTTTACTTATATACGTTATTACATTACTATGTTCTTATCATAAATTTGGGTTTATCATCACTAAAATGGTATCATCAATAAACTAATAATGATACACTGACGATGATGACACTTATAAGGATATCTGCATCGCTAAGCCATATTATAAACATTGTCCACGCCAGATTAACAGATAATTGTTTCAAACCATACTTTCAATATCCAAAAGCGAGGAAATAACTAATATACAAGGTTTCAATACAACCTTTAACGCTTTGCACAATTTCAATTTCAGATAAAAATGGAGACCTTTGCCCTGGCGTATCTATTTTATTATAATTTAAATCGCATAACTTACCAGTTCAAGTAACTTTATTATACAGGTCGGAACCAACATTTTAATATTACAATAATTTGTAATTATACTTTATGACACACGAATTTGACAAATTGGAAATAAATACTCGTATTGTTTTTACATGCAGCTACATATTTCGTTCTGAATTTCAAAACAGTATATATATTTATATTTAAAGTGTTTATAGTTACTAGTACTCATAATATTTCTCTTAGTGCGTATTTACATTTCGTAATATATTAAGTTTTATAATGAATTATAAAAATTGAAGCAAAATATTTTAATTTGTAGATATGTATCAATGTTATATATGTAGGTACATAAGAAGGAGGACAGCCTACATTTCTGACCATCCAGAGGTCGTCAACCCGAGGATGTAGGCTAATAAGTACAAGTTTTTGTTAAAGTTTAAATTTCTAATTAACAATTTATCACGTTCTTGAATTGCTAAGTTAAACGTTTTCGAGAAACTGAGATGCATCTCGAAAAAAATATAAACCTTACTTAGACCGTCATTTATTTAACATTATATGATGTTTTCTCTTATACAATTTGTAACCATTGTCCGTTGCACAATATGATAAACATAATACTTTTTATGTATACATGGCATTATCTATACTTTTGAATATATTTGATATTAAAGTTATTTAAAACCCTTTTTCCATATATGTATATTGAAATGACGCTTGTATTCACTGATTCATCAATTCGCAACCCTCGGAGAGGCAACTGAAGTGCACTTTGTCAATATTGTTTACAATAATATTGAACGCTGTGTGTGTGTCTCAGATTACATGATTATCACTAAATTTAATAGCCTTAAAATATGTACATTGAGACCTACCTTTCTATTTACTAATAATAAAAAAAACCTATTACAGTAATTTTGAAGCACCAAACTCTCCTCTCAACCACGGACGGACCACGGACGCATATCGAGCTATTTTAGTGAATATGTATATATATATATACAAATTCACTAAAATATATATATATATATATTATAGAGTTCTATTGAAACCTAGTAAAGCTTTGCTAATATCTAAATAAATTACTTAAACTTAAACTCTTAGGGAAATACTTATTCAGGGAATCAAGTATTTTTGACATGACATGACAAAAAATAGGTTGGTCCGACTGTCACAGGAAATAGATAATGTAGGTCGCCATATAATAATTATTATGTAACTGTAACATATTCATATTATTTAATATATTTGTAATCATAATTAAAAAAAAAGACAGACAGTACTTGGCTAGATATGACGTGTTTCAGTGTTAAATATAAGATGAAATAGACTCTATTCCGCGACTAAATTATCATTTTTTATTCTCTGTGATCTCGAGATGAAAATGAGCAATTTCATTTTTAATTTTACATTTTCTATGAAGATGACTAAAAGACACTCGGCGGCGGAATTACTGAATTTACATTTTAAACGTTTTATTAGGGATTATCTTACATATTTCGTACATAATACATATTAAAAATCTTAAATACACATTAGCACAATAATAAATGATTTTTTTATTTGTTTATCAGGCGATCTATGTGAAGTCTTAAAAATAAAGTTATAAAATTTTCAACGTGCTGAGATGAAAACTCAAAAAAAAAATTAAGCCTATTAATATTCAATGAAACTCTTTGATATTTCTAATAAACCCACTTCATATGATACACACTACCATCTTCATATGATACACACTATCATCTTCATATGATACACACTATCATCTTCATATGATACACGCTACAATCTTCATATGACATATTTCCAAAAACACTTTCTGGCTTATTATTATGATTTATTCGAATGAAACAATAAATTTGAGGCAAACTTTATTGTTTTGGATTGACTTTTCAATAACTGACTCTACAGAGAAAAGAATTCAATTTTACCAACTTGATACATTTACCTACCGGCGGTCTCTAGAGCCCGAGCTGTTGAAACAAACCATCTCCAGGAAACATTAATTTAACTTATTCTTATAATAATAAAAGTTATATCTTTATAAAAGTTTATGGGAACTATCAAACCTTATGATTATTATTATTGTGGTTGATAATGTTCATATGACTATATACTCGTATACGTACCTATGGGCCGCGACTTGACGTGTATAACTAATAATTGCCAAATGAAATGTGGTAAAAGACTTACTTTCTACAGACAAATAAAGAATTTTAGTTGACGGCTCTTTAGCCGTTATAAAAGTATTTAACGTTCTATTTATTTTATTATTCCAACACTGTTCGGTATACAATATTAAAAGATTTATTGTTTCCTGCAAACACATCCAAATTTAGGAAACGCGAAACACGTGAACAACTAAATTTAATTGATCATGTAAAAATCATCCAAAATGAATGTCTGCCACACTTAAAGTTTGACCGTAGGATTTTTTAATCGTTGTTGTCGGTATAATGGATATGCGGAAAATTAAAACGCTATCTCCTTAAGTATACAGTCTATCAAATTCACATTGTTGTATACAAATTAACACTAATTAATATTTTTTAATTTGTTACCTTAATTGTAAGGTATATTTTCTATCTCTTTTTTTTTGTTGACGTTGGGGAAGCCCACGGGCTTCCCCCACCCCTTAGAGGTGACGGGGAGGTGTGTCAGACTCTTACTCAATAAAAACACCACCGATTGCCTACATCCGTGCGTCTTAGAGGGCCCTGGCTACTCTGAAAAGACCTTTCCAAGGGCCCTCAGCACGATGCCCTAGGGCTCGTCTCGGGAAAGCCCCCCGCCATCTTTTGTCACCACAACACGTCGTCACGGACGTTATGTGACCCATCCCGCGTGGAACTACCGGTCGGAGCTCCAACTCCAACCGCCCCCCTAGACATCAACGTCACCAAAGGGAGTCGTCGAGCGGGTGGTTCCCTCCCTCGTAGGAGACGATGGAATCATGGCGCCTCAGTTTTCTTGGGCCTACCCGATGGCCCAGCTCGCGATCTTAGCAACAACACAGGCCGCCTCCTGTTCGGCGAGCCTGATAGTCCTCTCATAGCCAACCTCCCTGGTCAAGATGAGAGTGTCGTCAACGTAGCAGACTAACTCAGTCCCAGAGCGAAAATTTATCCCTAAGACGGCATCGTAGGTGAGGTTCCACAGTATCGGACCCGTAACCGATCCCTGAGGAACCCCGCACGTCACCTCCCCCGTATGCGTTACGCCATTCCGAGCCATTTGTATTTTCTGTATCTAGATTAACTATGTACCTACTTGTAAGAATTTAAAAATATGTGTGCTTCTCGTAAACGTTTTTTTATACCTTACTGAACCAATTTTTTCCCTAATAAGTAGGTGCATATTGCAGAATTGTTATATTTGTATCTTCTATAAGCAGTAGTGATTAAATGTTTGCAGAATTTAAATTAAAATTTTATTTTTATGTGTATTTTGAATAGTCCCCTCCATGGGCTTCGGTGGTTAACATAATTTTTATACCTCACAATAATCATAATCCGCCATTTTCCAGACGTATCTAACAATACCTCATAAGATTTTCACAAAAACTTATGTAAAATTCAGTGAAACAAACAATTAACGACAGGAGCTCTCATGTCAATCACGTAATCGCGATATAACCTATATAAGAGCACAGACAAATGTCGGGGCAGACTTTAATTAAAATATAATATTATTTAATATTTGACATTGCCATGGTAACGCAGTCTGTCGGAACCAATGTGAAACATTCCAAAATCACCACCTACTTACACATTAAAAATTAATGTGTAAGTAGGTGGTGTATTTATTTTTTTTAAGTTTGATTTTTTAAATTAAAGACGCGTGTGCAAGACAACGTCTGTCGGGTCCGCTAGTATTGTTATAAAACTATTGAGATCTTCGATGAATATGCCGAGAACGTCACTCGCAATATTGTCTATAGATATGAAGGACCAATATCACCCGCATACTTACCAGAACAAATTACTAATATCATTTTGTTCCAGTATTCACTGAGACTTATCTCCCAGCAGGATCTTCATGAGAGTACAGAATCCATCGTGAGGGTTTAGCTGTGATCGTGATTCGTGAAATATTACAATCATTGCGTAATACCGACAGTCGAGGACGAAATAAATATCGGGCGTAGAGTGAGAGAAATAAATAAATAGTTATATATCTCATCAAAATATAACAAATATTTTACATAATTATATAAACAATTTCAATTATATATTTTCACCATAACATAGTATAAAGCAAAGTCGCTTTCCGCTTCTGTTCCTATGTGTGTATGTATGTATCCTATGTATGCTTAGATCTTTAAAACTACACAACGGATTTTGATGCAGTTTTTTTAATAGATAGAGTGGTTCAAGGGGAAGGTTTATATGTATAATAACATGCTTAATATATTAGAGAACCACTGATAATTTTAAGATTTCTAATGCGAAGTCGTAAACAAACACATTGTATTGCGCTTACATTGGAAACGCTGGCTGAACTCCACGAGATCAAAATAATGTACTAAGTATTGTATATCTTAAAAAGTTCTACAAGAAAGTCGGCGATGGTATATGTTTATCTCTTAGCAATAATCCACAATAGCCAATTTTTATCCTTTACTTTTAAGAGAAATAAAAACTTATTTACGATGCATTAATCCTTATCTAATTAAGTACCTGAAAATACATTTTACATTTAATATGGAACAATATATCCCTTTACAACATGTAATTTCAATTCATATTTTCGAAGATATTTACAGATTGCGGCGACACGTTAGGCCGGCGCACTATGATATGGAACCGAGCAAACCGTCTCAATTTTTTTATTTTAATAAAACCAGACCTGGAAATGATGGTCAAAATAACATCGATTAAGTAGCTCAGATTTCTTCAAGTCTACATGGCATGTTTTGATTATGTTTAATGAAAATCTATAATTGTGATATATGGTTAGAATGGTTATTAAGTATTTTAATATTAAATGGACGTTTAAGAAAAAACAAGAGAGGTATAAAAAATACAGAATCTAATGTTGTATCCTTATTAATATATATATTTGACAGTGAGCGATGTCTGCCAAAGTCGTAATTTTGATTGTATCACTTAAAATCAGTCATTTAGAAGCCAAAACCAAAAAAGGGAAAGGGGAATTGTTTTACTACGAATTTACGCAACAAAGCTCGTGTTCGATTCCCGACATTCACAGTCATGTATGTGATGAGCATAGATGTCTGTGTTTCTGGGTTTGGTCGTTTATTAAATATATTATCAGTATTTTATAATGTGTATTTCTATGTATTTATATCGTTGTCTAATAATTTTCTTACTTAGGGGTTAGATCAAAGTGTGTTATTTGCCCTGTGATATTATTATTATATACCTAAAACCAATATAGAGAATCTATTTAAACAAAAAAAATATTTAACAATATTGCAAAATTGGGCATCACGACTTATAGCTTTTAAAGTTTTGATTATTTTACGTTGCGAAAATGATAATAAATTATTATTCCATATTCAGGCTAAAAGCGTTTAGTAAGTTTAGTAAGTTTAGTGAGTCCCACACGTTGACTATCTCCGGTGACACTATATAATATATCTAGTCATTCATAAATCATAATAAGTCCGAAGTCGAACAGCTTTTAGGAGTAACTCGAATTACCTGATTATAGACATGTGTTCTTCTATAGAAATCATGGTTTTCTCCATGTAATAATAAATATTTTAAAAAATATATTACTTCGTACACGTAGACCGTAAAAATATTTTTTTTTATTGCTAGGAACATATGCCATAAAAATATTAATATCTTTTATTGTTGACGTATCTACCGATACCTCATACTTCAAAATCCTTTATTCCGTTTAGACTGTAACAGGGAACATAAAAATTGCATAATTGGCTATATTTCTATATAACATATGCATATTTGAATAACATAATACTCCTTCTAAAGTCGTCGGGTAATAAGAAATATTTACACAAATAATTATGTAAAATTCAGTGAACTAAACGATTGAAAACAGGGTTTCCTGTAACAATTAGTTATCGCGCTACAATGTATGTTATGTCACAGACAAAACCACGTGCAAAGGTTAGTATTTCTATAGCCTATGTGTTATTTTGGTACATAAGCTATAATACTGTTAAGTTTCATCAAAATCCGTCTAGTAGTTTTGGCGTGATTGAGTAACAAACATCCATCCTTTCAAATATCCAAACAATCGCACTTATATATGTATTAGTCAGATTCAATTATTTAGTTCCATATTTCCTTGCATCATTATTATAACATTACAAGTATCCCTATCCCAGATGTTTTCTGTCGCAAGGTAATTAGGTAATTGAAAACAGAAAGTTTCCGCTAGATCTTCAATAAGACACGAGCGAGGTGCGGCGCCGCCGGCATCCGCTTCGTTCACGGACACGAACTTCAGGTGACATTTTATTGTGTCAGGATTATTCATGTTATATATTCTAGGCCTCGAGTAGTGCAAAGAAATATTAAGCACACTTTATATCATGACATGAGTCAGTAGTCAGTCACCCTAATTTAAGACCTTTCAATTTCATTTTTAAATCCACAAATCTTAGGAACCTTTTTCAAGTGATGGTTGTTATGTCTGTGGACACCTCTATTATATTAGGATAATATGCCATTAAAAGTTTTAAGAAATAATCCCAATACCGACAAATGACCTCGATATACTTTAATAAAATATATACAAAATGGTTGAAATAACGTGATTCTCGATAATAATCTGATATTAATCAATACAATACAATACCTATCGTAGTACTTCCCCAGGGCACCTATCATTCTAAACGCTCTTAGGCTGTTAGACAATCATCGAATATTGACGAACTACGGAGTGAAGAAGACGTGCGGCAATGCACTATTTGAAAAGGGCAAGAGAGATCTTATATAAGTAGGAATAGTGATGGCGAATATTATTAACAAATACATTCTTGCCTTTTAATTTATTACAATATTTAACGCGATTTAGTCAAATTACAAGGAACTGGAAGCACATCTCTAATTAGGTAACTCGCAAGATAAGACTCGCTTGTATAGTACTTGTATGGTATATAGTACTTGTATGGTATATAGTACTTGTTATACAAATGTTTTTACAACAACATAATATGAGACTCCATTACAAGAGGTTTTGGAAATAAAATTATTGATAGTAATATTATAATTATTTTTAAAAGTAATAAAAAAATATAACTTAAATAGCACTAAAATTATTGTTAACTATTTATTGTGTTCTGAACTGTACTGGTTACCTTTGCACTCGTAGATGATATCTCCAAAGAAGGTTCCTTCGCTGCTCTAAAAGGTAACTTTTAAATAACAAAGACAAGATAAGAAACATCTATTTGTAATGTGACTCTTAAACACTGTAAACTAAATGTTTATTAAATTAAATTCAGTACTCAAATGTACGAAGTATAACTGTGCAATGTATTTGGTCGGTCAAAATAACAATATATATAACATTAATTTATATTTATACTTTTTATATTTTTTAATAAAATAAAGGCAATTTATTAATTTTCATGGGATAAAGTTACTACTGCAAGTATTATTTAGACAAATACAAAATACTAGACCGACACATACGAGTACCTTATCAGGTACTCGTACTTCTAGACGTATCCGTCTAGAAGTGCGTCCTAGCAGTAGTCACTCAATCCAATGAGTTATCGTTATACGTTTTACGTTTATGTTTTATAAAATATAGTATTCGTTATATTTAAACGAAGACTGAAGAAACTTATTTTTTCACAAAAATTTGTATTTATTATTACTATGTATGTATTTGTAAACGATGTAATTATATATATTTGTATTTATGTAAGTATAAAGTATGTATAATATTTCCTATTTTCTTTATTAATTAGTAGAATATTAGAAATATCTACGTACCCATCTCTGCCCTCTTTAAAATTATCTCCAACACTCATGGGTAGCTGGAAGAGATCTTTTTGAAGAGATAAGCTCATCCTTTGTATACGTTTTTGCTATTATTATTATATTTTTGTAACTAATTGTGGTACATAAAATAAATAAATAAAAAGAACGTTTATTTTTATTTGAGCTGTTCACGTTCAGGACTCTTTCATTAATTAAGTTGTAAATCACAACCCAGGAAATAGATATTAAACAATATATTGCATTTCTCATTGTTACACCTATTTTGATGAATATATATTTGCACGTATTCATTTCATTTTCAACATTTTTATTATGAACATCAAAACTCTTGTAGATTCTCATAGAATAAATAATAAAAATATTTTTCATCGCGTTTAAAATAGAAAGGATTTTCTTAAAATGGAGTATAATATTAAGTTTAGGTACTAAGGCTAAAACAGCCTTAGCCTTAGGAGTTGTGTACTGTCCTCCCACTACCGACTATTTTTCTGATTTAGAATCAACTCTTGAAAGTCTTACTTCTGAGTATGTAAATCACATAGTTATGGGAGATTTTAATACCAACCTTCTGATTAATTCCATTCCTTCTCGTAAACTCCAGTCAATCCTTCACTCAGTTTCATTAACTGTCCTACCTTTAAATACTACCCATTTTAATATATACTCTCCCGACACTTGGATTGATTTGATCCTTGTGTCTTGTAAAAACAAGGTCATCAAACATGGTCAATTATCCGCTCCTAGCTTTTCTAGACATGATCTCTTATTTATAACCTACTTCCTGAAGCCTCCTAAACCTAAACCTGCAGTGTTGCAATTGCGGAGTTTCTCTAAATTAAACCTAGAGAATTTTCTTGCTGATGCTTCTCTCTTAAACTGGTCGAATGTCCTAAATATGACTAATTTAAATGATATGGTTGAATATTTTAATAAAGAGATTTTAAACATTTATAACAGGCACGTTCCTGTAAAAGCTGTTAAATTACGACATTCCCCATCACCTTGGATAACAGAACAGATTAGAGCTGCAATGAAAAAACGAGATGGTGCTTTTGGAAAATTTAAGCGTAATCGCAGCGAGATCAACTGAAATCTCTATAAAAAGTTAAGAAATCGGTGTAATCAGATGGTAAGAGGTGCTAAACGCCAATATATCCACAATAATATTTCTGATTCTTCGTCGGCACACATATGGAAGTTTTTAAGCAACTTTGGTCTAGTCACTTCTACTGACAAACCAAATTTAAAATTATGTTCCCCTAATGTATTAAATAAACACTTTTTAACAGTCCCAACTCTTAATACTAATACTAAACATCGTACTATCTCCTTTATATCTGCCATGCCATCACCCAATTTCAATTCATTCACATTTTCTTTAATTTCTGAGGAAGAAATTAAAAAAACAGTGCTCTCGATTAAAAGGAATGTTGTTGGTGAGGACGAAATCTCTAGACTTATGATTATCACTTTGATTGACGTACTTCTACCTACTTTAACCTTTATTATCAATACCTCACTTTCCACTTGTACATTTCCATTAGTTTGGCGTAAAGCGCATATAATTCCTATCCCAAAAACCACAATCCTACTACTCCTAATGAATTTCGACCTATCTCTATTTTACCTTACGTATCAAAAGTCCTGGAAGCAACAGTACATAAACAACTGTCTTCCCATGTTCTTAATAATAATATTTTGTCTGAGTTCCAGTCTGGGTTTCGTCCTGGCCACAGTACTAGCACTGCTCTACTCAAGGTTGTGGAAGATATCCGAGATGCAATGGAGGGTGGTCAGTTAACCGTGTTAGTCCTTATCGTTTTCTCTAACGCTTTTAACTCGGTTGATCATGACATTCTTGTTGCTCTCCTTTCACACCTTAATGTTTCTTCCAACGAACTAAATTGGTTCTCATCCTATCTTCGCGGTCGCTAGCAAGCGGTTCGCATCGACAGTACTCTTTCTGATTGGTGTGACCTGAATGCTGGTGTACCGCAAGGCGGTATACTTTCTCCACTCTTATTTTCTTTATTTATCAACTTTATTACAACATATATCACTACCTCTTACCATCTATATGCAGACGACTTACAAATTTACACCCATGCTAAGCCTGACAACATTAATAATGCCATTGCTTCTTTAAATTCTAACTTACAACATATTTGTGAATGGTGCTTAAAGTTTGGTATTAATGTTAACTCTTTGAAATGTCAGGCAATAATAGTAGGTAGTCAGCGACAGCTACTTAAATTGGAATCTATCGATTTAATGTCACTGTCTTATGACAACATAAATATTCCTTTTTCATCTGCAGTAAAAAATTTTGGCCTAAACATTGACACTACATTAAGCTGGAATGTTCACGTAAGTGAAATCTCTCGCAAAGTTACAAATTCTCTACGGGCATTGTATCGTCACAAGAACTTTCTACCCATTCGGACTAAAACTCTGCTAGTGCAATCACTTATCCTTCCTCTCTTTCACTATGCTGATGTCTGCTGCTCTAACATCTCTGAATGCCACTTAAACAAATTAGATCGTCTTCTCAACAGCTGTATTCGCTTCATTTTTGGTCTTCGCAAATATGACCACATATCTCCTTACCGTTCAAAACTTAAATGGCTTCCTATACGAGAGCGAAGGTCCTCCAGATATTTATGTCAATTGTTTACTATTCTTAACTATCCGCTTTGTCCCCAGTATTTGAAATCTAAATTTCGATTACTGGGAAATACTCATGACCTACATCTTCGCTCCACCTCAAATCTAAAACTCTTTACCCCTTCTCACCATACTAGGTTTCTCTCAAGCTCTTTTACAGTACACACAACTAAACTCTGGAACAGCCTCCCTGAAACCATAAGACGATCACCTAGCAGAATGGCCTTTAAGAGGGCAGTTTATCTGTATTTTTATGAACATCTACAGAATAATAATTAATATGTGTATTTATTACGTTTTGTGTATACTTATTCTTATTACATATAAGTTATAACACTATTTATATTGTGAATTGATATGTATGTATATGTATATATTTATATGTATGTGTATATATATATATTTATATGTATGTGTATATATATATGTATATATGTGTATGTTTGTATAATATGTTTGTATATGTATAAAATATGTATTTGTGTAAGTATATTGATTTATTGAAAACAAGTATTTATGATTTATTGTATACATTATGTACAATGTGTTATATGCACATAAGTTTTATTTTATCTATTGTAATGTTGTTTTATTAATTGCTTTTTCCTGTATTAATGTTTTATATTTTAAGCGCCTTACTCTATGTTGGCACTATATATAATACTCTATGTATTCTCTGGTTAACTGGTAGAGAATGCTTTTAAGCATTAAGTCCGCCTATTGTACTAATTTTTAGGCAATAAAGACTAAATAATAATAATAAAGAATACTTTTTAAGATTTTTAATATATAAAAGAAAAATGTATTACAGTTATTATTAGGAAACTTAACCGATTGCAATAAATTTAACAGAAACTATACAAACATTTTTACCCACGACAGAAAATGTTTATTAAATATAAAACCAAGCAAAATATAAGTAAACTATTAAAATGATTATAGTTTAAATAGATCCTTTTTACATGTTCCGTATAGTGTAGATAGTCCCGAGGCGGAGAAGCGCCGATGCACGCACAAGGTGAGGCAACCGCGAAAGGGCAAACCCGACCAATATAAACCGAACCACATCCTCGCTAACTGTATTCTGCCAAGAACGAAACGAAGAGTGCCCGCCTTCCGACCACAATATGTCTTCTGTGACGGTGAGTGCACTACCAGTGAGCCATTCCATTGCTTCTAAAAACATCAAAATGCCAGTTATCTTACCAATTTTAAAAGTACTTTTCGCAAACTAATCCTGTAAATATTTTTAGAAATTTAACAGTGAGCCTAAATAAATAAGTAAGGCATATTTTAAAGGCTAAAAGGAGATCATAATCGATTGTATTTTAATTTTAGTCATTATCTTCAAATCTATTACAAAACGGAAAGTTACATGACTTTAAATTACCTAACGATCGTGACAACAAGTAGAAGAGCTTTTCAGAATAAAACAATCTCTCTCTGTATCATATATCTCTGCTGTCATTGAGTTTGAAGCTGACAGTTTTATTTAATAGTTATCTTCTTAATGTACTATTAAGGCAGTTTTATTCTCGTGTTTAATAATGCGAGCTTAAATGAAACTTAAAGTTTTAATCGACCACACACCATTACGGTTATCACGACTGAGACTTCCGTCGAACTCATCTCTGAGGGTAATATTAAATTTAAACTAAGGCTGCACGGATTTCAAATTTTATAGTAGTTTGGTATTTCATAAGACAGATACCTTCACATACGGGTTTGATGAGCTCATCACACCACATCACATCACATCTCATCAGACCTACGAGTATAATATAAGTAAAAGGCCCTTGTTAGTGTAGGCTCACTTTAATGTTCTATGATTGTTCATTTTATTATATTTTAGAGTAAAATTTAATTATAATACACATGTCGGATAGTTCAATATAAAAAAAAAACACGAAATGTCAGATACATTTGATGAACTTTAGAAATTACTTTTTCTTTTATATAGTGTAATATTCAGCAGATATCGTTATTGTCGGCGGTCATAGCAGCCGTCTCATGTGGTCGGCTGGAGCCGCAGTACTTGCCTCCCCGACCTGGAGGTGGAGGCGGAGGAGGCAATGCAGGTTTAGGTAGTGTAGGAGGTTCGGGAGGTGGTAACGGTGGTCTCGGCGGAGCTGGTTCCTTTGGCGGTGGATTTGGAGGCGGTGCTGGCGGCGGTTCTGGTGGCGGTTCTGGTGGAGCGAACATTCCGATTCTAAGTTATCAGAATGAAAACAATGGTGATGGAAATTATCGCTTCAGGTTAGTACAATATACAAATTTAAATCATTATTAATATCTACTATATGGCATCAAACGTTGAAAACGATTTTACTACCCTTAAATTCCCCAGCGATAACATATATTTGTTATAAGTAATAATTTATTCCCACGCCAGGAACAAACGAACTTATAACTGGTAATATACTATATGTTTACATACAATTAACGCGAGTTATATAGATATTTATTCTTACATAGTTCATGAGAACAATTGAGGAGAGTTCATTCAGACAATAGTTTGTTGGTCAAATGTCGGAACGTCTATCTGCTCCAAGCATTTAAGCGACCCAATTAAAGTTCGCTAGCTCTAAACTACTACACGATCAGTATATAATATAGAACTATAGATCACTATAGATCACTATAGATCTACATTGTGTTTTAATGTATATCACTTTTGAAGGCTACTAAGTATATTTTTTAATAAATATATTATACGTGTTCTTCACTCGTTTTAAATTAAAATTAGATTAACTAAAAGGTTTTAAACACAAATTTGTACTAAATTTTCATTATTTAATTATATTTATATACCAGGAATTCTAGTATAATCTGTACTATTAATTGCGGACTATAAATTAATATTAAATTCAATTCATATTAATTCGGCTATTTTGGGTCCGATAACTCTAATTAGGTTCTTCTAAAAATAGTTTTCTGTAAAATGTTACATGATTAAATATGTCTGATGATAACAAGCAGGTAGTTCATTATAAATGTCACCGGCAGATAGTTCGCAGTTCCATTGCATTATTTAGTAGCTGATTAAATAAGCGGCTATCAATTTGACAGGAAGTTACTTGTTACAAAACAGAACCTTATAGTTAGTTTGATTCTGAGCCAATTTATTTATCATAAGGATGTAGGTATCATTATAACATACACAGATAAAATATTTTACTAAATTAATACGTGACTACATTATTTTATAATATTCTCTCTATTTATAGCTACGAAACTGGGAATGGCATCTCCGCTCAAGAAAGTGGTGCCCCAAGAGCTCCCGGGCCCGAGGGTCCAGCTGTAACTGCTGAAGGCGCCTTCTCTTACCGCACTCCTGACGGCCAGCAAATCTCCCTCACCTACACTGCTGATGAGAACGGCTTCCACCCTGTCGGAGCCCACCTCCCCACTCCTCCTCCCATCCCTGAAGCTATCTTGCAGTCCATAGAATTCAACAAACGCAACCCATCTTCGTAAGAACACTAAAATTATATTATAGCAAAGATCTTTACTCGTCCACTCGATCTTTTTTCGTTCGCCAACTCCTCCTACATCCTAACATTAATAACACTTTAACAGCATCATCTTTCCTGGCTCAACTTTTAACACATTATTTTCAAATGAATCCTGATTGTACTTTTTGAGATAGAAATAAAAATGTGCTCCATAGAGTTAACATGTGGAACATTTTAAATCAATTTAAAGAAATTAGCCCCAATTTACTGCGCTAACTTTAGTTCAAGAGATGCTGTAAAGCAACATGATGTTGTAACAAAAGGAGGCTCAGTTGATCACCCACCCTGCACAGTGGCGGCTCTAGTAACTTGAAGTAGTTTTATTAATATACCGACTCAGATGTATAATGTAGTAGTAATTTTAACCCTAACTCACATACTATATGTATTAACCCGAAGAAAGACACAAGAAGTTTAATTTCTGTGACAAGCAGAATAATAACAGAACTGGCGAGCTTTTAAACTTTAGAGAACAGCTTTACATAAGACTCTTCTGTGACGACTATAAATCTTTTACTACTATTTATTACAAAATGTTTCATATATTTCCATGTTCACGGCCAGGATCGGTTATTAATAAGAAGATACAGTTTATTAATAAATAAAATTAAATACTTTCAGTGAGGGCTCCTATAACGGTGGAGCAGGTTCTGGTGGCGGTGGTGGTAGAGGATCTGGTAGTGGCTCTGGATTCGGTGGTTCCGGTGGTGGCAGTGCTTATGGAGGATCCGGCGGTGGTAGCAGTTTTGGTGGGCCCGGTTCTGGTGGTGCAGGAGGTGCCGCCGGTTACCACTATTAACCTCTGAACTGGCACGGCTAAGAAAGGTTACCGGATCGTATTTAACGGCATAGAAAAAGTCAATTTATCGATTTTTAACATCTTTTGTGAAGATTGCTTTTAAGTTCTAAAACAATCTCCTTTATTTCAAACGCTAAAAGCGTTATTTCATTATTTTAGTTTTTTCCCTTTTGTTACTTTCTTATAAGTTTACTGAAGAATACCGACTTGGTTTTTCGCATTGTCAACGAATTATTTTATCAATAATGCTATTAGTATAAGAAATATGCCTAGGGTCTTAGCAAAACGGTTATTTGATCTTGAAGCAAATGAAGCCTCGTTTTATCCTTTTTTTTCTTTATCATTTGATAATTTTACTTATAGTTAGTCAATGACTTTAACGTGTAAGTTTCTTATGTTTTTTCCATAAAGTATTAACGTTAGCATAACTAAAATGAGGTTTTTAATGACCCCATAAGTATATAAAGGGATTGTGATGCCACGAAAACGGCAACATTCATCTATTTATTGTATTAAGGCTTAATAAATATTTTACAATGTATGTAAATAATCTTGTTAATAAATATGAGCGATTCACATTTTTTTTTATTTATTTCTAATTTAACATATAAACATATTTACTTATTTCTAATTTAACATATAAACATCTAAGAGTTACCAAAAAACTTATCATCGGAAAATCTAAAGATGATACTGTAACATCTCTACTAAAAGACAAAGTTGCCTCAGAGCTCGAGTCAGGACTTCAATTCCATAAATAAATTATGATAGGTACTCAAACGAACCAAGCAGTGCTAGGATCAAGTAGGAAAGATCGGGACATAGACATAACAAAATCCTTTTTTCGACAAGACGAAAACGGTAACTACCGACTAAATGCGATGAGCCTGGAAATACTAAGCAAATGGGTGACCATAGGAAATTTTTGTATTCTACTAGCTTTGTGGTGGCGCACCTTGCTTTATGATTGGTCCCCAGCATTATTAAAATTGTATCTTAATGCATTAGAACGACTCCCCCAGATCAAAGTAATTTAGTAAGAGGGGGCAAAGCCATGTCCAGGGATCCCACATTTTAGCTTAATAAGTATTACGAACTGACAAACGAACTGTCCAGGAATAAATTTATAGTTAGCTTGAACGCGGTAGAAGTTATAGCGGAGCAAGAGTTATAACAACAAAATCTCTCTATAATCTACTTAAAGATTTTGGCCTTTTTAGAACTAGCACCGATTTATTTCTAGAACGTATTTCAAAAGCGGCATTAGTAGGTTCTTCCTAAATTTGGTTAGGTAGTTAGAGGAGTGTAGACAGTGAAGGCGAGCGTGTTAGCGCATCATAAAAGGGCCCCTTAAACCTACCCCTGGTTTACAAGTCCCAGGCATTGTTTGCACTTCTCTCCTTGCAACGCGATGGGCCCGGCACCCGCTCGGTGAATCTATGGAATGCTAAGAAGCATCGCCTCTAGTTTAAAGTTAATAGTGTAGCAGGCATTGTTATACATAGCTTGTGAAGATAACATGAAATGCTATTTGGTCTGTTTATACTAAGTTTATAACCTTAGTAACGTACTTATATTTTGTTTTATTCCTTTATTTAGCGATCCTCCGTCGCAACGGATTCAATTAGTAGGTACATATCAATATTATTATTTTTTTAAGAGGTCTTTTTGTATCGGTTTTTTCTTTTGCTTTTTAAAGTTATTTTAATGGTTTCTATATAATACTAAATGTTTTTATGACCACACTAATTTTTACTTATAAGTATTTAATATCAATATTGCAAAGAACCTTTTCACCAGCACCAATAAGAGCTCAATATCTTGGAGACGACAGCTTTTGTAGATGAACCATATCGACGGACCAGGCTTTCTATTAAAAAAAACTGCAATCAAATCCGTCCACGCGGTTGGCTGATACGATGCCACAGGCAGACACACAGGTGTACAGATACACAGGTCAAACAAGTACAGACAGGTCAGGTCAAACATGTACAGACAGGTCAAACAGGTCATGTATGTAATTTTACAACAAGATCCCAGAAGACATACAACCATTTAACAAATTTATTTATTACCGTTTAACAAATTTTAGAAAAAACTAAGGAACGTTTGTGTGCAAAAGGATACTACAATGTTTGAGAATATTTAAAGGATGGTGCACCGTGGGTAAAAAAAAAAGATTATTTACTTGGAGTTATAATGTATTTATGTAATTTAAAAAAATACATCTTCGTCATCGGGACCGAACCACTAAATCGAACTTCACAATCCGAAAATACTCTCCACTGAACGTTGTTACTAAAATAGGATAGTAAGGGAAGCGGTTGAAATCAGGGAATACAAAAATTTTAACCGATTATATGGATATAGGTTGTCGGCTTCGTGGATTTCGGTTATCGGAAAATATAGGCTTCGGGATGTATCTTCAGATAAATCGGATGATGTGAGCGTTGTGTATCGGTAGGTACCGAAAACAGGTTAATGTTTTGAATAAAAATAATGAAGACCAACCGCGGGTAGTTAGAAGAACTCGCGCGGCGACGACACGGTGACACCGTGGAGCATTAGTTTACTCGTGACCAAGGCCGTTGTAATAACATGGCCGAAACGTCGAAAGTCGTGATAAATACTTTTATTAAAATAGTACGCGACTAAGTCCCATTTACAGTATAATAATATGCATCCAAATAGTTAATTACAATAAAATAATAAAAGGACTTCCGGTAACCACTAAATCGGAACCTCAGTTATCAGTGGCTTATTATAACTAAAATATGATACGAAGAAACTAAAAAAACTTAAAACTTTTCAGCCGCCCGGTACATCTCAAAATTCCTCCCTGAGTGTAATATGCTTAGCAAGATAAACAAAGTTTTCTCTCCAAATCTTAATATATAAATGTACAGTTGCTAAGACTTTTAATTACAAAACCCACGAGTTATTAAAGAAGTTCTCAAAACTGTATTTTCTTTTCAACTGCAAGATAACAAGAAACAAGAAACTAGCTAAAGTAAAGTAAAGTTTGAAAGAAACAGCTTTTGCACAATCCTCAAGTTTTTGCTAAGAGCAAAGATTTGACAAGAAAAAATATAGTAGATATTATTATTTTTACAGAATATCAGATATTATATTTTAACTAATATTAAAGATTTAAACGAGCAACATGTTTTTTTTAGAAGAATATGTAATATGTAAATTTATGAAAAATATTACCCTTTTTTATGAACTATTGTTACAATTAAACGTAGTATTTATTATTTTTAGCCCCCGATACAAAAAGACCTCTAAAGAGGACAAAAATAATTATATAATGTACCTACTTATTGAAGTGGTTATGTAGGGGGAACGCTAAATAAAGAAATCCAAATACCGAAATAAAAATATCAAATCGTATAGTCTAAGTTCTCATTCATTAGTTCCGAAAACTTTGTTCATAGAAAGCATCGTCAAAATTCGTACAGCGGTTCTCCGAACGACTTCATTAAGTACATAATTATATTATTTTATATCTTTTTAACCCCCCACTAAAAGACCGGTGTATAAGTTTGATCTGTCGATTTATGTATCTGTGGCAATGTTGCAGCCAACTGCCAAACGCGTAGACGACACCGACAGACTGGTTTATCGAAATGGTTCTTAACTATGTTTGGTCGAAATAGAAACAGTGGTGGAGGTTTTATTGGTGCGGGTGAAAGGTTCTTATGCAATATAGATAGAAATACTTAAGCAAGTGAAAAATTGTGTGTAGATTCATTTAGTGCAATAATGAAACCAGTAATATAACTTTAAAAAGCAGAAAAAAAAAATATTGAATAAAGGAAGGGCCGCTTAATAAAGGAGAAATTAAAAAGCAAATAAGGTAGGGTAGGGCGGGGCTAGTAGAGCGTAGAGGTAAGTTGGGCAATCAAAATATCTCGAAAACTATCCACCGCACGCGAACGCAACATATAGCGAAAAGAAGGGGTTCCGGGATAGGAACCCATCCCTAGAACAAAAGTAGCCACTGGGCGATCGAGAAAAGTACCCAAGCGCATTGTTTATTTTGTTATTAAAAAGTAAAATCATCTTAAGCCGGGATATTCCGTCTGTGATACTCAAATTTTATCCGTTTTCAATCAGGTAAGTGTTAAATAAATAAATTATAAAATTTATTGCAGTTTTGATATTGATAGAGAATCTGGATATAATTCTAACCAGTTTTTTATTAATTCAATTTTGCTTAAAAATTTAGGGTTGGGGTTAGTTGAGCTACAGTAGGGCAACTATCCCCACGATAAAAAAAAAATGTTTTTTTTTTACCATGAGGCCTTATAAAAAAAGACTACTAGAGGTTCCCATATTAGTCAGGACTTATATGGGGCTGCCGAAGCTGTGATTGAAGAGGGAAAAAGTGGCTATGCCGCTGCCAAATAATTTGGAATCAAACTGATGACATTATCAAGGTTTTTAAAGAAATTAAATAACGGCGGTGATACGTCCATGGGTTGTGCAACACCGAGGCAAGTATTTTCTGCCACGCAAGAAGACTCTTTGAAAAATACTTGTTACAAACGGTATCAATATTCTATGGATATTCTCTAAAAGACGTTGGAGAGTGAGAGTGCTGTTAAATTTGGCAATAAAGTTCCATCCTCTTGGACTGTAAATATGATGGCCCGAAAAGAACGGCTTACGTGACTCCATGATTTCTTAAATATTTTATTTTACTTTAGGTATAAGCTATGTTGAAAATAAATACACAAATATTAAAGTCTGATTCTAATAGTTAAGCTAAGCTAGAAACGTTGCTGTTTTGTAGATTCTGTTTTCACCTTATTGTTCCAAGAAATGTACTTTTAGATTTGATGTTTGGTCACTATATAAGATTATAAATAAAAGTTAATTATCAAAATGGAATTTTATTGTAAATCTACCTAACATAGGAACTATGATTTGGGTAAACTTTCTAAGTGCTCAACTAGCCCCATATCCTTGCTCAACTTACCTCACATATGGGGTACGTTGAGCATACTTGACTTTTTGCATTAAAATACATGTAGCTTCCAAATTCGACTTCTTAGAAATAAATTATTATGGACACTAAGCTAAGGGATAAATTACTCGTCCATCAGTATGCATCATAAGCCATTACGAATTATCGTTGAGGAACTATAACCGATTAAGTGAAAAACTGCTCAACTAGACCCGCCCAACCCTACCAAGGCAATTAAAGAAATTACGAAATCGAATAGTATAGTCTAAACTCTAAGCCCTCGTAACTTCGTAAAATAGACACCATCGTCAACGTACGTACAACGGTCCCCCGACGACGCAACGAATTCAAGAAGTACATAATAATATTATTTTTATTCTTTTTAGAGTTTTTCTTGTATCGGGTGTTTTTTTAAATTTTTAATTAATTCTTTTTTAGACGTCTCTTTGTATCGCGGGTTTTTGTAATAATGTGTAAATTTTTAACCGTTTCTGTTTTATTGTACATGTATTTTTGTGGAGGATGTTGGAGTGCATTTTTTTCCTGTATTGTCAAACCTACTAGTTGAAATTATTAGGTTTCATCTATAAATAATTGAAAATTATAATATAATAATTTTTAAATATCTTTTTAAAGCAATAATCCAACTTTTTGGTTTTGCGTATTCCTTTTCAGCATCTGTTAAGTTAACAAGTTAACGAATGATTGATTAATATATGTATTAAAAAATAACTACGTTAAAAAAACTACTATAATAGTAAAAAGTAAAAAATAATGAAGATTTAATATTTATTATATACTACCTATAATTTATATGTCCTATTTACTAATAGGTTTGAAATCGGTGCCAAGTCTTAAACCAATGGCTAATTCAAGGGTAGACCTACAAAAAGTGCTGCGCGCCTTAAAAAATATAGATCTCAATAAACGGAGACGGATAAAAGAAGTCGTCTCTGTAAAAATGTTCTTCAAGACATAATTTCACATTCTTGTGAGACTATTAAAGATCGTAAAAAAAGTTTATTGGCCATGAAGTCATATATGAAATCACGATTACGTCAAGAAACTCTTGTATTTTGTTCAAGAATCGGATTCTAGACTCGGTAAGATCTAAGAGCGTCCTGCGAATGAGTATTTTGAGCTGAGAGATACTAGATCTGGCCTCATTAATGAGTCTGGCTAACGAGTGAGATGAGCAGAGGACTTATAGACTTGGTCTCATTAATGAGCGTTTAGAGAACGAGTCGACTCAACAGAGGGCTCATCATAGATTAGAAGTGATACGAAACCGTACAGGAACCGAGTCTGCTCAGCAACTAGAGAACCGGCTAGCAGCAGCGTATCAGACTTCACAAACACTTCGTTCAATGAATGAGCGTATTTTTATAACCGCCATAAATCAATATGCTGAAGTACCATGCACAGTCTGTAAGAAGTCATTACATCCAAAACAATAGATGTCATTAGTCACAGCACGTTTAGATTTCCTTCTAGTACAAAATTTGTACAAAAATTCTTATAAAATAAAAACTAATGAGAATACCTTGCCTAGCCTACTGAATCAAATTTTTATCGGATCAATTCGAAACTATTCCGCATCAAACAAAAATGAATTAGGTAAATCGGTTACGAAACCTCGGAGAAATCGGTGTACAAAAAAAATATACCGGCCGAATAGAAAACCTCCTCCTTTTTGAAGTCGGTTAATAAAAAGTAAAGATTATAATTTATAGCTTTATTCACGAGCTACAAAATTGCAAAAATATATAGTAGTTAAACACAGTTGTCTTGATATCACAGTCCAGTTATTGAGGTACTACTGAAAGTACTACTGAAGTACTAGTCCTTAGTAGTAGTTGTGACGACCGTTGTAGGCG
Source organism: Napeogenes inachia (assembly GCA_959347355.1). NCBI lineage: Eukaryota > Metazoa > Arthropoda > Insecta > Lepidoptera > Nymphalidae > Napeogenes > Napeogenes inachia. Next base: position 31,208,773 of record OY365791.1, on the reverse strand, counting down.
CCTTCGATCCTGAAACCAAAACAAAATTTCACTCAATATTTGAATAAGAAATTTAACAGAATATTATTTTAGGATGGAACTAAAATTAACAGACAAATTCCAACTAAAATAAAGGGACGCCATTATGTTAATTAAATTGTTTAAGCAAGTTCTAATGTCCTCACAGCGTCGTTTCACTGTTTCGATAGCTCAGGAGTTTAAATTGTTTCATATTACTCTATTATCTTTACAAGGAATTGTTGCAGTTATGTAAATCTTATTTGTTACGTCAAGACAAAGATGTTTTAAAAGAAGATGAGGCGCTCTAAAGTACGCACGTACTCGTATAATGAAACCTAGTAGGTAGGTACAGTCGGCAGACATTACGTAACATTCTCTAGATAGTTAAGACGAAATAAAATTAAATCTTCTTAGCTTAAGGGTACTTGCGAAATCTAACTTTAATGATTAACTAGTCTTAAGCTATCTTTTGAAATAATAATGCAATTGTTATGAGTTTTTAATAAATACAATTTTCTCGAGAGCTAATATATAATTTTCTTGAATGATTTTAATTTAGTTGTATGATATTGAATTAAATTTTATTTTAAGTTATGGAACCTAATTGGCATACTTATAACGTAATGAAGTAATTATATTAATACTTACGATGGGTTTTGTCTGTTGAACTCAAGAGAGCGCAAGATAGCTTCTGGAATGGGTGGGGGTGTAGGAAGATGGGAGCCGACGGGGTGAAAGCCATTCTCATCTGCGGTATATGTAAGGGAGATCTGCTGGCCATCCGGGGCCCTGTAAGAGAAGCCCCCCTCCGCTGTCACTGCGGGGCCTTCGGGGCCTGCGGCTCGGGGAGCTCCACTCTCCCGCGCTGATATTCCATTCGGAGTATCATAGCTGGAAATTCGGTGTGTCAATTAAATTAAATTACATATTACAATATGAATCTTCTAATAGGTGTAGGTGTGTTTATATTCACGTTCTTATGACTTATTATTCATGTTATTTATTTAGTCTTTATTATTTATGGTTGTCTAATATAATATTCTAATGATTCATATTTTAATGGTATTTATATACATTTATTGATATCTATAAGTAGGTTCAAGATTTCTTTATTCACACCTAACAAAAACTCACAAAAAATATAGATTTATATCAAGAGTTTGAATACTGAGAGAGAAATACTTATTGACGATAATTTCAAAACAATACAAACTGAGCTGAACAAGTACATTCAGAAATGAATAAAGAGTACCTAAAATGATATGTCCCGTCGCCGTTGTTGACATTCTCGAAGCGGAACGGAGCGACTCCAGCACCGTTGTACCTCACGAGATGATCCAGAGTGGCGCAGCTGGCGGCGGCCACTAGAGACATCACTAGCATCTGAAATAACATAAAAGTAGCAAAAGAACGAAATGGAAGAACATTATCTCATTCTATATTATATCACAGTATTAAGACAAGATGAAGTTGCGTTGAGTGTGTAAAATATAGGCATACATATATATATACACTCAAATAATGACCTTAACTATCAAAATGTATCTACCTTAATATTTTTTTTATTATGTAGAACAATTATGATAACTCACTCATAGCAGTCGTAAATCGTAATAGTACTATTCCTTGCAGTACTGGGTACATATTAACTATCGTGCTAGTAGAACACTAATTCATTGCGTCGTAACATTACGTACGATATACCAAAACATTAGTATCAGTATAGTATTTATATTTAGTTGTTTATTTCTTATATGCAGGGCTATTTTTAATTAGATGACCACCTCTTGCAGGCAGCTCCTCAACATCAATCCCAACAACATTTGTTCTACAACTTTTTACTTATCTTGAGAAACAACACAAAAAAAACAAAAAAACAATTGCTTCCTCTTTTACTCATTACTTACATTAAGAAGTACTTAAAAGGTTTACGAGCGAGTTAATGGCAGTTCAGAGGCAACAAATCAATTTTGTATGGGAAAATTTAAATTTTATAAACTAATAATTTTAAAATGTCGTAGAACAAATGTTGTTGCGATGGATGTAAAGAGGTTGCCTGCAAGAGGCGTTCCAACTATTTACAAATAACCCTGTATTATATGTATATATATATATATATATATATATATATATATATATATATATATATATATATATATATATATATATATATATATATATACATATTATATTATAAAAAAATATACATTTAATATATGTATATTAAATGTATATTTTTTTATCCACTAGGACACGCCGGCCTACCTTACCTATGGTACCTTATAACATAATATGTATTTTTGTGTTTTATCTTCCGTGATTCATGATTAATATTATATACTGTATAGTCAACCCGGATGCACTCAATTTTTAAATACACGATCGGACCTTGTCGGGAAAATCCTGATTAAGAAACGTTAGTATCTACTGCCGCGTATAGATTTGGTATGATAAATAAACACATTTGAAATGCTTTATTTCATAATTTTATGTAATGTTATAAATTTAAATAAACTTATTTAAAATACCCGAAATATTAATTACACATAACATACACAAAACAATTGAGATAATGGTTTAATTGTGTATATATATCTAATCTTACCAGTTTCGGCATAGTACTATGGGTAAATTTTGGATGGTGTTGTGTTATGAACTTCAGTGTTGGAATATGATACTACGTACGGGGATGTTCACGTTTTATATCTGTTGAATTTGCCCTTTTGGCAGGTTGCCTCACCTTGCGTGCATTGTTGAACCGTTTAGGAGTTGCGTGGTGCAAGTCATAATCTGTGGAACACTTTTTGCATTTGAGATCTTTAAGGAAAGTTACAGGTATTAAAGTACGCTACGGACTTCCGTTTTTGAAACTTGTTTCTAATTAGATAAAGGCTTCTACCTACTGAAAAGATTGTTTCCGTAATCGCTCACTACTGATGAAGAAATATTCCATAATTCAACTTTACCTTCGACGTCATTACCACTGTGGTCTCCAAACTCCAACAATAAACCTCCTAGTATTACAATAAACAAGAGACTAAAAAAATATGCTTACTTGAACATAATTACAATAAAACAGATCTCATTCTTGAATACAAATGCTGCAATATAAACTATACTATACTTAAACCTTTGTGTTTTATCAATTTTCAATCAGTATTATGACTCATACAGTATCAGTGTGATGACTCATAGTTCAGTCCAACAAGATAATGGTTACTAGTTTCATAAAACTAGATTTGAACCTCTCAAGCTGGTGGTCAATATAAAAAAAAACCACCTCAACTTACCATTATTCAGCCCTATCCGTCCCGTTATCTCAAATATTGTTAGCCAAAATACTATTAGCCAAAATTTGATGATTCAGACCTTTTTAGATATAAAGAGAACAAAGCAAACTATTATCAATTCGATTAGTACACCCCTGGTAAGTAAGCAAATTAACAAAAAAAAACTAATATTGTGTAGAATCCTACGTTTGTAGTTCCATCAAAAACATAAATGTGATATAAGAATCAAGTTCAATTAATATAACATATGACGACAAAAGAAGTGACATCTAAATGATCAGTTTCAGTCAGTCTTGAAATTTATTCTAAAAATATCATCTTCTTATAACTTTGGACAAAATATAGACTTGGATAGTTCTCATATATGAATTATGTTATAAACCTCGCTAAAACTTATATTTTATACGTAAGGTATATATATATACTCAAGAAGACCTTAAGAACATCATAAAAACTATATGTCACCAATCCATTGCTGATTCTTGCAATACAGACACTAAAAGTGAATGTTCCTAATAGAATCAACAAATTAAAAATATAAAAAAATTACTAGTTTTTAATTAATTTACCCAAACTGAGCATCTGTAACTAGAATTGTCAGTGATAAAAACTACGATTTTTGAACGTTAATATCTAAACGACCATCTGAGATGTATTTCTGAAATTTTGAGCAAATTTGTATCTTTAAAGACTCAATACATGAGGAAATATTATTATTATTATTTATTATGTTTTTGAGTTTTGAGGCAGTCAGTCAGTCAGTCAGTCAAAAGTATATCCCAATGGTTCGTGTAAATTTCCCCACAGTGCTGCTTGCTAGTTCTGTTAGTTTGAACTTTGCTTGCCACGCTATAGCATGTTTATGTACATGACATCTACGTAGACACGCCGTTTCTACTCATTTTATATACATACTAGCTTTTGCCCGCGACTTCGTTCGCGTGGACTTCAGGTTCGTCCCGTCTAGTCTAGTAATAAGTAAGAAATACGGTAACTAAGCACTGCCCTAATCATAGGCCTATAGGTAGCTACTGCAGTATGCTCCTATAAACTACATTTAACGATCTTTTTCCTTCAGCATAAACATGCAGATTCTTCGCTTTGGAAACACGTGATCTTTATTAAATGCACAATGTATTTAAGATACTTAATTGGATAAGGATTAATACTGTATTGCTTAAAATCGCTTTGTAAATAAGCCATTATTTCTCGTACAAAGTAAAGGATAAAAAATTCTTATTGTGGGTTATTCCTAAGAGATAAACATATACCATCACGGACTTTTTTGAAGACCTTTTTAAGTTGTACAATACTGTAGTAAATTGTTTTGATCTATCTTGTAGGATTCAGTCAGTGTTTTTTTTACGACCTCACATTAAAAACCTCAAAAATTGTAGCCTATGTGTTATTCTGATGTATAAGCTATAGCCTATGGGTTATTCTGATGTATAAGCTATATTGTGGTAAAGTTTCATTCAAATCCATTCAGTAGTTTTTACGTGAAAGAGTAACAAACATCCATACATCCATACTTACAAACTTTCGCCTTTATAATAGTAGTAGGATATGTTCAGGTTTGCTTGTAGTATATCCGCTTAATCTCATAACATGAGCACACTATGTAGGGTGAATAAGATGCCCCGCCGTCAATAGCCACGCCCCAATGCAAGGTAATGCGAACTAAACCACCGAGAAGAATGTTCTACAACTATTACTGTAGATTCGTTTCTGAATAACATCACGGTTAATATTTCAGTCCAGTTATTTTAGAATTCATTACTTAGACATATATATTTAAACATAAAATATCAAATATTTATAAATATAATAAATGAGAATAAATAATTATAATATAGTAAATAAAACTAAAAGCATATGACATTATTTACGTCACCAAGTTACTACTTACGTTATCATCACAAAAATAACGATTAAAACTAATACTTATGTAATAGCAAACAATATTGAAATTAGGAAAGGAAACTCAAAAGTTTCATAGTATACTATCTTCATTGGAAATAAGTTCGCAAAACAATTATTAATATTTTCTTGCATTAGATTCATTTATAATTTGCAACTTAAAAAGTCGAAAATTACAATTGTCTTAGTTTTTGTAATAGTACGTACCTACTATAATTAAAATATATACACAAATAGGTACCTACATACATAGTAGTAAATGTATTTTACAGAATATTTATTAATTTATTTTTATTATTATAGATGGTGAATGGCAACAAGATAATGTTGAATAACTCAAACACGTGCGGAACCAATGACAGCAGGTCTCATAAATCATTATGGCTTTACGATAACTAATAGTAAATAAACGATATGGCTGACATTTTATTAATTGATAAATGTTCCACAATTTATTTCAATTAATTATATCTATTAATTATATATTTTTCTCTAATGAATTTTATATTTGTTATTATTGTAACAGCAGCAGCAACACCAGAACTATCAAATAAGCTTATTTCTATCGACTTTTCACGTTTAATTTTCCAATCGTTTTTTTAAATTATGTCTGTTAATCACAAAGTTAGAGTCTCACTAAAAATTCACATCTCAAAAAAAATCTCAAACTTATTTGGGTATTTTTTATATTTTCGATGATTTTTTAATTATTAATAAAAAATGTTAAATAAACTAATAAACAGGCTTTTATAAAAAATCTAACTAAACAACAAAAACGTTTAAAAATAAAAAAAATAATTACGAATAGTGTGTAAAACAAAAAATGATAGTAAAAAAACTTGGGGTAGGCGGTGTCGGAAGTTATAAATATTTTATTGACAAATATGAGAAAAAGGACAATCTTTTTAAAAATATCTTAAAAAGTACCTACCCCAAACATTTTTACATTTTTTTTTCTTATTTATACTATTCTTAGTCCTGCTCTCGTACATTGTGCAATTGCGAGTGATAAAGTTTTTTGGACATATCTCTAGAAGCGAAAATTCGATGGAGAGGCTGGTAGTCCAGGGGCAGATAGAAGGCAAGAGAACGCGCGGCCGACCACCAACCCGCTGGACTGACTTGATTAAAACAATTTCCGACACCACCATGGTCCAGTGCACTCGCCATGTACATAACCGGCGAAACTGGAAGCACATCGCTGAAAAATCTATACTTTCGAATAACAACGACCCACCGGACATATCAACATACACCACATCTACGCAACCACGACCACTCTGACAAGAGTGCCCGACTGAGAAGAAGAAGAAAGAACTATTCTTATTTTTTTCTTCATCTTTTATTGTTTATTTTTTTTAGTTAGACTTTTTATATGTTTATTCGTTTTTTTAACTATTAATTTATGTTTTTTTTAGTTAGATCTTTTTGTAAAAACGTGTTTGGTTCTTGATGGTTATGCAAAAATTCAACTTGAAAAAAATCAAATCGACAACTCAAAGTTGGTCAAAATCACGTCCAGTTTCCGTTACAAAGATCTATAGATAGATAGATGAATGGATTGACGGACGGGCGGACGGACGGACGCGACGGATGGATGGATGGATGGATGGATAGATAGATAGATAGATGGATAAATAGAGACTCTTCCTACTAAAATATTTATCAAAACCCTGCAACTGGAGCAACACTTATAACAGTGATGTATGTATGTATGTATGTATGTATGTATGTATGTATCGCGAACTGGAAAGATTAAGCGTTTAAGCGTTTATATATATTAAGCGTTTCAATAACTAGACTTGAATATCAAGATAGTGAAACAAAATAACAGAATGAGAATAGAATAACAACTGGGACCTAGTAGATATTACTAGTCTATCTAGTACAATGAAGTTATTTTAAATACGGTCATCGAAATTATATTCAAGAGAACGCAAAATGATATAACTCATACGTAAAGGACAATACGGCATTTCATGGGAACTGACATTTTGGTTAGTAACTGTTGGCTATATGATACTACCAGCTGACCGACGAGAGAATAACAATACAGTACTGACCCGATTATAATAACATTACCTAAGAAATAGATATGCATTTAACATTATTTTTTATTTTATGTTAAAAGCCGTTATTTGTTTGGAATTAAGAAATAAGTACAAACGGTGTCAAATGAGCGAATAAATAAAAATAACACAATAGGAAATCTAACAGGAATGTATATATAAAAATAAATACCTACGGTTTGATAAATATTAGTAAGCCGCACACTATTATTACATATATATCTGTGTGGGTCGGAGCACACATAGTACGCGTGGTGTCGTACTCTGGCACCTGTTAGAGGTAAACAGTCTGACGATGTTTTAGAACCTTTTACTAAATGAGGTATACACTAACTATGACCTCCGGTGCATCTGTACGTCGGACCTCATTATAGCATTTATCATTTTGATATTTGAACAAATGAAATGAAAGTTTTATTTTAATGAGAGCTCAACCTAATTTTCCTTTGGTCCTCAAAACAATTGGATATTCAATGAAACTATAATCTTTTTTTTTTGTATCTACATTTAGTAGTTTATACTTTTGTTTCTATGAATATAAAGACTGTAGCTCTATACGTCCTATAGACCTCAATATTTATTTCTTTTTATTATATGTTTGTAGATTTTAAGATAAATCGGTACAAAATTAGTTTAATGTTTCAAGCAAAATAAAACTAAATGACATTGGTATTTTAAATTATCCCTAAAAGCCATCATTTTATAAATTTCTTATTTGTAAGAAAAGTACAAAAAAACATGAATGTATATGGAAAACAACCATTAATAAACAACCATTTATACACAAACATTAATAACAGAGCAGTGTGAAGGCAGTTATACAGACAAACGTATATATATATATATATACATATATAATTACATTTGGTATATAAATTGTTAATATTGAAAAGAACATATAAAACTTGGTCTTTATTCAAAAACATTAAAACCAAACTCAATTGTTTATGTTCGTTTTTTTAGTTTCTTGAATCTTTGAAAAGTAGCGTTATTGCTATAATATTAGGAAGGCGTAAATACATGTCTATACATAATAATAAAAATGTCACTGATCGATTTCTGTACATGAAAAAAAAATGGGGGTTTTTATAAGAGCGAGAGAACCCAAAACAATGATTTTCAATTATTTTTGTATGTCTGTATGTTTATGCACACTAAGCTCAGAAACGGTTAAACCAATTTGGATACAGTTTTAAGGAAAATATTGTGAAAGTCTTCATTCAACATTTAGTTTTTATTTCATTTAAATCAGTTTTAAAAATAAAAAAGTTATGTCAATTTATGTCAATCACGTAATAGTAACCATGCAAATCTTATTCTATACATGTTATGAATCAGTAGAGGAGTAGTAAAAAGTATATAAGCCTGAATGTGATGTGATGTGTTAGTTAACAGAATCCTTTTCTAACATTCTTGATTTTTTTGACTGTTTATCTGTTTCTCTTTCAGTATTTCACGCAACACGAAAAAGATATATGGCCTAATGTAAATAGCTTTTATACATAGAAATTGAGCGTCTCTCTGAGTAACATTTAGTATTTAACTTTCATTGTACACTCTTCACTCTATCAAAAGATGTATGCATTGAAAGTGTTCCAGAAATGTCTCTTTATACATATAATAAAACTGTAACTGATCGCTGTCTGTACATGGAAAATATTTTCACAAATTCATAATTCGGGACCTTTATATAAGCAAGAGAACCAAAAACAATGTTTTTTCATTTTGTCTGTTCGTCTGTACATTTGTATGTCTGTATGTTTCTGCACGGTAACCTCAAAAACGGATTAACCGCTTTGAATAAGGTTTCCATGAATATATTGTTATGGGCTTCACTTTAAATTTAGTGGTTTTTTTTTTAGAGCGGTTAAGAAATAAATAAGTTAATAATACGTTATTTTCGTACCATTGCGGTACGACATTTTTTCTAAATTGAAATATTTTGTAGTTCTTGGTCTCACGTAAAATAGTCTATTTCACTACCACTGTACGATGTACGCGTCCTAGCAGCATTGTGTGTTATTTAAATACACAAGTACCTTTGAAACGTTTTAACAAATCTGTTAGAAGCTCGGCATTATGCCAATACTATTTCATAAAATATCAATATGACTAGTGCTGTATCCCGAACTGACTTTGAAAATTTTACTTCACAAAAAATAAAGAACTTTGGTGGAATTGAGACGAGTCACTACGACACTGGCCACGTGAAATTCAACTTTATTATTATCTTTAATAATCATTTTTATAGATTCGTCGCTTGTGAATTTAAATGTTAATAACTTCACAATCAAGATATTTTTACTAGTATAATAAAAATATCAAAATGTTACAATGAAATTATAAACGCATAACCTTTTCATGAATTCTATGAACAAAAACAGATAATAATTAAAAATTTTATGCGTATACAACAAAACTGCAAGATCATCTGAATGTCATAAAGTATTTTCTACTAGATACTAGGTATCTGCTGTATAGAAAACCAGTAATTGTATAGTCAATAATTAACAATAACTTGTTATGTTATTAATTAAATAAAACGTTAATTAGCATAGGTCACGTACATGTCACAAATGGTATGTTTGCATTTGTATATAGCAGTGTCTGTGTGAAAATCAATTACATACACAAATACCTACTACTACATAAACACATAAATTTCAATTGAAATGAACTAATTGTAAACAGAGCTATGAACGCAGTAGCCACTGAGGCGGCAATGGAAGTTTTCGTGCTCCATATTTATAAACGTTATCAAACGAAACATCATTTGAAACATCATTATTGATGATCATTTTAAATAGTTATTAATGTGATGAACCTTCAGGCTGTTATTGAACTGCGCGCTACACGCTCGTGTACACTCGGGTACACTCGGGTACACTCGGGTACACTCGGGTACATAGTGAATAGTGTTCTCTACTTATAATTATCTCTATTACTGTTAGTATGTTAGTTATAATCATTCAATATTAAGATTATATTTTTTATTGTTGTCCGTGTAAGTGTATACAAGATAAGTGACAATTATTGTATCAACAACCGAACCACCTCCGAACCGAATTAATTTTATCTAAATTTATAAATTGATTGTTGTCTCTCTAAAATGTTGTTGTATACGTCGTACTTAAACTCAATAATGTAGTTTAATATATCTTATTTATTAAATCCTATGTTCGTGGAGATGAAGAAATAAAAATAGTTACAAACAATGTGTAATCCCGAAGTGTCCGAGTTCTTTATTAACATAAGACTCCTTAATACTATACTACTACTATACTATATTTCAACTAATATAGTAACCAGGAAATGTCTAGATGACCGTCGTTGGCTAGTCTGAATACATTATTATATGTTTTATAAATAGTAGAGTCAGACGCAGCATGTTTATCTCTAGTGAAGGTAGTAGCCGGGTGATTTATTCCGACTACCTAATGCTAATATTTTGATACGTGTGAAACGAATAAATATTATGTTACAGCAGTCCAGACTGCAGAGATCGGACTATGTATATATAAAAAACGATATAAATTACAGAAAAACGAAATGAGAAAGTACTCCTATATACATATATGTATCTTTAATACAAATATCAAATTACCTAGATAAAGTAATTTATAAAATCAATTAAAACTTTGTTATTATTATTGTAACTATTTTCAGCTAAAATGTTTTTTGTTAAATGTACAATCAGCCAGAGACACGATACCTCGCTCTAATCAGTTCTTGGAAGTCGAACACCGACACAGACCGACTCTGGTTAAAAACAAATCATAAATAATAAGGAGTATTGAAGCTGCTACTGAGTATAAAAAGACGTATGTAGTACCGTATGTAGTGTTATATAATAGTATCTACGTTTAAATTGTTTAATGTGCCCGCCTCTTATTAATTATTTTGTATATTGTGAAAGAAATAATTCATTAAATAAATAAATAAGATAAAATTATGAGTGTGGAGGTAATCGTTTATTTTAAAATTTTAAATAAATACAGAATTTAAAATAAACCGATACGGGAGGGATTCATACATTAATGTCGGTGTGGCATCTTTTTAATATCAATCTACACTGTAAAGTTAAAAACATTGATTAAGATTTTCGATGTTGGGCTGATATGACACCGTTTAGTCATCAAGTAATTAACTTGAGTGGAGTGGGACCTACTCTTATACGTGATATGAGGCTGAGTTTTTTTTCGGCAGAAATGTTCACGACGGCCAAGTCAGACGCAGTACAAGTTCTGAGTATATTTTCTCCCTCTGTATTGTGAAGGCAGTGCCCAAAATGCCCGTGAACGTTCATACGTTGCCTTACCGATGTGTCAATTCAAATCCCCCCTTACTAAGAATAATTCGGTAGACGTTATAGCAAGTAGAACCTCTTCATACCGCAACCAGAATGACTCCTTTTCGGGCTTCTTTTCGCAGCAGCACATCTGGAAAGCATAAGCACTGATTAAGTTTGTAATGACACCCTCAATCAGCACCTTTACCCGCATGAAGTGGTCGCAGCGTCGATCAACTATAAGAATCTCATTCTGAAGCTCTTCAGAAAGTACAACCGCCACACCATTATTACCTGATGGTGGCCCAGTGTATACAAGCGGGTGTATACAAGCCGGTGTATACCAGCCGGTGTATACCAGCCGGTGTATACCAGCCGGTGACCCTGTCCGATATTACGGAACTTATTGCCCTTCAAGAAAGTTTCTTGGAGAAAAGCACATTGACCCCAACGTCTCGTGACTACATCCACGAGTTCTCTGCATCGTTCGTTTAGAAAGCCAATATTCCACGTTGCAAAGCGGAATTTCCGTCTGGATAATAGCGTCTTTAACCATGCCCATACCATGCACAACTATACAGGCACGTCGCCCTGGGGCTTGCTTGTCCGTAGGCCCCCAGGATAAGCAGACATTCAAGCACGACCCAGTGAGTGCTCAGACGCCCGACCACACACTCTACCGCTCAAGCATTTGCCTCACAAATCCACTGAAAGAAGAGGGCCCAACGACGAACCCATCAGGTCTCTATCGTCAACCATGGTGATCAAAAACCAGTTTTTTGGACTGGATGGAAGACGTAGTACAGTCATTATGGTAATAAATGTTTATAGATATTTTTAAACATTACTCGTCTATTCCTAATGGTCACTGGTCAACGGTGAATGGTCAAAGTGTTTATACTTTACTAAAACAATCAATGCGCTTAACAAGTATTTACAAAAAGTCTAAAGTTATTAGTGGCCCAGGAGTAAGTCACTGGCCGTAAATTTACGAATTCACGAATTATTTATTTAGCTTTGAACACGACATATTTTAAATTACGGAATCGATTTACACTACGGAAGGTGAAAACAAATACAAAAAATAATTAAAAGACAAACATTACTGAATCAAACAAAAAGACACAAAAAACACAAAAAACTCATAAAGGAAATATATTACCAAGTCATGTGACGTTACTTTATAACCTACATACATACCAAATACAGTTAGGGATTACCAAAACCAAACACTTCCCGATTCACCGAGGTAGAGATAAATGGCCCAGCATCTTGGCCGGCCTCCAGTTAAACAATCATACGTTATTGAGCAGCGCAAACATGAGCGCACTTTATGGAATCCAGAACACCTTTTTAACAGCTCTTATTTCATGTAATGTATATAACATTAGTCATCTGGTTCTTCGCGTTCTATCAACTTACGATACTATACATTAAAAGATATTTTACTCCGCATATTATACCATTTAAATATTAAAGTTTTCAAAACTATACGATTTACATTTAAAAACTATGTATATTTTTAGAAGTTAATTCAAAATATATTCAAAATATATTATTGGATTTATTATATCGACGCATCTATAGAAATAATATTTTAATTATTTTAAAGGAAAATGTTTTTTTATAATCCTCTTGCAGTTACCACTAAATGAATTTAAAATCTAAACATTGATTTTCAGATAAAAAATACAATGTTTGAACTAATTGTAATTAAAAACTGCTTTGTCTCTTCACTATACCTGATGTTAAACTAACAAACTAACTCTAACCTGTTCTTTTCAATTGATGAACAAGCTTAGTAAGAATTAATTGCAATTAAAGCACATGTTTCTGAATACTTGTTTATAACAATGTAGCACTCTAATCGTTTGATACAACATTTAAGTTATTTAATTATCTCAGTCTCGAGCGCGTCATTGTCAAGGCCGCGCCAGCTCACGACTCATCAGCAACTCTCACTACATCATTTAAAAATTAATCAAAAGTTTTTAACTTTTACCTTTGACTTCAATATATTTATTATTTTTACTTTCGATAAATTGCTTTTTTTCTGGGTGTGTAAACGATATTGTATGTATTATATTTATATCTGTGTATTTTAAACAAAAAAATAATATATACTAATCCACCAATCATGTATGGCTAAAACACCGGCTTAGAAGATAAATCTTCAATGTATCACATTTTCATATTATTTAATTCAGGTGCAGGAGATTGTCTAACCTCCTATATATACTCCTCAAGAACTCTTTTGGTATTAGGTTATGAAATAATGTCCTAGGTGTAAGCTGATTTTAAATTCTTTCCTTAAATTTAATATAAGATATAAGGCATATTTAAGTACACACTCATTGAATTGAAAAATAAATCCAGTATCGTAAGGTCTGGAAACCAGAGGGGCCAAGAAATGTCCCCTCGACCTGATACCAGTTTTCCACAAAACATTTCGTTTACAACTGCTAAAGGCTCGTTGGATGAGTAGGATGTCGGGCCATCCTGTTAAAACCAGGTCCTGCTACTGTAGGCTACAAAATTACGCAGTTGTGAAAAGAAAAAAACCGTAACATTGGTTTGTAGCGTTAAGAATTTACTGTTACCGTCTGGCCTTGCTCATTTTCAAAGGAATGGGGTTCGATTATTCCTTCAGCCGACATAGCAACTTCCTCTGTAACTTCAAGCGAAGGCTTTGATTTGATTTTGATTTTGGCTTTGATGTTTTAGTTTGGGATTATTTTCGGCCCGGTAGTTTTGCCTTTTGACAAATCTACTTAAATGAAAATGAGCTTCATCGGAGAAGAGAATATTGTTCAAAGATAGAAAGTACTCTAAGAGTGGCCATTCAGTTTCAATTTTTGTTCTATTTGAAATTTAAGATCTTTTGCCAAAATACTCATTAAAGAAGTTATTGATATCGCAAGCTCAGTTCAAGTTTTTGCTTTGATAGCTGTGTTTCGCATTCCACGGATGTCTAAACTTTCCTCTCTTCTTATTGTTGGAGGCCCAGCTGATTTTCTGATTCAGTGTCGTACACCTACAAGATCTCATTACACTTTCACTACGGCATTGATTTAGATCGTGTAAATTAAGTTCAGAGCGAAATAGACGTCGTGCAGTAGTGCACGAATCGCCATTTTTATAACAAGCTTTTACACAGAACGCACGCTGCTTTCCGGTGAAACGCTCCATGGCTACTAAGTTACCGTGATCCAAACTACTTATCCCCACTATCTACGTCACACTCCCGCGAACCGATGACGAGCAACGACGATTTGCAATTCTGGCCCACCCTGTATTTAACCGATGGGAATGTTTATTATTGGATGATTTAAAACGTGCAGCAGGATAATTAATCTAATGAGTAGAAAATAAAAATTAATGATATTTGAAACTACAATACCCGCGAAAGGAAGCGAAAGTTACAATAAAAATAAAATACCCAGTAATATATTTAGGTCTTAAATTTTAAACTATTCAGTTTAAAACAAAAGGTATTCAAACATTAAAGAAGAATTCTCGAGTATTAATAAAAATAAATTATATAATTCCTAAAAGCCTCCTGTGTAGTCGCTCGGTTCAGACAAACTTACATAAGAGGGAATGCGTTTCGTTGCGCAAACCAGCGCGGCGTCCGGGTAACGTAACGAATAACGGTGACACGACTTGCCTCATCACGGACTTAAAAATAAATTTAATATTAAATAAATAATTTATACTATACCACATACATTACTAACTACTAACTGTTTCTTACAGTAAAATCAGTCATTAAGGTATTGAAGATTTGACTGATACTTACTTATTAATAAAATATTGTGTGCTATCTACTGATACTAAGTTACCACTCAGTTGATTTGAATTGATGTTATCAGATATATTTTTTGTTTACAATAATTTGAATTCAATGCATTAGAGATTAATTAGCAAGTAGTGTCAGACTTTTAGGGGCAATTTTATTTTATATTTTTGCTTAACTTGAACTTATTCAATAAATAAACTATATTTTCAATTACAGTTTTCCTGTTTAAATTTATTGAAGACTAAGTACGTAAATACTCACTATAGCTACTTGTCTTGTCTACCTTTAGGCACCATACGTACATTTCTATCCTAAGAATATAATTGGTAAATAAGCACGTCAGTAGGCCTTCACCATACATAAAATACACGTTTCCTGTTAATATTTTAATATTTATATATTATTTAATATTTATTATTATTTGATCATCAAGTGACAAAAATCTATTTCATGGATATTTATCTATACATATATAAAGGTCATTTATCTATACCTAGTCTTGCCATAAATATTGCAACAGAGAAAAAAAAAATATTGCAAATAACATTTATTACTTATACAGGATGTTAGTTTAATATACAAATATATAACAATTAAAAATATAAAAAGCTTATTCGAAGTGGTGTTCATTGGCTGCAATACAGTCCTTTAAACGTTGAGGCCAGTTATCAATAGAAGCACGCGCTCTTTCCATGGGGAAATTCTTCACTGCCAATCTTATTGGTTGTTTTAGGAACTCCAAATTAACATTGAATTTAGAGCAAGCTGTACTCTCTAAAACTGACCATAAATCATAATCCAGCGGATTATGATCGGGACTAGCCGACGGCCAGTCTTCAGCTCTGATGACGTCCGAGACGTTCGCTTCCAACCAAGACTGCGTGGACCGAGCTTTATAACCCGGCGCCGAGTCTTGCTGGAAGGACCATACTTGGTTATTGAACATGATGTTATAATGTGGATTGATTACCTTCAATTAAGAATGGTATCTTGAAACACTTGTGCCGATGTTTTGATACCTTTTTCACAAAAATATGGCTCAGTCACTCCTTCACAGCTAACACCCCACCAAACCATCACTGAAGTCGGATAATGTCCACGTTGCACTCTGTCGACTAATTGGGAAGCTTTCTTAGAGCTTTGAGCATAAATACGGTCATCTTGCTCAATAGTAAAAATTTTCTCATCCGTAAACAAATTTTTTCTGTGACCTCCCTTTGCGTACCGCTTCAATAGTTGATTCGATTTTACCACCTTATTCATCTTTAATATATCAGTTAAGAATTGACCAGTGCGTCTCTTATAGGCTGCAAGTCCTAAGTCATCTCTTAAAATACGCGACATGATTCAAGGTGCTATCTTCATTTCCCGAGATAAAATCTTTTGCTTTCGGACAGGATTTCGAACAAGGAAGGATTTCGGACAGGATTTCGATTTTCTTCGAATTCTTTCCCTTTTTCCTTTGACCACCTCTTTCCTATTAATAGCCCGGTACACAAACATTTGACTAGTACCAAGTGTATGGAGTTTTAAAAATTACAGTTGGGTCCATACCTACTGTATGTAATGCAATCACAGCGATTCTGTTCTCTTTATCACCCTACTCCATTTTAATATCGCAAAATATTGTACAATGTATTGGCGCCAAAATGAGAAAATACAATGAAAAATCGTATAAAAATGACAGATTCCAAATTCAAATGTAATATTTTTTATTTTTAATTGTAACAGTATTTATGGCCAGACTTAGTATATTAAAGGTCTGTGTATACGTCTGTCTATCTATTTTTTCATACATATTGAGTTACCAAAGATCAGCCGTAAAAGTGCAATCAAAATATGTATTACACGTAATACTAGTGGTGATAAATTACAAGTTATGGGGCCGACCTCAATACCCTTAATAGAATGTTAAACCCGCATAATGTTCAAATCAGTCATCATCCGTCCGGCCGTCACACGATAGTAGGTACTATTTGTTGTATTGCTTTCATTTATTATTTATAGGTATTAGTTTACATATGTAAACTAATATAAATAATTACATATATATGTGTATCTTTTAAGATAACTTTACCGTTTATTAAAGGACCAATTTTTTATAATATTTGTTTTTAATCACAGTGTCGCAACTGCTGGTCTAGGATCACATTCATATTACATTATTTTTCATGAAATATAAATCCTGTATTTCGAAGTCTGATTGAAGCTAGTTTTCCGGATTTTTTATTCAGTCATCTGTCCTTTTAGGCTGTCGAAATAAAAACAAATGATTTACAAAGAACATTTTAATTTTTTAAACATTTCATTCTATATTTATATAAACATTTTATTTGTTGAATACATTTGTTAATTTACATAATATATATTTTTTAATTAATACATTAGAAATGTAAACAATTGTGCTCACAGTCGACCATTTCCTTCTCTTTTTAAAATTTAGTCCCGTCTCTTAGTATCCCAATATTGTTAAATAGTTGTTATATATATATTACTTTGGAAGTCAAACAGGCTTCGTAAGGCTCGTAATCAACTTTAACAATATTTCACATTCAAAATTAGAAACATG
Source organism: Napeogenes inachia (assembly GCA_959347355.1). Taxonomy (NCBI): domain Eukaryota; kingdom Metazoa; phylum Arthropoda; class Insecta; order Lepidoptera; family Nymphalidae; genus Napeogenes; species Napeogenes inachia. The sequence goes on along the minus strand of OY365791.1, from coordinate 31,190,838 downwards.
TGAAATTAAAAGTAATTTTTTTATACAAAAAAGTGTTTAAGGTATTCATTAGATATGATTAAAATCGTTCTGATCAGAATATATAGCCAGCCAAAAAACTTCAAACAAAATATTATGAGTCTACCAACATAAAAAAAGGTTTTTTTATTGAGACCTTTATAATAACTTTTTTGATACAACCGCTACATTTTATCCAGCATCTGAAAATATGTTCTTACTTGTCTCCTAATCATCCAAGAGAACTGGCACCTACTCTATGACACGGGGAGTTGACAAAATATTAAGAATTAGGGTAATGTTGGTTTTAAAAAATGAAAATATATTTTTGTATATAATAAAGTTTAGGTAATTAATTAGTAAGTAAGATAGATAACTAAGAAAAAATACTAAATGTACAGATCTCATTTAAAAAATATGTAAGAAAATATTAGTTGTCATTCATCAATGACGTCGTTTCCATTCGATTCGTTTACTTTAGTTTTGTTTTATTGATTTTGTTATTGAACAGTATGTTGTATGTTGGAAAATGTTATTTTGGAGGGTGCGATGACAAATATTAATAAGACTTTGCTATTGCCATCTTCCTCACACTCAATAGAGGTCACGTGAGAGGAATGAATGAGGCGAAATTTCAATCATTAATTTCTCATGGATTCGTGAATCATCCGCCGAGTGTTAGGACACAGTGCACAGTACACAGTACACAGTGCACAGTACACAGTACACAGTGCGAGCTTTTTACGAGTTCGATCGCGTTAGAGTAAACTTTGATCTGTATGAAATACGAGCAACGACGCTTTGCTTGCGGCAGTTGGGTTTGCTCTTATTTCATACAAATTGATGACACTTAGTTTACAAAATAATTAATAAGCTATAACATTTGAAACCCTTGCCCCATACGAATACCTAACAGTTCACTAAAGGTAAACTTATGTAGTTAGTGTTTTGTGCAATGGCATTAGGAAGGCGTCGTTACTTAAAGTTAACAACGAACGTGAATCGTAACCTAATTATTTAGTTTCCTATTTACTAAGCGACGCGACCACTTTCACAACACACTAATCGTAACACGTGTTGAAAACTTAACTCCTCTTTTCGAATTGAAAGCCATATTTTCGCAAAGGATGCGGTTTATATAAAACTGCCCTCAGGTAAGAAGTACCACCTCACGACCCTACGTTTCATCTTCATCTCCGAATGTAATTCGAAATAATGCAATACAAGTACCTACATTATCTTTTTTTATTTAAATCATTTAGATTTTGTTGTCTTTTGTTACCTTAAATTTAAAGTCTTATTATTTCTTTATAGTTAATATAGATACAATTAATGTATCGAAGAACAAACGTTTTAACTTTATATTATTAAATTTTAAAGAATACGAACCAAAAAAAAAATGTACTAAAAAGTTTTTATTATCAGGACGGCGCGGCGGTGTAGTTTATCTACTATATCATTAGATAATCGTATGGCAAAAGAGTACAATCGTGGGTATCCAGTGAAAAAAATGTTTCAAACGCTTTTTCTTAGATTTATAATGATATTTTTAATTTAATTCATAATTTTTATCCTAAACAAATAATGTAAAGTATGGCATCGAATCTAAAAGTATGATTTCATATTTTCGTAAAAATATTTACTATATGTAATTACTAGAGATGCGCCGAGTATTCGTTATTAGGTGTATTCGGCATCTTTTTCGCTATTTGTATTCGGCCAAATTATTCGGTTTTGTTGCCGAATATATTCGGTTCGAGTATTTGTATTTTAAATTGTTTTAAGCTTTCACAATTTGTATTCATATTTTTATGCTGTAAACGGGATTGAATCGCGTACTATTTTAATCGAAGTATTTACCACGACTCGTTTCGACCGTAATGCAACGGCCGTGGTCGCAAACCAATATTTTTAATCCACAAATCATACAAATCAAAATGTTTCTTCATCTAGCCACCAGCCGCACCTAACCTACATCTTAGAACCTGCTTATGACAAACAAACAATGAAATGGTACACCGAATAATTCGGTCAAATATCCGGTTCGGAAAAAGTTAAATTCAAATTCAAATTCAAAATATCTTTATTCAAGTAGGCATTTACACGCACTTTTGAATCGTCAATTACATTAAATTGGTCAGTATAGTCAGTCTGTGAGTAAGCTACCACCAGCTCGGAATGCTGTTCTGCTGAGAAGAGCTGGCCAGAAACTCAACAGTTGCTCTTTTTAAATAAAATTTAACAATGTTTGACTTATAAATTATAACATCAACCCTGCAAATGAGTCAATGACCCAAGTTCCACACATTTCGATCAATCAAAAGTTATAGTAAGATTTATTTAATAATATACCTTTAATTTTAGATTTGAAACCAAGAAAAGGAAGATCTAAGATATCTTGTGGAACCTTATTATATTCGATGAAACCACTATTTGGCGAAACTCCAGTAATTACAATTTCCTTACAAAATAAAAATAAAGACACACACACTCGTTTGTAGTTCACTTGATACTTGCTCGCACACACACATACATACCGCATTTCGTTACGTGAAGTTTTCTACAAAATTGCTTATAAATAGTTATGCAATGAATCATTAAACAACAAAGTAAGGATCTTTACTAAAACCATTTAAATCAAACTCCACATCCGATGGCGTGTGATGTCAAACTCGACCTCCGGAAGCTCGTGTCCAATAATATTACGTATTCACAAGAAACTTATTTAAATTATTTTCGATTCATTCAATCCAATATTTGCAATTATGTAAGTTTAACACTAATACGTGTTGAAATAACTAGTAATTGGCGGAAACGCGTCATATTATAACACTGTTATAACATAATTTACATTATTATATGTCGGTCCGTAAACGATCATATCCTCTTACACTCTAAACTCACCATTTTCAAGATTCCTAAATCAGACACGCGAATATCGGCAGCTACGACTTTGGTTCTGGACTTACATTTCGCAATTTAATTATAATATCATTATCCTGATGTTAAAATAATTTAAAATTATGATATAATAATATGTATTATTATTATTGAATATACTATTGTGTTTGGGAAAACAGTTTAATTTTCTACATTAACATAATTTAATAGTTTCTTCTCAACGGTTCAAGTCCACCTTCAACTCCTAGAGAGGTTCCTAGATATTTTTTTTTTCAATCATAAAGTATCTTCATGTCATAGACCTCCAATTATTATTCCTTAACGTTTCCTCTTACAGTTTTAAAGTTTTTTAGTTTCTCAGATATATATTTTATATACACAAGGTCGTAACAATGTAAGTAATATGGTAATGTAAGACAGATTTTTCTTTGTTGTTATTATAGAACCGAACTGTACCCCAAGTTCGTGTTTTGACGTTACGAAAACTATGACAGTTTACCAAATCGTAAAAACAAAACAAACAATTATTATACACTCTATGAATCATAATTTATTGACGTATTTAAAATAATCTGTTAAATATTTATCTTTAGTTATTTAGGATCTTTCTATAAATCATCCTAAATAATAAAGAGAGTATAATAATTATGTTTCCATTTTACGTTTTGTTACGTTAAAACAGTCTTAGCGTTCGTAACGTCAAAACCCGTACTAGGTGCACTGCTAGATTTAACAATTAATGTCATGTTTTTGAAACGGTACATTATCTGTGTGTATATTCTAAACAAAATTTACTTACTTTCTACCATTTTAATACTTAGTTATTATTTTCGATTTTACGTAAAAACTAATAATAATAATATTCGAATTCTAGAGGATTTTAGGAGTTTTAGGAGTGTTTAAGTATATTTTTATATTTCTCCTTAAATAAAATTAGAAGAAAAGTAATTTCATTGACTAACGACCCCAGAAAAATAAGAATAAATGATGTGCAGTTCGATTCGAATATGATATGAGTAAAAGTTATTTTATTAAAATAGGTTTAAAATTATAAAGTATACGATACAATATCAATGCTTTACCGCGACGGATAGAAAGTAAACAACTAAAGGTCTGAAAATAGTTTGCGCAACAAAATTAAAACCAAACATTTGTCAAGTTGTCACAAATGCAGTTTCTGATGTAAGTTCGATTTTCGAAAATTCGATTTCTTGATTGAATACATGTTCAATATTGAAAGAAATCTCAAGATTTCAGACACTATCCATGAACACAAAGACCTCAGTTCTAGTAGTAGTAGATACCTATTAGATTACTATTACTACTCCTTAGTCTGGTTCTTCTCAGACCAGGAACTGTTCGGGACCCGGTAGATTTAATTTTAATGGAATGTCTGTATTTTGATACCATACTTATCAAAATAAGACACTGCCATTTGACGTATACGAGTGCTGGAGGTATTTATAGGTATGAAAGGTGTAAAAGATATATAAATTATGCATAGTTTGAACATATATGTACATACACACATATTCAAACATTTTATACTACACATATCTACATAAATATATATCCATACATAAAATATTATAGTTATAACTTTTGATAATTACTATGAATATCAACAAAAGATTAGAACTTCTGTTACAGGTGTAAAAGTATTCTGGAAGTGCCTACGCGTTGTTCACATTATTTACAATTCTAGAAGTTTATTGTTTATGGAAATTATACTTAGCTTGGCTTCTCTGCTCTTAAAGTTTGGAAACATACTTAATTATAATGTAATGTCTCTAATGAACAAACATTATTTCATTTAGGATTAGTAATTGAATTATAGATGAATGATATTGTGATATCACCAAACACATAACGTAGACACAAAATGAAACATGTTGTTGGAAAAAAGTAGTTTCTTAACTGCCAATATGGAGAAATAAAATAAGTCACACACAGACACACAGACACACTCAAAACATGAGTCAATAAACATACCTAAAGTATTGATACTACTTATAAGGGATAAAAGTTATTTTGTCAATTTGCGGTTAGCTCGAACATTGTGACTCATACAGATGAAGCCAATGTCTTGGAACCACTGTAAAGCGGGAACGAGAGGTTGTATCTATTTTTCTTTGTCATTTTTAATCCGAGGCCTGCCATAGGTGTCTCACTAAATAATAAAATAATACTCTACAAGATAGCTTGAGTAGGTGGTGGTAGTTTCTCGGTAGAGAAAATGCGATGTTAAATGAATGACACATGGGCTTGAGAGATGGTTGACGTTTTGAAATTATTTTAGTTAAAGGTATTACGTTAGTTACAATCGACACACTCTTTGGTTGAATAAATTACTGAAAAATAAATAGATCTTGCCATAGTGATAATAGAAGCCACCATATTGACTTACGCAATAAGACTTTGGACAACAACAAGAAACAAGAGTATATAAATTATAATGTAAGCTATTTCTACTTTATTTATTGCTGCCTTTTCCTAATAAAATAAAGGCAGTGGCGCATTGAAGACAAACCCTATATTATATTATATTATATTATACTTAGTTGTGTCAGTTCTTTTTAAGTATCAAATGAAGTCACACAACTCACCATTAAGCGCACTAATAAAAATAACTAACAATGTATACTAGACACCAATCACTTATTTTATAAGTCGCAAATTTCTTCCGGCTACCATGTTTACAAAAAAAAAAAATAAGTATATATAAAAAAGTAGTCTTAGTCTCAGAACCTAATCTTTGTTAGTTTTAGTTCCGCAGATCAATCGGGCTTAAGTATTCATTAATTTGGAAATGTTTTCTGTGGTCTTATATGTAACCCTAACCATTGAGTTGAGAAGACGAACGTTAAACTACCAGATAAGCTCTCGGCTGGTCATCCTGAATTAAACTACCATCATTTACAGCCGTCGAGAGCTGCGAGCTACCGATAAACACTGCGGAACCAAAAAAAACTGTCAGTAATACTTCTGCAATTAAGTAAAAATTTGTAGCTATTTTGACTTATCTTATTCTGATATGCCATATTAATGATAGCGTATTTCTTTTTGTATACCACGGAGAGAAAGATTAAAAGGGCTATAGAATCAAAAATTTTGTAGAACTGTATATGTATAATAAATACAAGAACTAATTCCACATAATATTAAAGTGAAGATAATGTACAAAACAAACTATCGTTTTAAGTTATTAGACACGTGTATGATGGATTTAAATAAGAAAGCAATATGAAAGGTGCATTAGCAACGGTCGTAAAGACCACTCGTGTCGGTCACAGCTCACAGCTCACGTTACTTCATTTGTAAATAACCTCACGTGGACGATCAATCAAAATTGTTTAACTTGCTTATCAATTTGTTTTAACTTTTAAAAATAGTTTAATTATTTATATGAAATAATAAAAATCAAGCTAAATCACAACTATTTCTTAATATTTATAAGACCTTGATTACTCGTAATGGTGAGTCGATCTAATAAATTTAAAACGTCAAGTCTACTACAAGTATGTGTTACCAACAAGAATAAAAATAATTAAGATATCATTATATTTGTTGCATCTACTTCATTGGGACTTCTATATTACTAGTGTTTGTATTGTTCACGAACCTTCACTATGAATAATAACTATTATTATTCATTAAACAGTAAGAAAGTTCTAAGTTAAGAAATAATAAAAACTACTTAAGGTGAATACACTACAGTATTTGTAATTAGTTTGCATTAAATATATACGAACTTGTTTTATTTATGTTTATTAAAATCGGAACTTATATTTTTACTCAAAAGACAGCTCCTTTCTTATTTCATGATTTACTAACTAATAGTGATGTGTTGAGACATGTTGACTACAATATATACAGACTATTTAAATCCAATAAGTCTTAAGTGTCATTTTCAATGAGGCTTTACATTACATTTACAGCGAGAATTGGATAATTCCTGAATAAATAAAAATATTCAAAAATAACATAAAATCACTTTAATTTGTCATAATGATAGGATTTTATTTAAAGTATCGCCGGTACCTTTCCCAAACGATTAGCTCGCGTGAGGCTGCGCTCGCGCATGCTTTACGTTAGTACACACTGACACGTGATCCTACCAGCTGTATTAGCACGTGTTAGTTCAGGAAGTTGCAGTTAGATCTATACTTAAACCATATATATTGTATATTGGTGGTTTCCCAGTATACTGTGATATGATTTACCTTTTACCTTTTGCAAGAATAAAAAAATATCAGAATATCTTAGCGATTGTTAAAAACTCACCATGTAGAGAGTAAATATAAGTGGGATAATTGTTTTGTCAACATTACATTTTTAAAACCAGTATCATAAATACCAATACATAAATAAAATATCATATAAAAAGCATGATTGCTTTATTTATAAAACCATATAATTGACAAGTGAGCACTTGTGAGTACTTGTGGACACAGCACTTACAAGGACACACACATACCAATGTTATGCTGCAAAAGAAGCCGAAGGAATACCATTGACCAATTACGACCAATTTTAGTGAAAAATTATTGCCAATAAGTGTGTGTGCTGTAAGTGGGACATCCGGAACGAGGACATTAAAACTTTTAACATGAATCGAACCAGATAAAACTGCAATTGCATTTAGCATCTGCCATCGTAAGAGAACTCTGTTTTCCGGTATAAAATACTAGAGTTCCTTAGTCACTTCAATATATGGCTTATAAATATTATGCATGACCGTTTACAGTCAACTTTGCATATTATTTATAAAGGTCTATAAAGCAATATGTACAATAATTACATTACTAGCCTATGAACTAAGTCATAAGCTATTAACAACAACAAAGCATTTGTTATTTTATAAACAAGATGGTATCTATTAATTTTTAAATTACATTCGTATACTGATGACAGAGATGCAGAACCACAGACTTAAAAAGCACAGAATCCTTGACCGTTTTTTTATTAAGTAGCTCGTTCAAATATTCCTTAACATGATATTGATCACCGAGCGATAAAACTTTATTATCAATTAAATCTTCATACACAGAAATCAAGATGGTATTGAATCGTATTTTGATGTCACTCGGTCCACTTCAGCATCATTAAATCAATTGATGTTATGAACCTTCTATTCGTTGTGTGAAGTGAAGTGTTTAAAGATGTCTGACGCGATACGGACGGCGTCAACAACTTGACATATATAGAAATAAATACATTTTAACTGTTCACTTCCATAAATGATATGATGATGATGGCTAAATATGTATAGAATATTAAAGATACGTTTACTAGTTCTTAGTAAATTCGTACGACACAAACAAATACGACCTGTTTACAATGCATTCACAATAATTAATTGAGCAGTATTCACTGCTGTTTTATAGAAAAATCGGTGAGAACTGTATTAATAACATAAAATAAACTGTAATATGCACAGATACTTATGCTTATACATATATACAATAGAAGGATAAGATTGTAAAATGTCTAAGCTATATTTGACATATATAGTATAGTAGTTTTGTTGCTGTAGTGCTCTGTCAGTGTGTCTGTGGATGTGTCATTAAGATCGAATATGGGTGACAGCAATTTAGCAATTGAGGAAGTCCCAATAAGCATTTTAGCTTAGTTCAGTTCCAAACTAAAATGGTGTTATTGTTAAGTATGTCATGTGGGTCATACAGGAAACAGTGCCAATGAGAAATGTAAATTAATAATTACAATTGTGTTTGTTTTGTAATAGTATCTAATTATGAAATCTCATATTACAATAAAAATAGATAACATTAAATCAAAAGTAAATCGATAATTTGAAATAAAAGCAGCAACTGCAGCTTTCATGCACGTGTCAATATCAATAATATCTATTTAAAAATGCCGTTCAGACAATGATAAAAAGATCAACAACTGTGACCCCCCGTCCATATTAAATCGTATCAGACACACTTCCGGTGCCACGAGGAAGAAACTGCCAATTTAAATTCAGAACCATGTTCTATCCTCCTATTAAACAGATTCACATTGGTAGCGGTCTTTTAACGACAAAATATGGAGACCAAGACTTAATATAAATTAAATATTCAGCAGCAATTTAAAACATAAAATATTACAAAGGTGTATAGAGATAAAGATATAACGGGTATATTTATCCATACCTCGTAGTCAAATGCAATTTACACAAACATAACAATTAAAGCATAGTACTAAAGTTCCATTTAAATTCACCTCAGTAACAATATTTGACAAGATTGCGATCGACCTACAACGAACTGTCATTTGAAATTGATGCGACCAATAGGAATAAATGTCAATCCTTATAAAGATTACGAGCTCTTGGGACCCGAGACGCTTCCTTAGTGAAGGAGTTGTTTACATCTCCTCTAATTGTTACACCGTGTCACTATACCTACTCTTAATACACCTTTTTAACTAAATTGAAAACTGGTTGTGCTCTTTAATTTGTCTGTTTATGTAATGTAATGCAATGCTATGCAATGCAATGTAATGTATTCATATCAATCTATTTTGTGTATTAGTTTTAAGAACCCATTTTATTTTATTCTATTCTTACTTGCAATTTCGAAATACACCAAATTAAATAACTTGTCGCAATTCCAAACTATATACTCAAACAATTATTATAACACAGACTTGAACTCTATGCCCGGAAACCAAGAAACCGTTGGAGGCAGATGACAAATTGACACTTATAGTCTTGACTGACAGTCACATCTCATCTTGCAGTACTCGCTGTGAGGATGCTGCGAAGAGTGTGTGAAACATAATATAATAATAAACAAAAAATAATACTATAACAAATAATTGCTCTTACCGATTTACCCAAAAAAGTTTTATTCAAATGTGGATGACTCGGCACACTTGAATACTTGCTTAATTTGGCAAATTTGAAATATATGACACCATTAATAAATTGATAATAACTTTTACAAAATATAATTAAATATGATATATTTATATTCTCAAAAAATAAACCTAATTATCATACTAATAGCAATATTGACGTTAGGTGATTGGTCAGTTGGTTGTTTTAAGTTTTATACTATTATATAGTATTAAGTTTTTTATGGATCTATCAGACACCTATTGACTAAACATTTTATTATCGTCATACTCGAATGCACTCACTCGTATATTTCATCATCGTTCGTCATTGTCATATTGAATGGGTTTTGTGTATTCGATTAGGTACTTATTAGTTTTGTTCATTACATGGAGGTCAAAGACGACTTGTTTAACAATGTTCATCAAGGGATTCAAAATAGTAATAAGTGTATTCATAATAGTAACATTGGGTCAAAGGATCATTGGGGCGGACTACTCAGCAACTGTCGCGGTCGTACCAAACGTCGATTCGAAAGTGACTTCGATTCCCAGCCAGGACAATTATTATTGTGATTCACAGATTTTTGATGCGACCTTACAGATCTGTCATTAGTATGCACGAATAAACAAAAACAAATCCTTCATTCTATAAAGTGGTTAAAAATCTTTTTCCTGTCTAACTCTATAACAAATATAGTAGTCAGCCGGTAAGTTGTGACCAAAGGTGAAGCGACCTGGGAAAATAATATATATACTTAAAAATAATAAATAATGCGTCCTCACTGTTGAAATAATATTAACAAATAAAATATATCTGTATACAATTAAATAAACGCCTAAAATAGCCTGCAATGGCTCAGGATTCGATGACATGTTAGTAGTTAGTACCATATGGTCTACTGTACTGTACTGTACTATACTGTACTGTACTGTACTGTACTGTACTGTACTGTACTGTACTGTACTGTACTGTACTGTACTGTACTGTACTGTACTGTACTGTACTGTACTGTACTGTACTGTACTGTACTGTACTTAATGTCAAATCTAATTATATAGTCTTATATTTTAATTATCCTTCCTGTTATATTGTACACATCACACACACAATATTACTTTTAAAAACTAAACAACATCAGCCGACGGGTGCAAGAAACAAACATTGAATACATCAGTCTTATTGTAGCAAATATTAAAACTAATCAACAATCGCAATTCAATTTAATTTCCATAAATTAATTGCATTACAATGTAGTTAATATTGTAAGCTAGGAATTATTTAAAGTACTTTGCTTTTTTAATTAGCAATATTCAAGACTTCATGGTAATATAAGTGTTATGTACAATTTATTACGTAACGTTTTTCCCTTTAATTATAAAACAAAGCTTATTTGAATATTGATTGGAGAAGCATTAGCGTAATGAAGAACCATTAATAAAGCTAAAAGCCGAAGAGATAAGGTTGTGGAAAATTTTATCATGAATTTGCATCATCCAGTAAACAGCGACAGACAGACAGTCGTTACAACTGTCATGTTAACGTACAAATATTGAGGTTTTTAAAATATTGTTGATAGTAGGTAATAATGAATAATATGGACGTTTAAAGACAAAACAATATATCAATATATTCTAAATAGGTTTGTTCCATTGTTATTAAGTTTAGTAAATAATATAAAACATTAATAAGAAAATGAGAATCTGTTCTTGTTATATTTATTATTTACGGGTAATTTATTTACCTCGAGTGCGCGCTCGTCCTAAATAATATTATGATGAATGCTAATTGTTTGAGGTGATGATGAACCAAACTTGTGTCTTATATAACAAATACATTTTATTTATTATTATTATTATATATTATTGTACTTTAAGAAATCTATGTAGGTAATCTGTATATATAGCATTATTTTCTATGAGTACTAAACTACCTGATATATAGTATAGTAATATCAAACAAATAAAGCTTAAATGTAATCCTGAATATTTTTCTTACAGTACACTTTGAAACAAAAACTGTTTGGTGACTGACAAGTCCATATTTCATAGACTATAAAAAGCACTACTATTTCCTGAAGCAACGCGTCTGTTATTCCTGTAGTTGTGAAGAAGCGGCTTTGACCATTAATCATCAGATGACCCAAAATAAATAGAGCTCATTAATAATGATGACCGAAGATATTTTAAACGTCCATTATAAAAATAAATTCAGAAGCCGATTATGCAAAGCCAGGACCATTATCAATGTTGAAATAATGGAATAATCTGAACAGAAAGTAACATCGTGACATCTCTTGGGCGGTGTCAACGAACTTTATACTGACTCCTCCGAAATCATTGTTATGCTATGTAATGATATTCGTATGAAGACGAACAATTGGCACTTTGTAATGGTACATTAAATTATATAATTAATTGTTGAAATTTACAAGAAGCATAAATAAAGCAAAATCATTAAATTAATATTCGTCGGTCAATTCTTATGATTTGAATACACTTTTAGAGTTTTAATTTGACAAATTTCTTAACGGGATATAATTATACTCTTTCCATAATAATAAATAGTGTAATTGGTATAGTAGATATATATTTTCGATAATATTATTGTAACATTATAAATATGACAATTTATCGCATGGAAGTAAGCGGTAGTAAGAATAAACAAATGAAGCAAGCTTTCTACTCAACATTGTATTTTATGAAACGATCGTAAAAGCGGGGAGCGCGTATCCAACAATGTTCTCAGGGCCCGTAGATAGGTTCCGTGCGTATTAGCTAAAAATAGCACAATATACATACAACCAAATGTATTTACTATTTTATGATATATATGATACGAAAATATTAATCAACAAGACACAATGTCTTTAAAATTACTACGTATATATTTATATATGTTCGTTGACTTAGTTTTTATTTCAATATAATGAAAGTCAGTGCTGACTTCTTTATTCATAGGCAATTATTATAATTAATTAATAGTTAATTTATAAAAAGTAATTGAAACTGTAATTATGAATTAAATAATTATGCGCTACATTAAAGCACTTTTAGTAAAATGTAGAGACTTAAGTTTACTCTATATACATTTAATTATTTAATCAAATATTTAATAATTAGTTATTTATTATCTTATTTTATAATAATTTATTACGTAAATTTAAACTATTTGTGAATTTTAGTTACTATATAATATAATATAAGAGAAACTGACTTCACGATCTGAAATAAATATCTCTACAACTTAATGTAATGTAGGTTCCTCTTTAATTATTAATTAAATAAATAAAACGATCACTGAAGCTACAGATATCAAAGAAATGTTTTAAAATAGTGGATATATGTTGTTACTGAGCGTTGGAGCCGTAGGTACAGCAGGTCCTTAAAATATTATAGAAAGTAAGTTAAAGAGCAAAATCTTGTATCCGTATATGAGGGTCATGTGAGGGTTTTATTTAAACGGTATGGTGTGGTTATGGACCCCTTAAGAGGTTTTACCCTAATTTAGGTCACACGGAATTTAATGTCCCTTAAAACAATTCAGATATCCAAAAAACTGAAATAGTAATAATAGTTGTGTAATATTATTATTCTGATATTGATGTCCTGGCGTGTTACGCACTCACTCACTCATTCACTCACTCACTCACTCACTTAATCGTGTCAAGGTGCTCTTTGGCGGATGTTTAAATATTTTCGATTACATGTATATTAATGCAGTCAATTTCTCGCATGGATCGCTGTCGGGCGACCCGTCTGGTGGCCGGCGGGCAGCTACCGCGCACGACACTCCCGACACTCCCGACACGACTACACGACACGACACCAACGCGTCACGGAGTCATTGCTTCATTCGACTCGACTCCGCCGAGCGCACTGCACGCGTGCCGCGTACGCTCTCGCTAGCGAAACTTCGCTCGCTGCGTTCGATATTTCGGAAAAGTGGTGTATTTGAACTATCAGTTTTGAGTTCGACAATACTTTCATTTATTACGTTGGAATCGTTTACGTTGTGTTGTTTACTTTGTTCTGTGACTTTGCACTTGGGAGGTGTACAGTTTATTTCAATAAGGCCGTCTGTTTACGGTGAGTACGTGTTGAATTTCGATTTATATTTATATAGAAGTCTCGTCCAGCTGATTTATGCGGACGAGAAGATATCGCATCAACTGCTTTACGGATCGAAGGTCGTACGTTTCCTTGCAATGTAATCTGTTTTCATTAAATATTTATTTTCATTACTTCCACAATTTCAAACACTAGAAAGAAATCAAATTGAAATTTCCAAATGAAGATCATCAAGTAAACAAAAGTACTAACTCAATTGAACAATGAATTAAAAAGATATACAAGTAGCAAAACATACCTATATAATAACAATATAACAACAATAGTATGTTTTGTTTTAGCGTGCGTTGAACTCTTTTCTAGGCTTTTCTAACATCATATCAAATATATTGTTTTCCCATTTCTTACAAAACGTCTTCCTAAATACTAAAGGAACGGTAAGTAGCTCTTATAAGAAACTAGTGTTTTTCTTTTGATAACGGTCGGTTCGCAAACAATGGCCCGCAATAGATTACACTCGGTAAATGTTATTTTACCAATGCAATATTGACTTCTCTCGTACTTGATACTTACGACTGGGCCCTTAATTATGTACTTAGAGACCGATTTAGACTTCCCTGTACTCACTATTGCATATAAATGAACCTTTTGCATTCAAATTAAGCTCATTAAAAAGTCATTTATTTCGTAATACTTTTATATGTACACATAAATTATGCAGGTTTTAAATAAATTACTGCATTAATTATAATGATGAGCAGTCCATCGGACTCCTAATAAAGTGTTAATAACGTAATAATATAAAAATAGTTTTACTTAATTGATTTGTTAATTAGTAATATTAAAATAGGAATCGAGGGAACCAATATTTACATGACCAATGTAAAGTCACATTTTACATTCTAACATATTGACAAAATAAATAACAAACATGTGTGTTGCAAGTTGATAATTAAAACAAAATTCAAAAGCCTTCCACTCTCTCTCTTGAACTGTCTCAGTACTACAGTACTACAGTACTACAGTTTATATAAACAACGAACAGACCTTCTGACAACCATTCTGCCTCATTAATAATAGTTATTCAATATTTAAAGCTCATTATTCGGTAAAAATCGGAATTTTTATTAACCATTAAAGTTTTCTTATTATTAAAATATAATTATGTAATAGAATGTACCACAAGAATAAAGAAAACTTTTAAACTGCACAAGCTTTGAATATTTTGGCGATAAAATGATATGAAGTAAACTGAATTTATAACTGCCTTTCGTATTTATTATTGTATACATATTCCTTTATATACTATATATATAAGTCTAAGAACGCAATAAATATTTATTGAACATCACCTTTTTAGGACGAGTGCGATAATAATTGCAATTGTTATGGTATCTCTAAGATAATAACGTGTGTTTGTTTGTTTGTTTACATCAACAACATGTTCTTAGATATATGTATTCGCAATATAAAAAGTACAATACCTAATTTATGCCTTCCGCTCTATAAATCAAAATATAAATTAATCCATCTTCAAGATGTAATTAAATGATGTAAGAGCGGTAAAACTGAATACACTCAAAGATATTATTATTCTATTATGATAAATTGATGAAACATTCAAAAGTTTCAACGTCAAAGGTAAGTAAAACCTCAGTATAATCAATACAAGGTAAAGTCGATATAATTTGCTTTCGTACGGAACATTATTATTGACTTGTAATTCTAAAATATTTCCACTGATTGTTTAAATACCAGATACAAAAAAATATTTTAGCTCAATGTGCTTATTAATAACAACAAATATTAATTAAGACAGTGTTCTCGCAAGGTCTGAAACATTCGTTAGTTTTTGCGAAAGAGACCTAGTGTCTAGTCGTCACTCAGTACAAAGACGATTACACACAACGACACACACGACGACGACACACAGACACACACAGGTTGAAGGCAAATGTTTTTTTTATTGTACGTTAATTATTTATATAAGTAAAAGTATATAAACAGTTAAAATAAACGTTTCTATCAGAATGGCTCTGCTGTCTCGGTGTTGCTAAATAGATGGGCCGGTTGCAACAAAAAATACTCCGCACCTGTTAAGAGAGGAAGTGATTTAAGTGCTGTATCCATTAGTCTTTTTTGTGCTGTGATTTCATGGTAATAGTTTCAATCTTCGTTCGTAAATATATAACATGACAACTTGGTAATATATTAATATTTTGATATAGTTGTCTCGTTGCTAATAAATACATTATTTCCTGTAACGTACGAGCACGGTGATGTGTACGATATAGCGATAGTAGCGATTGTAAACTGTGAGCCGTGCCACTCCGACATCAATATGGATTACATTGCTTTGAGGTTGTAATAAAAACCTTAATGTCATTACTATAAATCCTAATATTCGATTACGGTAACCAAGTTAATCCATTGTTAAACACAATTACTTATTTGGCTGTTAATTATTTTATTGTAGTGATTGCTTCGATATAGTTGTCGATGGCCCAGTCGATACTCAAATGAAACTATAATACCGCATACCCTTAAAGAGGCAGCTCGCATTGACATTGGCAGAGCAACCCGCGGCTGTGAAACCAGTCCAATCACTCGTCGACCAATCAATGAGCACCTTGTTCTACTAGACATCAATATTTACTTTAAACTTATAATTTTCTTCACGATAATAATTTTAACATGAATTTAGAGTTTAAAATAAATAATTTCCATAGTAATAGCAATAGTTTGGTTTCATTATTATTTATATGGACTTCGTAAAGAAAGCATAATTCTTATCCAAAAACAGTAAATTATTAGGCGGTATATTTCTAGGTTACTTTCACTATCATTTCCAAAATATCGTGTTTCTACTTTACTATTGCATACCGATTTCAAAGTAATTACTAGTTATATACATTCATCTTCTTTGTGATTAGCAACTTACGAAATGTCTGCGTTTATTATTTATTTTCCCACTAATTATTTGAAAGGTAATTTAAATACCAATACAACATCAAAACGATTCGCATTATTCGTGTCAGTCTCGTGCCGTAAATATTTTTAAAAATATTTGTACAAATTAATTAACCCAACCGACAAAAAAAAATTAAATGTTAACCTTTACTAAAACTAATTGGAACATCCAACTAATCCAATTTGCTTACCAAATAATTAATAAAAGTTTACGTAAAAGTTATATTACTACCGGTACTATTATTTATTAAACATCGATTTAATAATCCATTTAGTCCGGCCATTCGAGTTTATGATCGTGATAATAGTTTTTTCTCCCACTTATAAGAAAGATTTTCCCGCGGCAGGTCAGGAGCCGCCGCTCTCCCACTCCCACTCCCACTCCCACTCCCACGGCGCCTTCCGTCCACAGGAACGTACAATGGCAACATTAATGCACTGTTTTTATAGATTATTGTTTATATTACTAGTTAACGTTCGTCAATAATTCTAAGAAGACTTCGATCTTTCTTATGTTTTATAGAACCAAGACTTCTTCCGCGTAACAACTTTTTATCCATAACGTCGTCGACAGTGCTCCTTCCAGGCAATCCATTTACCTCCTATTCCATTTATTAACTGGAACGCTTAAAATATTCTCAAGCGATGATTTTAGACTTAGGTACCGCACATCTTTTCCGTGTTTGGATGACTGACTTTATTTAGGTATGCCTTGATAATTATTCTCCGCAGGTCAATCGTATACACCGATTCATATAAAAAGGTTCGATTCCCTTGCAATCTAACTGTGTAATTAAATCCTCCAACGTCGTCAGTCGTACCCAGGATGCACAGTATGCACAGTATGCACAGTATGCACAGTATGCACAGAAAAGCCAAATCTCATTTCAATGGAACTGTGCCCTCTGGGTGACCACCGACCGGCTTCCAAATATTTATTATCTTTTAGTTAAGAGACTACCTTTTAAATTTTTGTTATCGTGTTTTCTAGATACTATTTTAGAGCAGCAACTTATGTGCTTATAGTGGCTAGTAGTGGCTAGTAGTGGCTAGTAGTGGCTAGTTGTAGCTAGTAGTGGCTAGTTGTAGCTAGTAGTGGCTAGTTGTGGTTAGTGCTGAACGATGACTTTAAAAGATATTTCAATCTCAGTTCAGTGTTAATAGTCGGTAAGTATCTCTAACACATGACTCACACACCAGATACACTCGGTCACAAACCGTGTTCACTTCAGTTGTAGTGCAAACAAATGTTACCGTTGCAGGTCGGTTGTTATTTTTTTAAATTCGTTTCTGCGAAAAGCATAACGGTGTTGCGGTGGTTTGTTTTGTTTCGTCTTAGTTCACGTTCAAACTCTGTGGACACCTCACTCGTCAAACGTTCGAAACCCAATGTTATGTCATCGATTGTCCCGCGTCGATTAAACATATGTTTCATCTAATTGGTTATATTTGCGAGGCACTGACTGCATATTTTTATGTAAAAACGTTTGACGAGAGTGTCTACTCTGGCAGGTAGATTTATCTACTCTTGTTCAAAATAGACCTGAGCACTTCTCAAACTAGTGTCTACTTCGCACCTGGGACCAGGTCTGCTTAGTTATTTATATCGCTACGAATGAAGACCTAAGTCCTTCTACGGAAAACTGGAAAGTCTTTCGCAAGACCAATTAACGTATCCATTGCATTGATAAATTTTGTATTCTTTGTATTCTCTACGGTCTTCCTACCTGTGTGCTGCGTCATACAACTCACTTTTTACTCGAGGTCATCGAACTGGTACTTGAAGCCCTTTGTTCGTGTTTTAATAATACTAATGTGGGATTCGAGAGTAAGCAGGTATATGTTTAGTCGCACATTTGTTTTATTTTTATTTGATTTCGTATATAGAAGGATAAATTCCATATTAGTTGCCTTTTATAAAAACAAAGTGCCCTGGCATAGTATCGTGAGTTGTAACACAAGAAGCAATTGAATAAACCATCGGGTGCACTTATGTCACACGTAGCTCGTAGGACAGCGAAATAATAGTCTTGTAAACACTCAGCTCCGCTAAATAGTCAGCTTGGTGTCTGCCGTCGCGTCGCGTCGGGAGAATAGCATTCAATTGAGTAACACACATCTTCAAATATATAATCCAACAGACGCGCTTACAACTGTTAGACATGGTTCAATTATGTTATAATATTATAAGCAACACTGTGTGCAATAAAGTACATGTACTGTCATCGAACGACATTCCTATATATATATATCCGTAGTTAATAATGGCAGAGTGGCCGTGTTACCGCATCGCGAGATAAAAGTAAAAACTGACGAAGTTCAATTATCAAAACTACCGAGAGAGAAATGGAATGTGTCCATGTACTGAGTAATTTCGATTTCCTTTTATAGAAAGTTAGACTATTTTGATATCAAACGAAGCTGTGGTGTTGGTGATCAGTTAATGTCTTACTGAACCAGTTCCGTCTAATTATTATCTAAATATGTACTAAACTTGTGCAGTGCAGCAATTAGATTTAATAATTAAGTAATGGACCTTTAATTGTTGTAGAACAGAATTCTTTAATGTTTTGGTAACAAAATAAAATAACTATATGTCTTGCAGGTTTAAATAATATTGATCGGGGCCCCTCGCAGGGGTCTCGCCGGGGCGTCACGGTGAGTGCGAAAACGATCCCGTGGGGTCCCACTAAGGCGATGAGGTCAAGCGTTGGTTTTTCAGTGGGTAGCCCTAAAAATGGCAGCGTCTTCTATGCTGCCAGGTAGTCCTACATACCCCCTCTGCCATCACCTTCCTGGCCGCAGGGATGATGCGTAACGCATTTTTACAAAGATAAAAAAAAAGATTTATATAAAATTAGCTATTACACATTAGCTATTCGCACGAGTGTCATCGGCGCGTTTAACAGCATGTATAAAAACAATTAAGATATTTATTAATACATTTGACTTTTTCATAAGAAATAGGTACAGCAGTTTATATTATTTACCTACTAATAGTAAATCATTTGAAACATTACTCTACCATTCCGACTTACAATACTAATTGAATTGTTTATTCACTCCAGAAAACTATCTACATATTTATATAATTGTAATAAGTATAATCTTTAATCTAACAAATAAAAAATTGAAATTGCAAAATTAACTAAAAAAACAATACTAGCAAAATATAGAAAACGAAATAAATGTCTATTAAAAGTATTAAACAACATATATTGATTAGTGATCGCTAAAACTAGACAAAACGAGATAATATTATCTCACGACATCTCAGAAAGTGTGTCAGAGAAATAAAAAATAAATAAAACCTCAAATACGGTACATTAGAACAGTCTCCGTGGTCCGCAACATCTCAGTTAGCAGCACTCATTATAAACAATATCATTACACCTGCTTATCTTATCGTTTCCTAATTAAATTTTAACTTTCGGGAGTGAATTATAAAAGTACAAAGATCACAATTTATTCTGTTTAAAGTAATATTAAAACTACACATTTTATGAGCACATTGTTTAAGTTTTTATTTAAATATTTATTTCTCACTGTAAAACAATATAATGAATTGAATTGATAAGTTCAATATTAAATTGATAACAGCAAATACCGAAAGAAGAAAAATATGTATGTAAAGAAGCAGTCAAACGACTCCGAGTAGCTCCCAGAACCTCCTGTTTGTATTATTTAAGATGTTTGATGTTGCCCAAACGTCAGTCAGCAATCAGTGTAATCTATTCTTTCTATACTTATAATATATTTTTCTGTTTGTTGTTTGTTTGTTTCATTAACCAAGGAATAATTGATACATTTGATGATGCATTTTACTTCATCAATTGTCACAGACAATGGACTTAATATAATAAATAAAATGGTCTTGGAATAATTAATTTCGGTTGTCACATAGGTATTATGCATATTTATTTCTTGTTTGTGGCACACGATATCTGAAGCAAGCGTTTAAAAATTAATCCCTAGACCCCTATTTTCTTACAAACCTACAACCATACATTCATTTGGGGGAAGTTCAGTATATCTCATCGTTCCACGAATTATAAAGAGCAATTTAATTTGAACTCTACGTCTCGTAAAATAAGGTTTAAGCACAATAGGTTAAAAGTAGCAAGTTTCTAGTAGCAATAGGTAATTGAGACGGAGTTCAAATAAGCGATACGACGCGGCGGTACGAACAAAATACGACCTAACTTTAGAATTCTTTCAACCCGTATTTGTACGTAATATGTATGTAAGTGTTATCAAATAAGATTTGTCGGTATTTGTGTACTTATTTATTCGATATCTTCCGTTCGTATTTATTCTGTAAAAATAAACTTTAAAAAGACATTATGTTTATACTTTTATGCTTAAACCAAAACAATGTGTTTGGTTGAAATATGAGAATAATACATAATGTAATGGAGAGTTCAAAGTATAGGAACAGTAATAAAAACATCTAAGAAGTCGCTCTCGAAACAGAAGTAGGATAGTTATTATTTACCCCCAGCGTACCCTGGGGGATAATACGAGTCCCCTACAGAGGGGCTGTGTTTACTAATCTCCTAATAGCCAGAAGGTACCTGAGGTGAACGACCTCAAACAAAATACTTAAATCTACAGCATACTTAATACTAGATATCTTCCTTATTAGAACATTACGATTAAAAACTGACCTCTAAAACCAAATTAATGTTCGATCCAATATATTATACCTTATATGACTTTAAAAACGTTAATAATTGTATTTAATTATTTTATTTTTGTGGCATAAAACAATAAATACATATACAGGGCTATTTGTAATTAGTTGACCACCTCTTGCAGGCAGCCTCTCTACATCAATACTAACAACATTTGTTCTACGACTTTTTACAAAGCCTGTTGATAAACATCACAAAAAAAACGAAACAAAAAATTTTTGCTCCCTCTTTTGCTTATTACTCTGTATTTTGTAAGAAGTACATAAACGTCCGGGCGCCATACCTACGCTCAGAGTTAATGTTAGTTCAGAGCCAACAAAAACAATTTTGTATAGGTTTTGTATTAGTATAAAACAAATAAACAAATTAGTATAAACAAATTTTGTTGGGATTTATGTAAAGGGTCTGCCTGCAAAAAGTGACCATATATACATACACATATAATTACATATATAATATAATGTATTATAATAAAAAGCAAGTATTTCTTCAGTCTAGATGTAAGTAAAGTAATACTAGGGAAATCTTTATTAATGTAAGCAGAGAGTGAGTTCCACTGCACCGACAGAAAACCTATAAAATGTAGTATTATACTTTGGTGGTCTATTTTGATATAAGGCAAGAGGTCGATTACTAGAGGAACATAATTGAAACCGTTCCTGAAAGTAAATTGTACAGTTCTATCTTATACAAAAGTGTTAAAACATGCTTATTCCGGCGAAAGCAAATGGGAAGCAACTTTAACTACGGCGGAGTTCGGAGACGTGCTCAAATTAGCTGAAGCCGAAGATGAAGCGTATGCACAGATTTTGGAGTCGATCTAATTTATCAAGTAGCTCATCAGTACCTTCTATATAGCAAACGTCGGCGTAGTCAAGAAAGGAAGAGAAATTGTGTGTAAATATAACGTGTCGTAAATAATATTCAATTTATTTAAATTAAATTGGACTTAACTCAGTAATGTTCCAGAAAATTAATCAAAGCATCAGACTTATGAAGAACCGGAAAAGGAGCTACAGTAGCAGTTTTTTCTAATTTATATTTAAATAGTAAATAATAAATATATACTGTTACATGTACCATAACTTTTTTTTAAATAACTAGTCTATCTTATAAATTCTTATTATATATACTACTTCGGCTCTAGTATAGTTGAAGAAATAAATTGTACAAATAGAAAAAACAACGAATATACAGACTATTCAAATCTATTTTGTTTTATCTGTCTGTGAACCTAAGACAGACTGACAGTTGTAAGAGAAACTGTCAGAGAGACAATTTACCTAACTCATACCCGGGAGATATGTCTGGTATCGATTCTCTTATCGATATAAGATTAAATTAGATTGAATTGATACGTCAGGTAAAGTGCTAGCAATCAGTGTGGTTGTTATGCATACGTATGTTCCTATTTTATAAAGTATGAAGTCGTTTCTAATAAATGATTTTAGATTTTACATGATGTTTCAAATAGTCCACAGCGTAGTTAGTAGTTAGTAACTTGCAAACTATGCTCTGATATTTCATTTCACGAACAACAATATTTGATAAATACCTTTTCCGTTCATGGAATTTCTTTAATTGAAAACGCTCTAAATTGTCACGAAAATTAATAATTCACAAAGATATTATTTACTAGCTGTGCCTGCGACTTCGTACGCGTAGATTTCGATTTTGATAAAACGTATCCTTTTTACTTACCAATGTATGTAAAAACTATAAACCTTCAAACTAGTAAGTAGCAATGGTACGACAAAAAGAGATTATTAGCTTCTTTATTTGTTAACCGATTGTTAAAAAAAAATATAAAGTGAATACCATGGCAATATATTCCCGAAAAAAGCATCCACGTCGAATAATCCGTTTCTGAGATTAGCGTCTACAAACATACAGACATACAGACAAAACTAAAATACATTGTTTTGGGTTCGCTTGCTTATATAAAGGTCAAAAAAATGGATTAGGAAAATGGATTCTGTTAGTTATCACTTCACATCCTGGTGTATTTTTTTAAATATGTTCACTGTTCTACTCCTCTACAGATTCATTACATGTATAGAATAAGATTTGCATGGTACCTATTACGTCATTGACATAATATGACATAACTTTTTTATTTCTTAACCAATTTAGATGAAATAAAAAAGCACTAAATGTTAAGTGAAGCCTGTGATAATATATTACTGAAAACCGCATTCAAATTGGTCGAACCGTTTCTGAGATTAGCGTGCACAAATATACAGACAAACTGAAAAACCATTGTTTTGGGTTCTCTTGCTCTTATAAAGGCCCCCTATGATGTTTTATTTAATATTTTCCATGTACAGAAATGGATCAGTGACAATTTTATTATACGTATAGATCAGTAGGTATTAAATTGCCGTTATTATAACAACGTAACGTAATAACCTAGGTCAAGGTTTTATGACCTAAATTTTACATCCGTGACTAATAAAATATACTTACTGTATGAGCAAGACACCTATATTCCTTAAAGTTATAAATGCGTCTTCTTGTGTTTAACCAGCGCATGTTGGAAGGAGCGTTGTCCGTATGAATACCATAATGACATCAATATATATATATAACAACAACCGCCCACAATACAAACATAATAAATATATACCAAGTTTTTATATTAGTGGTAAAAAAACATGTATACTTAGAACACATAAAAGAGGCACCCTGTGGAGTCACGTCTATCGACGATAAGTGTTCATGGTCTGCTTTGCCGCACACTTTTTTTTTTTTTTCTGCGTTGGAAAAATGCATTACGCATCATCCCTGCGGCCAGGGAGGTGATGACCGAGGGGGTATGTGAGACTACCCGGCAGCATAGAAGACGCTGCCATTTTTAAGGCTACTCACTAAAAACCAAAGGTTGACTTCATCGCCTTAGTGGGACGCCACGGGATCGCTTTCGCACTCACCGTGACGCCCCGGCGGAACCCCCTGCGAGGGGCCCCGATCAACTTAGGGACACCCTCACCTCGTAACTTTGCCGCACACTGAGTTATCAATGGAGTCCTTGAAAGTTATTAATTATTGTACCAAATAAAAACAATAACATAGTCAAAAAAAAAACATTATATATTTATATCTGTGAAACTACTTGAAACGACTTTAACAATATGTCTTATAACGGAATCTATGTAACTTACATATATAATAATACCCAGAGTGAGTAGGGAAGTAGATAATTCAGTTATCAAGGGACTCTCAACAACTATTTTAATATATACTCTTACATTAGATAGTTCTATTATATAATAATTCATCAAATAATTATCCCAAGAGAATGCGCATTTATCTGTCTTATATTGCTTTCTTATAGGTGTGTGAGAGAGATAGGTGTATTATTCATTAAAAGCTACGAATGCAAAGAATATCGTATCTTTGTTTAAGAATAAAGATGCGCGATCTGTAGATAGAAATGACAAGCCGTCTTCTGAAGCAAACAATGGAGAAGATACCTTTTCGATTCCGCTTTTCCCTTTTATCATTTTCCGACAGCGGATAAGAACGTACGGACAATAGACTCTAAATATTCTCTTTTGTTATAAACTAGGAACGTTCCCTCGAGCATTCAGCTTGCTTCATACCTTGTTCACTTGGTGTTCACGAAGCGCTTCGATTTACTTTTCACATACTTCTATAATTGCGAAGACCAATGTTCTGGTACGGCTACATCTAATTCTCACAAATTTATTACGTTTAGATATAAAATAGGTATTTTTTGTCTAACCTTGAGACGTTACCACTTAATTAACTCAAAATACAATAAGACTTTATTATATTAAGACAATTTGAAACAAGCAAGATAACATACAATAATCTACAATACGTTTAATAAACAATAAGTATATTTTTGGTGAAACTAAAAAGTTTTACTAAACACTCCGAACGCGGCAGTTAAAACACATCAACTCGTGGTTCGGTTTTTATCCTAAGAACCATAAGAATATTATATTTATATATAAATATATCATATTTAGCAAACTTAATGATAGCTCGACTACCAAGGTCTAACGTCGGTAATTTCTTTTACAATTTAGATAAAAACAAATATATAATACGATATAATTTTAAATATTTTAGTAAAAGGCAAAATAAATAATACTTGTGTGAACAGATGTACCTACATAAAAAATATTTAAAATTGAAATCGCTCAACCTTTGAAAATAATTTTAATAAAGTATTTTCAACATCACTCATCGGCAACACAAATCTGTCCGTTAATAATATTTTCTTAAGGCTTACATTTGATAGAACATTTGTTTTTATATTTTCATGAAAGTAATCCATTGTATGTATGTATGTATGTATGTATGTAACGTCCTCATTAGCATGGACTTGCGCCAGAATATATAATTTATAAGACATTTGCGTCATAAATCTAATTATGTGATATACGGAATCAGAAAAGACGACTAAAAATGTTTAATGTTCATAATATTATTTTATTCGTGCTATTGACCTCTAGCCTGACTGCATTAAAATATTTAAGTAATGGATAGTATTGTGGTGTTTCACATTTTTTACTCTAGATATAATAATAACTGATATATTTAATAAGACGATTTTCGGCGGTTACACTCAAGAAAGTATTGCTTCCCAAAAATAAATGAAAGAATGATTAAAATAATATCAACAAGTATAGAATAGTGTAGTGTAATAAAATGTTCCAATAAAACCTGTTGGCAGTGAGATGAGATACTACGAGTAACTTCAATGCATTTATATTTCATCGAACATAATTGAATCCAAGTATTTAGACAATCAAAAGTAAAATTGCTCAGATACTCATCATCAAGTGTATTAATTTGTTTAACTTTACATATAAATAAATATATGAAACTTGGCACGACTTCAGCTTCATCCAGCATCTGTTGTATCATCTCAAATAAAAATACATGTATTCAAAGCAAATGGTTCTGACAACAGTTATCAGCGGCTGGTAGTAATGATAGGAGCCTGCTGGATAGTGGTGGTGGTGCTGGTGGTGTCTCAACTAACAGTTCTAACTAGACCTTCTAACCATAATTATGTGAAAGTTTTATTTTGAAAATTAACACAAATCGCTTTAACTTGGTTATAATAGTACTTTTAAAATTAGTATTTTTTAATTAAAAGTCTTATAAAATCCTAAGAAACTTTTAAGTATGTTTATTTGAACTGTATGTGTTAATATTTATTATTTAAAGTATTGTAATTATTATAGTAGTATTATATAGTTTCTGTTATTGCGTTGTTTCCAGGTCAGTGATCAAGATTAAACATATGATTCCTTCAAATAGTATTAATTTACGGTAGCTTTTAATGAACTATTCCACTCACTGACAATCAGATACAACCCTCTAATAATAATATTATTTAATGCTGGCTGCTGGCTGCCAGCTGCTGCCAGAAGATGAATATCTTACCACACAAATAATAATATATGATGTAAAATTTGTCGGTATTTTGTATTTTTTTTTTGTTATTAAAGCTCAAAAAGTTTCCTACAAACTATCGCCACACTAGTTTTCAGATTAGTTTAGTAGATTTTTTTGCATGACGCATGAACAAAAAGTACACACAAACAAATATACAGAAAAAACATTCAAAAATCATTGTTTGGAAGTGTTAGATCTCCCTCGTTATTATATTATTATACGTACATCTTTGTGTATATCTTAGCTTGAAGCATGCAACATCAAGTAAAATCCTACAAGTGGTAAAACCCAAAACTAATGTATTTATTAGTACCTTCATTAGTTTATCTCCTCATGACGCCTGTAGTTTATCTCCACTACTTGACTTCATTTGAGTGAAACAGTTTGTTCTTGTACTCTGTTGGATTGTTCTCTCTCCTCACCGACGCATGTCTCTCATGGCCGCCATTCTTAGGTAGTAGTCATTCCCGAATACTTTAATAATTCATTTAAGAAGTTGCACACTTTTAATTTATTTATAAACTTATCTGTGTGTTTTCTGACATTAAGTCATTAATTTCTCTTAGATAATTCGGTCAGTCAGTCAGGTTTACCTTAAAAATATATTTGTGGTATAATATATTCAACTATAAACATATTCATATATAAATAAATTGTCATGAAGTATACATAGTAGTATAGTGGTGTGTTGTGGTTATATTAAATACAAACCACTTGATGACCATCTTTTAACCGTATTATCAGTCTTAAATAGATGTTCAGTGTCTATATTATTCACTGTGTTTTTTATTTTATTTAATTTTTTATTTTATACCTTATTTAAAGTAACTTTTAATTATTTTTTTTTTGTTCTTTTTGTGTTTTTTATTTTTATTTTTTTTTTCTTTGTATTTTTTTATTCAATGTTTTGGTTATTGTTATTATTATTTTTTTTAATGTATGTTGTCCAAATAAAGTTGTTTGATATGATTTGATTTGATATTACTGTTGTATTTATATTACTTATATATAAAGAAATATTATCCATACATTTTTATTTTTCCCTTACAAAACAGCTTTACGAAGCCATCATTTAAGTTAGAAGTTTCTATTTATAAGGATATAAAACGTCTAATTGATAAGAAAGACAACAAAATATCGAATAAGAAAGACCGCTGATGCCATTTTATTTTTCGCATCTTTCCAACTGCAAACTATAAAACTATCATCTGGTAAATTTGTTATAATCACCTTAATTTTATTATTATTAATAAAGCCATATTTCTTAATATAGGTATTTGTCAATATAAAGTGAAATCACCGCCTACGTAAATTATTTAAATATTCGGTAATCTCTTATTATATAGATATTCAAATATAATTTCTGTCGCGAACGATCATTGTGACGGCAAATAGAAAGTAAAGGTGCTTACACACACGTACCAGAAATTATAGGCGGATGCACACTGATAACATAAAGGGTTTGCGGAAGCTGCGAGTCGTAATCTTTAATAAATATAAATTCATTTATCATTACTGAAAGTGAAAACTACTACTGAATGAATGAACCAATCACTCGTATTGTATGTCACAGTACTATACGAGTGGTTTATATATGTATATGTATATGTATGTGTATATGTACCTATATGTATATGTAGTACATATACATATACATATATATATAGGTACATGTATATGCTGTCATTGTTGCTGAGTTGTTTGTTGAATCTAATCAGTCTTCGTGATAAGACGTTAACCGGCTGTTCGTTGGAGTCGGAGAGGTCACAATTGTTTCACATTCGATAATCATTGTATGGTAAAATAAAAAATATGTTAAAAAATATCAACAAATCCTCACAAACTAGACATAACGGCGCAGTTATAAGCAATCTAATTCATACGTTTCCATTCATATGCAAATTAATATTACATGATGTATTGCGACATACAAAGTAAAAGCGAATAGTATTGTATGGGCTGTGCTGTAACTGTTTTGAATAAACTAATTCATTATAGCACCACGTGACTGCCTGTTTGTTATCCCTCTACTACTCTACTCTACTGTACTACTTTATAAACTGTCCCGTGTAAAGCACTTAAACTATATTTTGTATATTACCTTAACACATAATTATATTATAATAGTTTTTGTTTTCACTGTGACGAATCCCTTAACGCATTATTTGTAATTTATGCACTTATTACATTTTAAAACAATTTAAAACGACGCATTAAATAAATTAACAATCAAGCTATTTATTAATGGTCGTAATTGTTTACATTTTAATCAAAATTTATAAGATACTATATAAAAGAAGTAAAAACATCCAATATGTTATTTGTTTGTTTCATATCAAATCTATTGATACAGTCTATATAAATAGGTGTACGATATCTATTACTCTTCTCAAATAAATATAATATCATTAATTAATTTATTCATATGTATAAAATTAATTAGGTTTCTTAATTTACCATGAATATAATAATATAAGAATGAAACACATACGCCAGCGCCGCTATATACCCTCTTTATACATACTCTACATGTACACCTAACATATACATCCTACATAGACACCCTACATACATACCCTACATTCACACCCTACATTCACACCCTACATTCACACCCTACATGCACACCCTACATGCACACCCTACATGCACACCCACCATGCACACCCACCATGCACACCCTACATGCACACCCTACATGCACTCCCTACATGCACACCCTACATGCACACCCACCATGCACACCCTACATGCACACCCACCATGCACACCCTATATGCACACCCTATATGCACACCCTATATGCACACCCTATATGCACACCCTATATGCACACCCTACATGCACACCCACCATGCACACCCTACATGCACACCCTACATGCACACCCTACATGCACACCCTACATATACACCCTACATACACACCCTACATACATACCCTACATATACATTTTACATAGGTATACACCCTAACATGAGAATAACTTTCATGAATAAGTAACAGGGACCGACAATTAAATACGACATTTATGTTGTTTTATGTGATATTGCAACTATATAAGTGAAACCCGCTCTCAAATATTGCAAAAGATCAGATATCGGTAATTAATAAAAAGCCATACGTAGAATAACATTGGTAGGTACTTGTACTCAGCACTAGGGCATATAAATTATAAATCTTGTTTGATTTCAGTTTGTGTTCTCACTACTGTCTACTCGTACATGCTAGTGTTGTGGATGTTGACATTTGTTATCACAATAATGTACATAGATACACTGGCAAAGTTAATTAATTCACTAGAATCTATTGTATGATGAAATCTGATTTAGTAACAGTATAATAATAACAAATTAGTGTTTTTAGAGTTATTTTAAAGTTCAACAAACAAAGATCTTAATTGGATTAAGTTACTTCGATGCCTTTAGATGTAAGACGTTTGTTTTGAATGTACTTATTATTTTTAACGTTGTTTTTGTATGAAACAATCTACAATTAATTAACAGCCAGTTATAATTGCTTTCAAATTAAGATGTCTGCAACTAACTTGATTATCAATAAACATTGAACTCTAACTTGCAACTGTTAATATATAATATAAATTGTAATATGTATAACCTAATACATATGTCTATTAAAAATATTATGTTCAATCTGTCACGTTCCTCTTGTTCTTAGGTTATCAATTAATTAATTTCCATATTACAAAGATCACTGGCGCGTAACAAAATATAATCAATAATGATTTTATAATGTTGAAATCATTTAAGATAAAATCAGCCTTAAATTGACGTTCAGTTTGGAGTATTAGCCAGTTTTTTAATATATATTAGTAGTGATAGAACCAAGTGTTTTATTGTTGGTTTAATTCATTCATTCTGAAGACTTAATCGGATGTTATCAACAATTTAAAAAAAATACCGCAATAAATAAAAGGTAAAGAAATAAGATATATTTCTAGTGACATATAAATAGTGTGTTACCTTTACTTGAGTTATTATTGATATGTACAAGCAATAAACAATCTTTATATCAGTAGATGGGTACTGCAAACAAGGATTTCTTATAAATTTGATTAATATATATAAACTTTATGTTTAACCAATTGCTTATATATAGTAATTAATCGTATTATATTAATAAAACTTACATCCTTTTACTTCGTTCCTTATTAGGAAGTGTGTAAATGAACTTTATCTATTATGTGGGAAGGCCATATTTATATCTGTATATATCGTTCCGACGGCAGCGATTCATTTACACACAATGTTCAGAAACAAACGACATCACGTTTTGCTTCCAGTCCTGAGAACACAGCTCTGGTATCAATTAATTCATTACTTATATTTAGATGATTACTTCTATTGATGACTTATTAAAACACAAACATTTACGTACTTAATTCTTGTAATTATGTGTTAAAGGCGATGTAGTCGTTTTAATCGATTTATAAATATCCGTAATAGACAGTAAGTTTATTTCTATATTCAAAAGGACTGTTCCTAAATAAACTTAACTGCTGAGGTTTTAGACTTGAAATTATGATACCTATAGACATACCCTAATCCAGGATTTTTGTAATTCCGTCCCTAAGGATTTAAATATGGAACAAAATTTCGAAGTAAAATCATTTCGAATCTGGACTAGAATCTAAATGATAAAGGGCTTGATTATTAAAATAATCTCAACAAGATGCCTATTAAAGTGCGTGTGTTTGTGTGTGTTTATATAGTATTTATAACAATAGCCTTGTTTTGCAAGAATTATTACCAACACCCAACGTCCCCCAACAACTAATACTTTAAAAGCTATCTAAAAGTTAAACGGAGAAGTAAACACTTAAGGTTTCTAAATTTAAACCTTTTAGCAATTTTAACACATCTGTGAACTTAAAACTCATATTTTAAGTATTATGTTATATTATAGCATTTTACAGCAATTATGTTTCGCTCTCGACATGTATTTGATTAAATTGATTACTATTTACCGTTATGAAAGAAATATAATAACTTCTGACATACTTTTTAATGACACTGAAAATAACATTTATTGACATTAATAATTCCTCTTTGATCTTAGAAAATAGTAAATAGATAATAAAATACATGATCTGTGGTTTATCCTACTTTATAAAATCAGTCAGTTAATGAAAACTAATTTCTCATACATTATGTATGTACGAGTATATACCTACATAACTCACCGGACCAGAAAAAGTGTTAAAACTTTGCTCATCAATTTAATGAAGAACAAAGTAGTATAATTCTCGGGAGTGGAGTGTGTTTACCGACCATACGTCCATTTAAGACAATATTGACACTCTTTTAGTCTGCCAGCCGCTTGAGTCTACCACCGGAGTACACTTTGAAACCTAATTACCTTTATTAATATCTAACACTTAGCAATATACATATTTTATATTCATATTCTTTAAACTATGAAACTTAGCAACTCTTAAAGTCTAAATTTACTCAAACCTATGTATTCTTGAATAAGTTTCGATGGAGAAAGTTTGTTCATTTTGGTTTTAAACAAATTTGAACTCCGCGTGCTCGCCGCGCCTTTAAGTTCGTTTAATATAAACACTACTCTTATAATAAACAATTTTTCACTAAATCATTTAATGTCGGTCATATCTATAAGCTGCGGTTCATTTTCTTGCTTGTAGTTTGTGTGTCATCGTTGTAGCAAGTTGCAGTGCGACATTCTATGAGGCGCATACATCAGACGGATATTACTAGAAAGGGTTCCAGAGGAATCATGTCTGTGGGACCAGGAAGTCAGGAGCCGGGAACTCTTCTTAACTAATAATTTATAATATCTTGGAAATTTCCATTGAGCACTAAACTTGTCCATTGTAACTGGTGCGTGTGTGTGCGTGTTCCTTCGGTGTTAATTATTACATACTATTAGTAACAATATGTACGGCTGTCATGGGCTATATCAATAATTCAGCTAAAATTAGTTTCACTGTCAATAAATGTAGATGTGATAATTCATTTTGTTGATTGTTCCCACAAGTGGTCAGTCGTACCCTTGTTACGCTGTATTTATGCTTTCCTTGGTTTATTTTAAGATATGAAATAATAAAGATGTTTGTTATATCATCCTTACATCGGTAGATATTGTGTTAGATACTTAAACGAGCCATCTTTACGAAATGTGCCTTAGGTTAGTTTCTTTTTGAAAGATAAACTTCCGGTTGTACAATCTTATCAAAGTATTTTAAATTTAACACAAAACTTCATTCACCTGTACATAAAATAGAGACATAGCATCCCACAAATGAGTTCCCATGAGTCCATTCTAAGATGCATTGTTCTATAGATAGATAGATAGATAGATAGATAGATAGATGTAAGATAGATAGTCAAACAGAGCACTAATGAGTATCTTCCTGGTTACAGGACCGCGGCAGCCTGTTATAATGTAACTACAGCGTGTCTTCTCTCAAGGTAAGCCTCTTTTATTTAAAAGTAAAAGCTATCAAGGATTTTGTTGACTTTAGACTTTGTTTGTTTGTTTGTGTGATATTTGCGTATATGGTTATCTGTTGATTGTTGTGTTTGTATTTGTATTCGTTATTTTAAATTCTTTATAACGTTTTAGTACCTTCGTAACTACCATTAAAATTATAAAGTTTAGAAATAATTGTTGAAATGGATATTCAAAAAATATTTTGTTTTATATGAACAAATATGTGCCTAATGCCAGTAATTGTATATATTCCGATATTATTTAAGACATGTTCAAACAGGTTTTATACGAAGTTATGAATAAAATGCTGTGTTTGATAGTCTAGTTGAACGAGTATATTGAAAGAGCCAGGTAACCTTAAGTCGGGATCTGCATATGCTAACTGAGTTGCTGGGTGGGGGCGACCATGAGACGCGCCGACTCGAACTAAATCCGTCCACTAAGGGCCGTTCCTAAATGAACGATAACAAATCCCAGATGTATGCTCTTTAATATTTAATACAATTACTTTCACGACTATGAAACGTGAGGTATTTTTTTCTTGTAAATACGATTTTATCAAAGTACCCACGCAAAAACTATAAAATGACTATAAAATGTAGAAAAAAATTGTAAATCTTGTAAATCTTGTCTGTTATCAATTATCGTAGGTGTTTGTAGTGGTAGTCGTAGTAGCAGTAGTAGTAGTAGTAGTAGTAGTAGTAGTAGTAGTAGTCTGTAGTAGTAGGAATAGTATTAGTAGTTAGTAGTTATTGATATTGTGTTGCCGTCACTTGTACATTATTTATCTTTAAACAATGTACATAAAATCATTAAATCAGGACAGCACTTTATTCTTATTGTTGTACCGTTATATATTATGTGTTGTTTGTCCGATTATCTAAACGAGAGTTTTATTTCCTTTTAATAATAATAAATACAGTATATTCTCATAAACCATGTAAAAATACTCCGCTTAAGATTAGACTGAAAAGGATGTGAATGAGAATGGTTTTTATAAATAAACGCATTTCTCTGAGTGCAGCCGAGTAGCGCCCGCACGCAGATGATGAGAGATGGTTATTAGCCTCGCGGATTGGCTTTCGATTTTTAAATAATTGATGTTTACTATGGTTATATGTACAAAATAGGAATCAATTTAAAGAGAATCTTTAATAAGGTGATCATGATCGACTTTTAATTTAATTCTCGTTTTTATATCCAAAGCTTAATTAATTATCATAGCAAGCTTTATAATATGTTTCACTGTTGAATCAGTTTCATAGCCTAGTTTCTTTCATAGCCTAGTTTCTCCAAAAGTAGATAATTTTCGCGCTAAAATAAGAGACATGCGAAAGCAAATGTGAAATTCAACGATAGTGAAATGTCACACATGTTGGACATTCAGTCAATGGTGACTGGCTCCTGACTAGCTGGTGACTAGCTGGTGACTGGCTAGTTGCTCGATAGGTCTCAGTGACACGCTTACCAACTGCGGAGTGCTCCTTTTTAAAAAACCGTCATAATAATTTAAAGAATTCAAGTAGGTAGGTAGATAGGTCGATAGGTAGGTAGGTAGGTAGGTAGTAGGTAAGTGGATATTAAATGCCATGCTGTGCTTCATCTTGTTGTCACTTTATATCAATGTCGATGTATGTTATAGATTTAAAAAAAAACAATTCCTGGTATTGAAATTTATTCTTATTAATTACGATGAAGGTATTAACGTAACGATATATATCACAAATAAATTTATTATTACTGTCGTTAAAAAACTAGTTATAAAATATGCAAATTAGTCAATCTTTACCTACTTGTCCAGTTCGCGAGTGGACACTTTCTCGACTAGCTGAAAGCAGACACCGCCTTAATATATATGTTTTATTATAAAACAATAATCATTATTGGTTTGTATAATAAAATGCTTCAATTACTCCACTAAGAAAGTAGTTAATAATACCGACAATATTTTAAAACTTACAGCTTATGTTTCTCTCAAACTTTGTGGAAAATTTTACTTAACAATTGCTTCAGAGCTTTTGACCTCTTAATTTATGTTTGCCAAATTATAAAACTTAGATCAAAATTATCGGCTTCTCAGTGGGCCATTTATATCAAAACGTTATAATTAAGAACCATGGTTGTCAACTCATCTGGAGGTACTGGCACATGGGATGTGGTTACCTTTTGGAAATCTTCATCTTGCAATCTAAATGTATCTCCCCAGTCTATAAAAAACCTTCTACCCATCTCGCCTTTTTGTTACGATTTTTGTGCACCTGTCACTATCTCGGAGGGTGTATACATTTTAATTGCAAGCCAAGCGTGACTACAGAGAGTTACATGTTGAATGTTGTTGATTCACGCACTCGTATTAATTAAAGGAAGTAGACACATCTAATGGGATGTAAACTAACGAACGTTAGAGCGCATTGAGGATAATATGACGCCTTTATGGCCAGTCAACTGAACTAAACACTGCAATATAATTAACGGAATGCTCATCATTGGACCTCAGTGTAGCTTATTATGTATGAGTACATTTAGGCATCGAGCCGATGTTCTGAGAACCAATCGACTGGTACTCTCACTGGAAAGCTATTTACGTGCAACCCTGCGCTCGCACACCTCTGTTCCGCAAGTGTCGTCTCGCTCACTCATACATGTCAAGGTAGGGTTCAACAATCGACGATTTGGTCCGCGCCGATAATAATAACACCCGATGGAATACACACGACGCCTTCATTAGGTCACTCACGATGCGTTTTCATTACAATATTAATCGCTACATTAAACTCCTCTATAGTTTAATAAACATTAATGTAAAATGTTTTCTTAACCTTATAAGCTAAACAACAGAGCTTGGGTATAAGAAATAATCTAACTAATCAAGCACCCGTTTAAATACGGTTAAATCCCGCGAGGCACTTCCGTGTTAGCAGTCGGCGCCTGGAGATCATTGCCAGATGCTGCCAATAGATCGTTTCTGATTTAACAGTCACTACTCACTGCCCTTATTTTATTTACAGAATAATCAATATAAGAAACCTAATTATTTTTAATATCTTGCTATCTTTAGGTTCAGGGCAAATTACTGCCTGTTAACTTTTGATGTGTTTTAGAATATATTAAAAAACAAACAAACATAACAACGGATGCATACTATCCAACTACAGCTATGTCGTTATTAAAATGTATAGTTAAATGTTAACTATGCAAACTGCGCCTCAATTGGCTTTCTTGGATGAAGCATCATCTTTGATGGTACCTGTTACTATATTTATAACCTTTGATCTGTTAACAAAGTGAAAATAACATCTGACAGAAGATTTGTATACCTAGAAATGTTATCCAATTTTACTAAAAAAAATTTACTCTCAGTTTCTTTCTTTCATGTTTTGCGCGTGTGTTAATATAAGTTACATAGCTTGTCTTCTTGTTGTATGTCTATTTATCTAATCCATACACACAAACATATATATATATATGTATATTAATAATAAAGTAGTTATATAATTTTGAGTAACCTGAGACGAATAATCTACTTATAATTGTGTAAATGAAAATTTGGATATAATTTGCTTTATCTTGGTGCCATATTTATCTAACCAGATGAACCTATCCATAAAATAGGTACCTACTACCTATATCGTAGCTTAATTTTAAATATGATTTACTCAGAAATAAAGTAGTCGGTAGGTAAATCAAATTAGATTATAAAAATATCCATCTTTACGATTTCTTTAGAATGGTTTTACTTTCTTAAATAAAGGGCTTTAAGGTCGGAGTTAATCGTCAGTATTTGGATCAAGAAAGAGGTTCATCTAAAACTTGACCGTACCTGCTCTTAATCTACTAATAGAATATTAAATATGAAAGCTGTGATCCCTCATCCAAGTACAGGCACTTCTTTCTCAATACGTACCTACGCACGGCGGTCGTCATCGAGCTATTGACTTAAATGGATAAGGTCAAACCTTGATCCAGTTCACGAGATGATAACTCTGGATCATTCGCTGTCTTCTAGTTCCTCGCATGCAAATATACATGTACCTACTAAATTATTGATCGTTTTAAATTGATTGTGATATAAGCGTAACATTATGACAATCAGAAGTATATTACATCCATAGCATTTACTATCAGATAAACTTCACAGATCTATAAAGATACATTCACGAGTAATATGAGAAACAGACTACCCACTTTAAAAATCATACAAATTAGAAAACCATTACAACACCATTTAGATTATAACTCTCTGTACCTATTTACATTGTTAGAGCTAGCTATGTGAGACAATACAATGTGAATGAACTCTACTGAGTTAGTTAATTACTATCTCTATATGAGTTAGCACCAACGTAGCTTTAAAATCTAGAATATACCAGTTGCATTGCATCATCCGGAATCTATCTTCAGTTTAATAATTACAATTATTAAACTGAAGATAGATTCAGTGATACTTAAGAAAATATATTTACCAACTTGATAAGTAAGAAGTCTAGAGATATCATTCGCCTTATTTATAAGAGAACCTTTGTTTTTATTATTTTTTATATATTTATAAAAGTATTTATAAAAGTAAAACATTTCTTCTTTGACAATTTACAAATATTACATCTCTTTCCAGATGTTTGCGATGTGGAACCCGTGGATAGCGTTGCTGGTGTCGTGTGTACTGGTGGGGGCGGAGACAACTCAGGGTCCGATGTCCCCCGCAACCACCCGCGCCCCACCACGCACCCTGGACAGGCCCCTCGGAGAACTCGCCTGGCCCAACTGGCTGCAGAACCCTGATGAGGGCAACCAAAACGCTCCTTCGAGGCGCATAACAACCAAATCTCTTTTCATTACTCCCTTGGTGTGTTCCAAGGGACATCGGCTGGATGGAGCCGCTTGCGTTCAGGTAAGGTACAATTATTAAAGAATTTTAAGAATACCTAACTCATATTCTTTAATTAAATAACCAATCAGCTCACAATGTTTACTATAAATATATTTATCCGCCTAATTTTGCGCTACTAGTTAGACAACGTTGTTATTATAATAACAATATAAAATGCATTAAAATTACAGGTGGTGACCGTTAATAAAGATGAACACGAACGCATCTTGTTGGAGCAATTGAACGCCTTGCATATTTTTACTTCAGCTCCGAACAATAGCGATGTAGTATACGACTACGGTGATGAAGAGTCAGGACCGTTGCAACTATCTATACCGATTGGACTGGACCCACAAGGTTCAACACAAGATTCGACAGGCCAGGTAAAAACAAAAACTAATTGCACATTTTATCCAAAAATAAAGATTTTTTTCCAAGAATAATACCAATTCGTATATCTTATTAATAGCCACAAATTGAAGATTATTTAAAAAAAACACATTCGAATTGAAACTGTAAATGTAAGTTATGTTATAATATATATTATCTTGGTAAGAATTTTTATTGTATTGTACAATTATCAATTTCGATAGTTATTGATTACCGGACTCTATCTCAAATTGTTGCCATTCATTTCCGACTCAAATAATGAGCTATCCATCATCTCATAAAAATGAATAATATATAACCAGCAGGCCTACCTGCTGATCCCTAGAACAGTATCCTCAAAATTGCTAATTATCATAAAATTAGTTAGAATTAGGTATAGATACAACTGTGATATCACCATAATTATGTACTTAGTAAAATCTAGTATTATAATTCTTTTTACAGGCTCCGGATCTAACCCTGAATTACGTAAATAATAATAAAAATGGTCAAAATACTGATACCAGTATAGAAGCCGAGTTAGAACTACTAAAATTACAACGAGTGAATAATAAACTTAATCAAACAGAAGGTAGCAATATTATATCTCAAAATGCTCTCCATAATCTTTTGACCTATTCTGACAAACCAAAAAGAGACAGCCCCTTAATTAATTCGAGTGAGATAGAATCGTTAAATAATACTGACGAAGGACAAAAAGAAATAGTTTACGGACATGTAAACGTTGACCATGTACTATATGATACAATTAATGAAAATACTGATGAATTACCAACTGATTCGACAGTTAAAGACGAGGATATATCTTTAATAACTAAAGATGCATCTTTGGATGCAGATCAAAACAAAACAGCCCTCGACAATCCTGGTAACTCAGGAATTTCATCGGATCTGACTATACCTGTATTGAAAAAAGCGGAGAAAACCAAGCTTAGTCCAGAAAGTGATTACTCTGATATTGGAGAGGCTATTAAATTAATAAGCAGGTATGCAGAGGTGTCCACTGACGACAATTTTACCAAAGACCAAAAACTCCCACCTACAGAAGATAGTATTCTAGGAACAAGAACAAAGTTACAGTACCGCCGCAATAAACCAAAAGATTCAATCAAATTAAATGAACCGGAAAATCCAACATCGGAAATAATTAATGCTCAGCTATCAAATGATGACAGATTAAATCCCAAAAATATCGTGTACTATAGATATCCCTTGCCAAGGGAAAACGCTGGATTAATACCACCCAATTATCCTTTCCGACGTTTACAAGACTACTGGCCCGGTCGCAATCAAATGGGAGGTGTATACAGAAGTGAAAATCCGCGACGTCATCACCATTCATATCCTCATTACTTTCGACCGCGAGGCTACACCTATACAAGCTATCCAGACACGCGTTCAGGCTTTCAAGAGGCTTATTCTAGACTTCGGCGTTATCCGCATAAACTAGAAGAACGTGTCGCTAGTCCCGTGAGATCTCACGCTAACAACCAAGATCTATACAGTCTCCTGGGTTTAAGACACTGGTTCAGCGGTGAAGGAGCTTCGAAGAGATAGTTCACCTTACGCTGATTAGAAAATCCGATGTTACCCGACGACGTATAATGGAAGCTATGGAAAACAATACTCCGCGGAAGTTTTTGACTAACTTTTTACCTAATATGTATAATTATTGAATGCTGTATCTTTGATAGCGCTAGCAACAAACTCTTAGTCATTTCTACCATAGCTTTCACTATATTTAGCCTATTTATTTTAAAGCCAAATACTACAGTCATAGTTGTATAAAATTATTTGTTAGCTGTTTTAAGTTTTGTAAATATTCCCGCTCTCAATGCCTAAGCTATTAATTATTAATTATTAATTATTAATTATTACTGCTGAAAAATGTAACGTTTATCCATTAGTATTATCGTTGTTTTGTATTATGTAAATTGTTGTATTACTAATTTATGTTTATTTGATGTATATTTTTGTTGTTGTGTAATGCCAACTACTGGTCTATTAAAGATATTTAAAATACCGTACGAGCGCTATTTCGGCACCGGCTTGCCTTTTAAATGCTATGGTAACCTTTATTTAAGTACTTATGTAGATAATGTAGATACCATAAAAAAAAACTTTTAGAAAATCAAACAAATAAAAGTTACAAATTTAATTTAGGACATATTGTAACCCACCTACAATCTTAAAACATTTATCGAGCCCGACAAAAATCGAGTGAAAGTAACCTTCGACTTCGCACGATTATTGCTCATCGGATATTGAAACCAATTAGCAGGTGTTTCCATCACTACGTCATCATATTTATACATAAAGAATACTAAATACCTGTGTCTCATATATTTTCTAATTATTCTTAAATAGTTAACTTTATTTATCATATAAAAATCTTGTCGTATTTTATATAAAGTCGTATTTCTTAAAAAATATTTTTACACTAACTACCGAACTATTACTCATATTATATGATCCCACCAAAAATTAGACTAAGTGATTAGATGTTTAACCGCGAATCATACTATTTTCGTAGAATTTAGATTTATAGATGTAATCTTATATATGTTTGTTGAATAAAACTGGGCTCTAATTTAATTATAACTACTCAATACTTGTAATATAATAATCACACATTTATTTGCGTTATTTTTTAGCACTTGTTTGAAATATCAATATAACTGTTATTTTATTATTTATTTTTTTACTTGCAATAAATACACGAGTGGTATTCTTATTATTAATGCTGTTTATTATTTTCAAAACAAATAAATGTCATCATCAGATTTATCTTAGTATTTAAATATGTTGAACTCTGTACTGTACAAATAATAACTTTAGTATGTAATTAATAATATCAAATACTTAATATAATAGTTTTTAAATTTCATTATTCCGATGTGCTTAATATTCAGTTACATGGAAAGCTAAATTTTAATCATTGCCAGTATTTTATTGTAAATATGAATGTTATATTAAAAATATTAAAATGAAATCATCCAAAGATATTTTATTTCAAATAAATAATCTGTACTCACAGTAAAAAAAACCCAAATATTTAAAAATTTATTGAAAAAAAAATATTTTTTTTTAATAACACTGTTAAAATTGATATTTCCTAAGTCAAAATAATATTAACTTGTTATATAATTTATGTAATACCCTGAACTTGCACATACTTCATTTCAAAAATTATAGAAATTGCTAACTAAAGAAAAAGGAACACATTTAAAAATATTTTAAATCCAACATAATCCTACTTACACAAGAAATTTGTACATAATATCACAATAATAAGAGTACTTAGTATTATTGAAAATCTTATAGTACATATGAATTCAAGTCTAAGTATATTCAAAACCAATAAAATAAGTAGAGTCTGAACTAAATTTACTAATGTGGAAAAACATTATAAAATATTTTCTATTTTAATAAATATCAAGAAGTATATGCAAGGGCAAGCCTTATTATTGTTCATAACCATTGTTCAAATATGACATACCGAGTTTTGTTCTGAAAACTCAATAAAAATATCACCTTTTATGATATTAAATGAAATGAGGACTTAGAAAACAAGTAAGTACTATCAGAAACAAACATTTATCCTTTAGTTTGCTGCATCACACTTTCATCTAAACTCATAGATTTGAATGCTGTGCTCTGGAACATGGGTCAATGTCAATGACTGAAACCTGAAAAGGAGAGTTTTAATCATAAATATGAGAAATATATATTTATTAAGTTAATAATATCCTATAAAGATAACTTTCTATATCTAAATTAAATAGTACATTTAGAAAAATAATGAAAGTAGTTAGAATTCAGTTCAACCTACCATTCAGAGCTTCTATGATAATAATAGCCTTCAATTGTTGCTGCCGACTTGTGAAAGCATATATAGTAGAAGCCAGCAAATGAAGCACCATTTATATCTTTAATTGTGTGATCAGGCACTAAAAAATGTTCCTTCCACCTCATAAACACATAATCAGCCTTTGCAAGTGATTCATAATCAAATGAGTCCGAGTTGAATGTCTTCAAATATGGTACAAATAAGTCAAACTTACTCTAGAAAGATAAGACCATTATTAACATTGAATAATTACCTATTAATAACTATCTACAAAAATTTTTGATACATAGAATAAATAAATAGATATATATACCCAATGTTTTCTATCAACATCCTCATCAGCATCCCACTTTCTCGTAAGGAACGGATATTTTGCCGATATAATTTCGCCATCGAAAAATGTCGTGAGTGTAGGAAATTCTTCCGTTAATCCTTTTATTTTTAAATATCCACAAAGGTAAGAGTTTTCTTCGTCGACATGCTATGTGTAATAGAAGGTGACAGAGTTTAAAAATAAATAAATAAATATGCGCACTTTTACTGACGCGATTAGAAAGTTAATATAATTTTTTCTTAGAATTAATACAAATTGCAAAAGGTTTCAGAGGTAAAATGTCCTTATATATATATAAGCTCTGATTTGATTTCGAAAAAAAATAAGTTCGTTAGCTATTTACGTATATTGTTTTAGCACTAACCTGCAATACAACTTCTACTTCATATGAATTTCCTTTGGACTTCTGATGCCCTTGAAATTTTGAGCCGTTGTAAAGAAGGGATTTGGTTACACCGGGTTGTTTTGAATTTGCTGGCGGAGGCGGTGTAATATCAACTTTAACGGGCATTATTATCCATTAAAGCGATGACCTAGCTTGTTAAAATAATAAAAGTAATAAATATACTCCTGACAGTCACTAAGACTTACAACATTGGCATTTGTCTGTTGGCAGTTGGCAGTTGGCACTTGGCAGTTGGCACGTATGACAGTCACGTAAGTCATAAGTCATAACTAAGGCCATATTCCGAAATACATACCAGTATACTGGCCAGTGCTAATGACGTCATGACACCGTCGCCATATTCCACTGGTGTCGGCCATATTGTACTGGTGAGGAAACTTTATAGTACTCTTTGGAGACATAGGTAAATACTGAGTAATATTATGACAGTAACTAAAGTTGTCACCTTTTTTTTTAATAAGTCAAGTAACAG
The DNA here is from genome assembly GCA_959347355.1 of Napeogenes inachia. Lineage (NCBI taxonomy): Eukaryota > Metazoa > Arthropoda > Insecta > Lepidoptera > Nymphalidae > Napeogenes > Napeogenes inachia. The sequence continues at coordinate 31,147,130 of OY365791.1, read as the reverse complement.
GTAAGAGAAAAAATACATATTGTGGTCAAGTAAAGAAAGGACAACTTAATTTTCTTCATTGTTATATTTGGAAAATATTTATTCTTTGTATTTGTAAGTTTTATAAACTATTATCACAGTTACAGTTACAAAAATAGATAATTCTTTTGCATTTACATTCTTATTAGGTTTAAAGGTATTTTGTTTCTTTCGTCTAACCAAATTTACTATTAAATACAGTAAACTCTGTGAATGCTGATGTGGTGGGAAAAGACAGCAAAAATAACATCACTGTGTACAAATTTCAAAAATTATCATTGGTCTTATTACCATTTTAGAATTAAATATCTTATCAACATCACATTAATTGCTTTGTAACTCCATTTTCTTGGAATATGATTATAATATAATTGTCGAAACAGACACATTAAAAATAAATATTTAGTCACAGACCAATAAGTCAGTTGTGATATTAGGTTCATGTAGTAATCTGTGAATAGTGTCAATTTATGCTGTCAAAGTACTCAGCGCTTGCCATCATATTTCGGAACGTTTCACTAGCATGGCGTCGATTTTTGACGTCATCAACACTGACCAGTATACTGGTATGTATTTCAAAACACGGCCCAAGTAACAAGTTGAATCTTCATTCAGCTCGTGTTCCGAAATACATACCAGTATTCTGGCCAGGGCTTACGATGTCATGACACCTCACACCGACCCCATATTGCACTGGTGTCGGCTATATTGTACTGGTGAGGTAAGTTTATCATAGAGATATCATACAAATTCTATGAACTTTATAGTAATCTATGGAGATATAGGCAAATGCAGAGTATTATTGCAACAGTAACTAGAGTTGCCACCTTTTTTGCTTTTGAAAAAATACATATTGTAGTGGTCAAGTAAATAAAGGATGACTTAAATTTCGTCATTCTTATTTTTAAAAAATATACATTCTTTATATTTATAAGTTTTATAAATTATTATCTCTGTTACAGTCACATAAATGCACATTATGCAGTAAATTTAATTTAAATATCTATTTAAGATAATTCTTTTTTTATTTTCGTTCTTATTAGGTTTAAAGATATTTTGTTTCCTTCGTCTCACCATTTACTATTAATTAAATATAATCATAGTCTTATTGAATATTTTTTGTACTTTTTTAGATATAAATATCTTATCAACACCACTTTTTGTAGTAATTGCTTTGTGACTCCAATTTATTGTAACTTTATTATTTTATGTAATAAAAAGTATAACCATTTAAAACAGACATATTAGAAATATATAATATATTTAATATATAATATATAATATATTTCTAATATGTCTGTTTTATATATATATATATATATATATGTAGTCACAGACTAATAAGTAATACTAAGTTCATGTAGTACTATGTCAATAGTGTCAATATAATATTTATGCTGTCAAATACTCAGCTGGCCATCATATTTCGGAACGTGTCACCAGCATGGTGTTGATTTTTGACATCATCAGCGCTGGACAGTATATTGTATGTATTTATATTTTATTACAGTATTTATTGATTACAGAATACTGTATTTCGGAACGCGGCCTCAATCTTCAACTTGACATAATGATTGTCAAGGTATCAATTATATATAATCTTATAAAATATAAATTATTATATAATTTCATGTATCAATTTGGCCGATAATTAATAAAGGTCCTCCAATTTCAGCAGGATATAATATAAAATATTCATTATATGTACTCTTATTATATTATAAATCTTTCTATAAAATGGGTCAACTTAACAAAGGTCACAGGTTCGAATATATAAGAAAACATAAAATATCTATACATATAATAAAATTGTCACTGATTCATTACTGTACATGGAAAATATAAAAAAAACATCATATAAGAGTAAGAGAACCCAAAACAATGGATTTTCAGTTTGTCTGTACGTTTGTGCAAGCTACTCTCAGAAACAGCTTAACCAATTTGAATGCGGTTTTCAGGAATATATTACCACAGTCTTAACTTAATATTAAGTGTTTATTTCATCTAAATCGGTTAAAAAATATAAAAGCTATGTCAATTTATGTCAATCACGTCATAGGTACCATGCAAATCTTATTCTATACATGTAATAAATCTGCAGAGGAGTAGTCTTTGTACATACAATCTCTTATTGTCGTACCATTGCCGCTTACCAGTTTGAGGGTTTATATTTTTATATAAATTGGTGCTTATCAATTTACTTTACTTTGTACTTACAAAGGGTACGTTTTATCAAAATCTACGAAACTCGTACGATCTACGAAGATCTACGAAAATCGCAGACACAGCTAATCTATTAGACTGAGACGAAGCTTCTTAGCATTCCATGGATTCAACTTGCGGGAGCCGGGCCCATCGCGTTGCAAGGAGAGGAGTGCAAGCAGTGCCTGGGACTTGCGACCCAGGAGTATAGAGAAAAGTAATTTGAACATAAGAGACTGTCGACGTTCACGAATTGGAAGCCATTTGAGCTGGCGACGATAAAAGGAAATATGGTCAAATTTACGTAGACAGAAAAAAAAACGTACTGTAGTTCACGAAATGATCTAGCTAATCAAGAAGAATTTCAATAATTTCAGAGTAACACACAGCCGCATAATCAAGAATAGGAAGAACAGGGGTTTCGACAAGATACTTTTTAGTCGTGTTGGGTAATTTTTTTCTAAAACACTGCAGGGATCGCAAAACTGCAAAGACCGATCTAATAATTTCATTTTCTTGTGTAGAACAGGAGAATGTTGAATCTAATTGGATACCAAGGTTCTTTCTGATGATGAGAATGGTATGACCGTAGTACCAAGCATGACAGGTGGAACAGATCCCAAATCCATTTTACATAATTGTCCTGAGCTACCTAAGACGATAGATTGACAATCTATCGTCTTAGATAGCTCATATGCTATTTATTATATTTATTTGTGCTTCACATTAAATATTATTTTAACATTATTTTCACTCTAGATTTGATCAAGTGTAACTTGAAAATTCAAGCAGTCAAATCCCAACTTCTAGCAAAAGCATCAATCATCGTACGTACATTATTGTTGTTAAGCAAAGCAAGCACTTGAGGATTACGTTAACGGTTGTACTTATGACTCGTTATTCCCAGTAGGAGTTTTATATATTAATTCTTTGATGAGTTAAACGATTAGTGTGTATATTCCTTCACCGTTGGGATTGACTCGAGTATCAAGCAAATACAGGCAAGGCTCAATAATTAATTAAGAGCCAGCTGGAAATTTCTATGTTCTTAATAGAAATAGCTTTCTCATGTTGAAACCCTATTTGGGGTTTAATAATTAATGTTTGAATTAAAAAACTAAGCAGACCATCAGAGTTACATGTGCACAGAATACATTTAACACTGTCTATGTGTCTATGGTCTGTGGAAAATAGTGGGGTTTCAACTTTCAACATCTCGTTGGTTTCGTTGACCGAACAATTTGTTTGTAAATTGTTTTCTAATTTAATTTAAAAATAAGTTTATATTTATGTTTGTACAACATGATTTCTTGTAACATTTCTAAAAACATTTTCGTTATAATCAGTTATTTATGCATTCATGGATTGTGATTCAAAAGCAATTGTAGTGTTATTTTCTCACATAATTATGGTTAACTGACGTTAGACTGTGCATCCTCAATTATGGCAGACCCAGGTTATTACCACAGTGATTATATACGACACCCTGTCCTCTACGAGCTGGGTGTCAAGTATGGAATAAAGACGGAATGTATTCCAGAAATAGCATTGCCGTCTAAGTTGGAAGAGCTCAAGGATGTCATACGTAGAGAAATACGTAAAGAACTCAAAATAAAGGAAGGCGCCGAAAAACTTCGTGAAGTTACTACTGATCGACGATCATTGACAGACATATCGAATATTGTAAAAAAAGCTAATATAAAACTTAACGAACTGAAATCTGATTTGCAAGAACTTGAATCGCAACTTCTTTTGTCACGCGGTCAGTCTACTCCAACTTCGCCACAAGACCTGTCTTATGATGAAGAAATTATTCTAGCCTCTGAAGCTGCTCAACAGCAACGTCAGTTAGGAGAGGGTACGGCAGACCGGAAATTGGCATCATTGGAAAAACAATTGAATATAGAGTTAAAAGTTAAACAAGGCGCTGAAAATATGATTCAAAGTATAAGCAGCAGCAACCAATCCCGCGATAAAAAACTTCTTAATGAAGCACATCAAATGCTAGCAGATTCTAAAGATAAAATAGAGTATCTTAAACTGCGTATTTCAAAACTGAGTAAGGAACAGAAGGGTGATAATGCTGGAGCAAATGGAGATGGCAGAAGCACAGACCTGAGTGGAGTTGATCCTCTACTTGATGAGAGGATTGCAGAGCTTAGAAATCGCCTACGAATAGAAGCAGCTGTTGTAGAAGGTTCCAAAAATGCCATTAGACTTTTACAAAGTGACAAAAAAGTGACAGATAAGAAAGCTTTACAAGAAGCTCAAACAAATCTTGTTGAATCAACCCAGAAGTTAGACTTGCTAAGAAGATCTTTAGACATGCGCCGCCAAGAACTCCCGGTTGAGAGTGCTGCATTTATAGAATTAGGACATGAATTACGTAGCACTGGTTCCAGCCCTGGATATGTCAGTTTAACTGGGGCGGTGGGGGGGGCAAGAAATTTATTTGTATCACCGGCTCCTATGATAAGTCCATGTGTTCAAGTGACTGGTACCTTAGAGGTACGGTTGATGGGATGTCAGGATTTATTAGAGGAAGTGCCAGGACGTACTCGCCGAGATCCACTTTCAAGCCCCTCTGATTTAAAATCTTTTGTGAAGGGTGTTGCAATTCGCAACTCAATGAAATATACATACAGCATTAAAGAAGACACAAGTAATGAAATTATGGCAGTTATGAAGCTTGATAATCACACTGTTGCCCAGACTAGTTGGCGACCCTGTTCTCAGCAGGCCTGGGATCAAAGGTATATACAAACTTTTCTTGGATATAATTATTTAAAATATTAAATACTCTTATATTTTACATAAACCAAATAGCAATCCTTTGTATTTGTTTTAAAATAATGTGATAGAAGTTTTTCTAACAGTTATAGCATGGGAAAATCAACATCAATCTTTTCCTTGAATCTTAATCTTTATGATTCCTTCCATGTGTATTAGTCATGTTATCTTATCAATGGGCTATTTTAGCATATTTGTTATGTGACTAAGAAATTTCTACTTATGTAGAATATTCTTAGATTATTATACCATATATAAAAAGTTTTTTTTTTAATCTTTAAAACAATAAAAATAATACTAGAAATTGCATACATCTTCCAAATAAAAAAATAAATAAAATCCCATATTATTAAAAATATAGAATAGTCATTCACACATTTTGAGTATAACCAAATTACCAAGTAGATAATTTAAATAGATGTGTGGAAATTATATAAATTTATCTACAACCTTTTTATTTCAGATTTACCATAAGGTTAGAAAAGTCAAGGGAACTGGAAATTGGTGTTCACTGGAAAGATTGGCGTGGTTTGTGCGCTATCAAATTTCTAAGACTAGAAGAATTTATTGATGATATCCGTCATGGTATGGCACTTGAACTTGAACCTCAGGGGCTTTTGTTTGCAGAAATTAAGTTTCTAAATCCAATTATATCAAGGAAACCTAAACTTCAGCGTCAAAGGAAAATCTTTAAACAGCAAGGCAAAAATATTCCTAGGCCATCATATGGAGAAATGCATATACCAGCTGTTGTTCTTGGCAGGCTTCTAAAACGCTCATCACCATCTATACAAAACATACAATCTGCTCACATTCAACCCTACCATCAAAATTTGGAAACCATTGAAAATAAGGATGTTGAGAATCCACATGCCACTCTTGTTGGAATGGCGGGTGTTAGACCTTTGGGTCTGCCATCTGCGCCCACAACACCACAAGTGCCTATAACACCACCGCCAAAACCCACTTTGCCACTACACCCACCGCCAAATGTTTCAGCACTTAGAATGGAAAAAGAGTTACAAGAAGCATTTGCCTTTTTGGATGATTCATATACAAGAGATACTTACATTTCTAAAGAACCACAAACATCACAGTGTAATACACCTCTTGTTGAGTATCCACCTTCTCCATCACCTAAGTTAATTCTGGAATTTCCTAGTAATGAGGACCAGATAGTTGAAATAACTAGTAATATGAGAATTTCCTCTTCTCGCTCCTCTTCAGTCATTGAAACACTGGGTAGAGAATCTGACTCCAGAAGACAATCGGGAGAAATGTCAATGAACAGTTTCAGATTATTGAGTGTTTTAGGCCGTGGACACTTTGGGAAAGTTATTTTAGCCCAATATAAATCTACAAATGAATATTTTGCAATCAAAGCTTTAAAGAAGGGTGATATAATAGCTAGAGATGAAGTTGATTCTTTATTATCAGAAAAACGCATTTTTGAGGTAGCTAATGCAATAAGACATCCATTTTTGGTTAACTTATTTGCATGTTTTCAAACAGATCAACATGTATGTTTTGTGATGGAATATGCAGCTGGAGGAGATCTCATGATGCATATACATGCAGATGTGTTTTCAGAACCAAGAGCAGTATTTTATGCAGCTTGTGTAGTTTTAGGTCTACAGTATTTACATGAAAATAATATAATTTATAGGGATTTAAAATTGGACAACTTGCTTCTTGACACTGAGGGATATGTTAAGATTGCTGATTTTGGTCTCTGCAAAGAGGGCATGGGTTGGGGAGACCGTACAGGCACTTTTTGTGGAACACCAGAGTTTCTTGCTCCAGAAGTATTAACAGAAACATCTTATACTAGAGCAGTAGATTGGTGGGGACTTGGGGTTTTAATATTTGAAATGTTAGTTGGAGAATCACCTTTTCCTGGTGAAGATGAAGGTGAAGTTTTTGACTCAATTGTAAACGATGAAGTTCGCTACCCTAGAACTTTGTCTTTAGAATCAATCGCATTGATGCGTCGCCTTTTACGAAAAAACCCCGAAAGACGATTAGGTTCCTCTGAAAGGGATGCAGAGGATGTGAAGAAACAAGCATTTTTCCGAAATGTTGAGTGGGAGCAATTACTTTTACGTAAAGTTAAGCCACCATTTGTGCCGACTATAAATAATCTGGAAGATGTCAGCAATTTTGACAGTGAGTTTACATCTGAAGCTGCAGTGCTTACTCCGCCAAAAGAGCCTCGCCCATTGAGTAATGCAGATCACAAACTATTTTCTGACTTTACATATATGGCAGACTGGTGCTAGACAGAAAATAAACAAGTACATTTATTTTATTAAAAGATAGGAATAACTATTCTTGATAATAAAAAACCCCATTGCCTTACATGTGTGAGTGAAAAAAGCTGTATTTTAACAATTAATCTAATCTATACAAAAGGGTATCTATCAGAGATACTACATGTTAACTTGTATTTAATGCAGTTGAATGCAATATTTTATAATAGAATGTGTAATTTAATAACATAAGATTTAAATAATGCTAATCTTTATTTTTTTAAATACATTGTGTTACAGATTTATATATTTTGTAGTTATGAAATTAATTAACATAGAAAATAATAACTATTTTTAAGTAAAAGTGTGTCAAATAAATCATTGTTTTCAGTCAATTCTTTACTTATCAGTGAAATAAAATAATAAAGGCATAAAAGAAAAATCACTTTCACTAACCTTCTTTAATTTTATTTTCTTTTGAAGTAATGGTTAAATAGATTTCTGTTAAAAGAAATATATCAAGTTTATATAGATATTTAATTATTTCAATTAAATATTAGAGAAAATGTATTGCCAATTTTGTTCAAGTTGAAAAATTGTCTTTATAAAAAGAGCATCCTATAAAAATCCCTAGAAATGAAATACATTTTAGTCTAGTAATTCTTTATGCTATCACAATTTACTATGAAATCTTTATTTATTATCAAATATATCATGAAAATAAAAACTAGCTTTCTTCTATTTAAAACCTGAGTATTTATCAACATTTTCCAGGCATAGAAAAATAATGTAAAATATCAATCACCATCTAACTGGCCTAACATGCTATTCTCATAATGTGTTTAAAAAAAACCACATACAACTTGGAGATATAGAACAAAGAACAACAAACTCCACTCTACTATTGTATATACACAGTTCACACAAAAAGTCTTTAAAAATATCAGCCGTAACAAATAACTATTTTTCACATCCTCGAACCCTTTTGTTGCAACACTTTTGCACGATCAGTAGGTTCTATGTCATTACTATTGAGGGTGCTGCCACATTCTCTACTTACAACACAGAGAAACTCGGCATGTTCATCATTACCATAGTTATACTGTGAACCAATATTTATTAACTGTTCAAACTTCCAACCGTCTGACATAGTAGATACCATCTGAGTAAGTTCTTCTTCATGAAATTGTAAAACTCGGTAAACATGTTTTTTAGAATCCTTAAGTGGTCTTCTTTCCCTTAAACATATTCTCTCTTTAACTAGTCTTATTAGTTCGGTAATATTATAAAATTCTGCTTCTTCTAATACTCCTTCTTCTGCTATATCGTTATTAATCACAAGTTTTCCATGTCGAAGATAATTCAAAACTGGAGAGAAATAGATTGGATCCCTATCTATTAAATATGCGCCTTTTTCGTCCTATAAAAAATGCAATTATCAATGATTTCAAATAAGGAACAATGAATATCATAAGAATTTAATACTTACTCTGTCAGAAATTAAGTCACTGTCCTCTTGTACTAATCGATTAAGAAATGAGTTAGGATCCCTAGATAATGTAGTTTTCGTAGTTAAAAAATAAGTTCCCCCAACATTAAGTTTAACCCATTGCTTGCTACTTCTTCTTTCATTGTTAACTTTCTGTATATTCTCTTCGGAAAAATCACCGTCACCTACGTAACCCGCCATGGTTATATGTGCTAAAAATCATAGACAACTGACAATATGCTTTGATTTTGTTTAAGATCCAAGTTAATAACAATTATTTCTACAAAATATATGTTGTTTAGTTCCACAACTAAAGAATGAAATTTAATTAAGTTACAAGGTATTTTTAAATGTAACAAAGATTGAACGAATTTAAATACAAGATGATAGTTTCTCATTTCACGTAAAATATATATATTAAAACAAATAAATTATAAATATGAGGTTCTGATCATAAACAAATTTGATTATTATTTATTTTCTTATACATACCATGAGGCATGATTAATTAACTGTTGTACTTACATTTTTAATTAAAAAATGTCTTAGAATAAAATATGTTTATGTTTTAAATTATATTGTAATGAATTTTAAATCTTTATTTTTGTCTTAATTAAATTAATTATCCCAAATAAAAAATAAAAAAGAATAACACAAAGCAAAAATAAATATTTAACACTTATTAACGTGTCGCGAAAAAAACAATATTTTATCCGGTTTGATACGAATCATTTCCGCGCTGCTGTTTCGTGAATCGTATATTGATACGATATTTGACAGAAACAGAAATATAGTGTCTTAGAAAATATATAATTTCTACGCAAACCGATATCGAATTTTCGATATACCTACGATATTTAGTTTCAATAACTATATACGATTCGTATCGCCCACTTCTAGTTTACTTAAGTTTCAAACAATTAATCAGATTATTTTTTTAGAAGCCTCATCTGGGTCTTGAAATTGTTTTGATCCGTTTAACGTAAAATGACCCTTTTGCACACTTAAAATGTGACTTGCTTTAAATATTTTATATACACAAAAAAAAAAACATTTTCTTAAATTTATTCATTACGGATAGTGTGGTTTAATCTTAGGTATAAAGCCTCGAGTCTATAGTCTATGATAATTTGATAAATCTATAATCTATATCTATCTGTCAAAGAAAGTTCGAATTTGTATCGTATAAAATATATATTTAATTATTGTAAAAAAAGCATTCACTTTCTTATTATGTTAATGACAGAGGAAAGTATACTCTTTTATCTAAAATGATTTTTTGATGATAATTTATTTGTTTAAACTAAAATGAGTAATAATTTAGACAACGATAGATCGGTCACAACTGGTAAAATGTATCCTATCGACTTAGCTCCTCAAAAAATAACTATAGTTAAGAGCATGACTAACACTGAAGTGAAAATGGCTCACTTGATCCCCGGTCAAGCTAAAACTACAAGTAACAGTCAAATAATCACACACGGAAATACTGCTTCCATGGGTTTGATTCGAACAGGGGCCCAAATTATTTCACCAGCCGTCACTTCTCAGGTATTATCTCACTGCTTTGACTTAAGTATTTACTTCACGATATGACTAAGTAATAAATGTTTTCTAATGCTAGAAACTTGTAATATTGTTCAACGGAACATTACATTGTCAGTTGATTTCTATTGTAGTAAATTATAAATTTTATTTACAAAAGAAAAGTCAGTGCTTAATATATTTTATTCTTTTTATTTCATGTAGCCTCAAATGATAGTAAGCGGCTCACCATTGTTGCAAGGCACACAAATAGTCACCCAAGGATCACAACTGCTAGGACAGAATGCACAGATAATGACACAACCACAATTGATTTCTGGCGGTCAAATTTTAAGTCCTGGCACACAAATAATAAGCCAGGGTACACAGCTTTCAGCTCATGTATCAAGTAGTAATGCAGTATCTAGTACTGTGCAAACTAGTAATCCCTCCACAGCAAATAATGCACAGTTATTAAATGTTAGTGGGTTAGGAAGTGGATCTGGGAACTTAGTGGTCAGTTCCTCTGTGCGTACTCTGCCTCCGAGTGTGAGGGTTTTACCTCCAATGCCACATACTACTAGACCTGGTAGGTAACCATAAATAGTGGTTATTTCCATTCTATTGGTTTATTATGGATAAAGTTCATATTAAGTTTATGAATTTTTTTTCAGTGCTTTCCAGTGTGAATGTCAGCACTGCAAGTGGAGTGCTAGTAAGCAAAAGTGTGACAAGTCACGTGCCTCGCGGCCTGGCAGCCGGTGCCTCGCTCGCCGTGCGCCCCGTTAGCAATCCGCCGGTTAACAATCAAGGTAGAAACAAAAAATCATTTTAAAGAATTTGAATTGAGACACTTAAATTAATTCATTATTTTAATATGTTATTTAATTACAAATTGAATTATGTTTCTTTACAAATATCTATGAAAAATTTGTTTAATAAAATCATATTCTGAATGCACATACCATAAAAATAAACCAAAATATTTCTGTAGAAGTAACATTAAACATACCTGAACGGATTGTTGAAATCAATAAATTCTGCAGCTTGGTCTGGCGGGCGCGGCCGTGGGCGCGCTCTGGTGTACGGCTGCCGAGCGCGCGCCCCCGCCCCGCGTGCCCCCCCCGCCGCCGCCGCCAGCGTGCTCACCGGTACGTGCCATTGCAAATATATTCAATTAGCGCTCGAAATGGGTAAATCCCGAATGTTCTCAGATGTTAGTTCTGGGCCGAAAAACCTGAAAGTTCAGGGATACTCTTTAATTTGTTTACTAATTTATTTGACCGGAGTAGATCTCAACGGATTACTTGTCACAGATAAGTAAGGGATGATGTGAATCGTGTGAGATTTATTTACCTGTATGATGCTTTCAGCCACCGGCGTCATTTCGAGCACGATCCGCGGCCAGTCACCTCGGGCTCCCGCTCCCGCCCCGCCCGCGCCGGGCGCTCGCCCTCTACCACTGCTACAGAGGAATTACCAACCTACCAAAGTTTGTAACTTTTGTAATCATATTTTTTTATATTAATGCAAATGTTACTGATTATATGTTTATATGTTTAGATCCTTATAATTGTAATTTTTAGACTTTTTAATGTGACTTGACTCTGTTTCTTATAATTTTAATAAATCTTAATTGAAACAATTGAGGTGAGGGACCTGCTCATCGCAAAAAAACATTCTGTAATTAGTTTTTTTAATTATTTTGAATATACTACAATTAGGTGGTCGGTGTAGCGAGTGTGGGCGTGCGTGGTGTCGGTAACAGTGCGCCCCCGCAACTGTACTACGAGGTTCCCCGTCCTTCGCCTCAGCAACCACAGCCACAACAGCCACAACCACAATTATCACAAGTGCAGCCACAGCTGGCACCGGTGCAACCACTGCAACAAGTGCAGCTGCAGTCTCACCAGCCCACACGACCACCGACACCATATGCGCAAGCCTTACCTTCACAAGGTACCAACCAAGGTCAGTGATTTTAAATATTACTTGCACATTTAGTCTTAAACAATATCTGAAAAAGTTAAACATAATTAGTATTTCTAGAAAGATAAATTGGTTCTTTTTTTTGTTATTTTAGATATTTAGTCATTCTCACAAACAAAAATATATATATATATATAGTAAGTAATATATTATTTATAGGATTAGTGAGTATAGTGAGCACCGCACAGACAGACGTGCGCCAGCCGCCGGCTTCTCTGCAAAACGCCGTTCCACGACCTTCCATATTACGAAAACGCGATGTAGAGGGGTAAATATAATTATTTTAACTTACTAACTTAACATATATCAGAAAGTACAATTTGAATAAACAGGACTCGTATACAATACGGGCAGGGTTCGGTTACATTTATCATTTTATATTTTTATTCTTAGGGTCGCTTCTCAATACATATTTAAAAATATATTATTTACTGGCCAAAATTAAAATACTTGTTTAAAAAACAGCGACAGTCATGATATAAATACAAAAAATAAATAAGTTTAAATTTCAACTTCAAAAAGTGAACAAATCCTTCACGTGCATGATGATGATGACGTCCTGTACGCAATGTATCTAATAATGTTCAATTTCATATAAAAAGAGCAACTCTTGATTGTCTGTCAGAGCTCTTCTCAACGGAGCAGCACTCCCAGCTGTTGTTATGTTACTCGCGGACGGACTGTACTCACCATTTTAATGTAATCTTTGACGATTATAAAGCGCGTGTAAATGTCTACTTGAATAAAGATATTTTCTTTTTTTTTAAATTCTATATTTATTTAAAAATAAATAAGCTTAACGTTGTCTTAAACAGATTTAAAAACGTTTTTTTTATTTTTCCCGGCTTTATTAAAAGGGTATAATAAAACAAAAAAATAAAAGTTTACTTTATACATTTTAATAAACTGAATATTGGAATAAAAATAATTAAATACATATTTTATATGCACACAAGAAACATGAATGCAAAATAACACCAGAAAAGATGCCACAGAAGGCCATATTTAATAAGATTTAATTTTTAAACATTGACAATTTTGAAAAACAAATGTCGAGTTGTGCGGTAAATAAGTACACCAATAATTATAATCTTATAAAAAAAGAAATAAATGTTCGCGGGACCTTTATATATATAGTTTAGATTGAATAAATACATTTTGGATCCTGAAATCACATTTTATAAAATTTATGAATCTCCGTTCATCACTATCGTCAATAAATTACCGCAATTCTTTTCTTCCAAGTCGTTATCAATTAATACGGAACTTCATGAACGGACAAACTCAAAACGGCCATCATAGTGTGCCGCTACTTTAGTTAAACTAAACAATTAACCTTGCCTCGATTGTCTAAACTTTATTAATTGAGTATTGACACAAAGAGGGCATAGACAAGTGTTGTTGTTGTTGCTTATCTGTGGCTTTTTGTACTGCGGTACATAGTCCGAAATAATTCCGCCAATATCAAATACGTGAAACAGACAGCGAATAAAAAAGAGACAATTTGTACAGTTGTGCTATTTTCTCTGCATATCAATATGTATAAAAAAAAAACTGGAGACTTCCGTTTTTGACGAATGTTAACATCAAAAGACAACCACAAATTATATTAGTTAATATTTTAGACAATTAGTATAAAACTTTAATCCAGGGACATATTGTTAACCCAAATCTTGATGTAAGAACATGTAATACACCGATATACATATACTTTAAATGTCAAAAGGCAGCAAGTCATATAGGGATCTTGAAGGTATGGAGGACTTAAAGAAGATATGTTCAACTGAACCTTCATCAATACCACATTCACAAATCGAACTGTCCCACTCCCTGATGTTTCTTAAAAAAACCGCAGAACTTACATGACCAAGACGTAATCTACATAATACTGATGTAGTTATTGTATAAAATTGTTTAAATTTAAAAAGTCAAGGTTTGCTAGGTATATTCGGATGAATACTTCTTTAGTGTTTTCCAATATTTGTTTGGCTGTTAGACCACCTAAAACTTCAATTTCGCAGCATGTAGGTTTTAGCTAGAGGAAGAATGTCTCGTGTATAGATAGACTTGTATGTCAAGGACCCAATAGTGACCGACTCCTTAGCCCACCGATCAGCATGTTCATTGCCTACTATTGCCCTGTGTCCTGGGATCCAGGCTAATGCAATTTCTAAATCATTACTAGAACAATAATATAGCGCTTCCTTGATATTTAAAATGGTTTGAAAATTTTGTATATTATTATTAAAGACATTGCTTGACAGAGACAGAGCTTGCAAACAACTCTTGGAATCCGAGAGAATTTATATTTTAGTTAAAGAGAATTAATGTTTTAGTATATTATAATACAGCTTCCAAAATTGCAATTGCTTCTCCTGAAAATATAGACACTTGAGGTGGACTTCTAAATAATAAGGCAGTATTATATCTGGGTGTCCATGCTGCTGAAGAATCTGTGAAAACTGTAATCCAACCATTCCATTTATGGTCTAATTGATGGCATAATTTTCTATTGGCTATGCAATCGTTTTTGGAAATACCAAAATCAAGAAAAATATTGGGTTTAAAAAGTAGTGAATCAAAATTACAATTAAAAATAGGTAGTGTAACGTGTACGGGAGACTGAGAAATAGTTTGTTGTAAAGCTTTGTACATACAAAGCGTACATACAAAACCTGTAGCGTTTAATAATCCTAGGGAAGTCCTTATTATTCCAAAAGTTACTATTGAGAACACTTTGAGATAGTATCTGTAAGCAAGGAATTAACGGGTGGGAGCTTATTTGAATTAATTTAATTATGAATCGATCAGACAAAAACTTCTTCTCAAATCCAAACCATATATCCACACATTCAACCATTAGGGCCTGAACCAATAGACAAGTGTTATTAATGCTCGTCAATTAGAATGACATTGTGACTGTTTGACATTACGATAAGCTATTATGTATTTATGTTATTTGATATCATTCTAAGAAATATCTTAAATCATTTTATTTTTATTAACCTTTTATTGGTTTTCCCAAAGGCGAGCTTAATGCATTATAATATTATTTTAATTATTGCAACTAATAGCATTTTCTCC
The DNA here is from genome assembly GCA_959347355.1 of Napeogenes inachia. NCBI lineage: Eukaryota > Metazoa > Arthropoda > Insecta > Lepidoptera > Nymphalidae > Napeogenes > Napeogenes inachia. Next base: position 31,131,785 of record OY365791.1, on the reverse strand, counting down.
CAGTTAACCCTTGTTAGAAATTGTGGTAGGCGTTTCAGAAAATAATAAAAAAAGGACACAGACACATGTGCTAATATTATTATAACATCATGTTTGTTGAAAATTGATATTGTGAGATACACATTTCAAATGAACACACTGTCCACTGATTACAGTTACTTTAAAAAGTGTTCTTCTTATCTTTTCAGGAAGTAAGGCTTGGACAGTGAAAGATTTGTGGAATAATCTTCTTAATATATATATATATATATATCTTAATATATATAAATTACGTGTCACGTTGTTTGTCCGCTATGAACTCCTAAACTACTTAACCGATTTTAATCAAATTTGGACACCGTGTGCAGTTTGATCCAATTTGAAACATAGGATAACTTACATCTTAATTTTAAGCCGCAATATTATTTTATTGCAAATTATTTCTTTACAGTTATCTGTGAATCCAAACAAGTTTAACAGATGGCGTTGTATCTGTTGACTGAATTGAGTTAGTGTTCAACAGATGGCGTAATGTTAAAAGTACAAATGTTTCATATACAATTTAACATCATAACCAACACGCGATGCTGAGAATAAATTATGAGTTAATTTTTAGTGTTAATATAGCCCGCCACGTATTACTTAGACTGAAGTATATATAAACTCATATTATAATGAACATAATTCAGTCAAATTATACCTGCTTCTTCGTTAAATCTATTTATGTGAGACGGGTCAACCAAAAATATTGTGCACCGATTAGTGCAAAATTAAATTAAAAAATTAATTATCAATAATTTAAAATAACAAATATTATTTTCAAAAATTTAAAACTATCTGCTCTACATACCTTATTTATAAATTTACGTACGTTACGTACGATAATTTTGATCAATCGTGTTCAAAGACCTCTTTCAAATCCCAATCCGGTGAATTTTTAGACCGGCTTTAACGTTTTCGTCTTCTTTGGTAAATAATAATTTCATTGCATTTCATGCAGACGCCCAACGTATAGCGGTATAGTGTCGTATAGTATAGCGTGGTGTAGCCAAAAAAATAGAAATACTCGAACCGAATATATTCGGCATCAAAACCGAATAGTTCGGCCGAATACGAATTGCGAAAAAGATGACAAATACACGGAATACCGAATACTTACCAAATATTCGGCGCATCACTAATAATTATAATATTACTGTATCAAGGGTTAGGTAATGGTAGTAGAAAAACAGTCATAGAGGTCGCCATGTTCTTTACAAATTACATCCATGTAAAAAAACATAGCGGTCCACATCATTATTTTTAACCCCCGACTCAAAAAGAGGGGTATTATAAGTTTGACCTGTAGATTTGTGTATCTGTGTCTGTCTGTGGATACGTAGTGGCCAAATACGTAAACGGATTTGAATGCGGTTTTTTTTTAATCGAAAGCTTGGTTTGTCGAGATGGTTCTTAGCTATGTTTGGTCGAATTAGAAGCAGTCGCCCCCAAAAATTTTATTGGTGCTGGCGAAAAGTTTTTATACAATATTGATAGTAAAAACATAAACAGGAGAAATTTGTGTATTCGTAGGTTCATTTAGTACAACATAGAATAGTGAAATAATATGAAAAAACACAAAAAAAAAATAATGAAACCCCGATGCTAGATGACGGTCTAAAAAGCATAATAATATTATTATGCACTTGATAAATTTACTTGCATTTTGAATTTTTCCTTTACTTTAGCGGTCGGGGGTTTTTTAAATTTTTATTTAATTTTTTCTAATACCGTGACTTCTTAAATAGTTTACTACAATGTAATAGGTATATCCAAAACTTTAGCAACCACAGCAACGCGTGGTCGGGTCTGCTAGTATGTAATATAATTTTAACAGATTATTTTAAATAATATGACAATAGATTTTGACTCATACGGTATTCATAATAGTTCTATGTTTTGGTTTAACGATTTGGTAAACTGTCATAGTTTTAATAACGTCAAAACTCTACTGTTGGTCCTGTTGGTAAAAACTGAGTGCACACAAACCACACAATGCACCGATTCGAACCCCTTTGACAATAGGCTTAGACAACATTTTCTTAAACATTATTTAATACCTGTTTTATTTATTTGTAGTCTGTGTTTGGTTTGAAAATCAAAACCAAAACAAAAACCCTTCGGTTACGGCAGTATGAAAACTCTTCCGTTTGTCTAAATTAACTTAAACCAAGAACACAACAAAATCCGATAATTTAACGCGTGCATATATTTGAAGTATTTTTTCTTCAGATCACCAATAAAGTCGTCATCGGTGTACACGGAGGGCTGCACGGGCTGGGAAGACGTCCCTAGCGGCTCGGGCTCGGGCTCCACCACCATCTCCGCGGCCTCCTCCCCGCGCGACCTGGAGCCTGAGCCCGCGCTCGACCACGACTTGTCGCCGCGCAAAAAGCCCCGCAAACAGATGTTAGTAGTATGTGTAGCGTAGTAGAGTGGTATGAGTTGCGTATGTATGTGTGTGAGGAGACGGTAGAATGGTATGAGTAGTATGTGTATGTGTGTAAGTAGACGGTAGAGTGGTATGAGTAGCGTATGTATGTGTGTGAGCAGACGGTAGAGTGGTATGAGTAGTATGTGTATGTGTGTGAGTAGACGGTAGAGTGGTATGAGTAGTATATGTATGTGTGTGCTTAGACGGTAGAGTGGTATGAGTAGTATGCGTATGTGTGTGAGTAGACGGTAGAGTGGTATGAGTAGCGTATGTATGTTTGTGAGCAGACGGTAGAGTGGTATGAGTAGTATGTGTATGTGTGTGAGTAGACGGTAGAGTGGTATGAGTAGTATATGTATGTGTGTGCTTAGACGGTAGAGTGGTATGAGTAGTATGTGTATGTATGTGAGTAGACGATAGAGTGGTATGAGTAGTATGTGTATGTATGTGAGTAGACGATAGAGTGGTATGAGTAGTATGTGTATGTGTGAGTAGACGGTAGAGTGGTATGAGTAGTGTGTGTGAGTAGATAGTAGAGTGGTATGAGCCATACCTGCAACCAGGCAATACTTCTTTGTGCCTCTTTTCCATCTGTTTCCAGAGATTGCCCGCTTTGCAGTATTGACCACCAAGTCGATTGCATCTAGCGTATATCGGCCCTTTCGAAAACCATACTGGTTCTTGACCAGTTGCGGGTCAACGACATCCTCAATTCGTCTGTGGACAATACGCTCCAGTACTTTTCTAGCACTATCTAGCATGCATAATGGGCGGTATGAGGATCCTCTATATGAGGGTCCTCTTTTGGTTTTTCTCTTTTTGTAAAAGCACTAATCTTTGCAACTTCCATCTTTTATAAAGGTAAGTTCTCGGAGACAGGTGTTATAGGTATCTAGTAAGAAGACCCGAGCTGTTTTAATGGCAGTTTTTAATGCAATGTTTGAATTGCCATCCCAGCCAGGAGCTTTAGTGATTCCTATTCTTGAACAAGCTTCTAGGAGTTACTCATTTGTAATTGGTGGTATTGTGTCATCTTTTTCCTTCTGCACAGTGTAGGTTTGCTCTATTTGTTGGGGGAATAGCGCCGTAACTATAGATTCAGGGTCAGTCGCTGATCATGATGGTTGTCTCTTAAGCCGCAACATGACTTTTTTATACGGCCTTCCCCACGGGTCATTCTCATCTTCTAGAAGATCGTTCCTGCACTTCTTTTTACTATCTCGGATGGCATTTTTGAGCATTCGACGTGCTTCTTTATACTTTTCCATCCGTGTGTGGTAGCAGGTGTTAGCCTTCTTCCGCAACCGTTGTGTAAGCCTTTTTGCTTGGATGCACCCTTTACGAAGCTTGGCTATTGTGTTATTCCACCAAAAATTGGAGGAAGTCTATTTGGCCAACGATTCCGCGGCATAGAGGCCTCGCAAGCTGACACAATTTTACTGATGACAACAGTTGCTTTTTCGTTAGCATCATAACCTTGATCTGTGGGCTTTCCATCCAAAGCAGTTTGAAATGTTTCGAGATCGAAGCCATTAGTCTTCCATCCGATTGTATTGCTTTTCTTGATGAGCACTCTAGGTATAGTGTCCAAGACTTTCCAATATATTGCTTGGTGATCACTAGCCGTCTAAATTTCTGTGACTTTCCAAGAGTTGTTACCTTTTGCCAAGTTCATGCTTACGAAAGTTAAGTCCACGATAGAACTTGCAAGTCCTTTTGTAAAAGTGGGTTTGTTTCTACTGTTGAGAAGCACAACATCTAGGGATGCCATGGCTTCTAAGAGTGCTAATCCTCTTGCGTTTGTCCTTTTACTACCAGAGTCAGTTGCCCACCCCACGCATTAAAATCTGCGATGGCCACATGATAGTGATTTCTTACGTCGTCTGCGAGTCTTTCCAAAAAGTCATTATATTCCGGCATTGTAAGGCTAGGCGGAGTATAACACCTGTAGAAATGTATTTCATCTAGTTAGGCTCTTACAAATTCAGTTCTAGGAGTAACTTCCTGACAAGGCTGCAATTTGTAAAACTTTAGCTTTAGGTAGCTTTAGCACCAGAATCAGTAACCCATGAGTTATTATTTGGGACTTTATATGATTCTGAGATTAGGATCAGATTAACTGTAACTCTCGCGCCGTCTGCTTAAGTAAATCTTGAGTGGCCTCACAGTGATTGAGGTTTAGTTGGAGGATCCTTACCATCGTCGATTCATCCGCACAATTCGATGCTTGGAAAGCTGGGCATTTACTGCAGCATGCGATGTTGGTAAAATTGTCACTTTTGCCCTCTTCAAGGCAGAGTGCACAGGAAGCATCTTTTTTACAGTTGGTAATTTTAGGACCTTCTTCTCCACATTTCATATGACATATCGTGCTTAAGCATTTACTTGCCAAGTGCCCGTATCTGCAGCATTTGTAACATTTCGTAGGCTTTTCTATCCTTCTTACTCTGCAATTCACCCAGCCTATTTTAATCTTTCCACGATCAGCAATGATTTTTATAGCCGTTTGCTCATCCACTTTAATGGTGGCTGTCTGTCCCACCATATGTTTGCCGAAGAGACCCAATTGTACCTAGAGCGATACTGCTGTCTCCATTTACTGTCTACTTTACTGTCTACTATTGCCTCGTGGCCAAGTATATCACTAATTGTTTTTTTTATATCGGCTGTTTTGTCATTATTACTCTTCGCGAGGACAAGTAGCATGGCTCCTGCCATAATTTTAAGTATTTTATCTACATATTGGGCCACTTTTTCGGTGGCCGAGTCTTGCTTTACGTGTTTCAAAATGTTGGCGTATTTTTCTTTTTCCTTGAGGCGTATAAGCACCGCATTGGCCCTAACATTAGGTTTTTCTTTTTTAGTCCCTTCTTTTCCACCGTTTACCATTCAGATACGTGTAGCGGTTTTTTCTCTTTACTGTTCAGTGACGGTATGGGAGTAGCCTCATGTTTCCTCTTTTTTGTAGCCTTGCTCACTCCCTCAGGTGATGTAAGCACCTTTCGCTTTATTTTGCGGATTTGCCGAAATTGCGACAAATCCGTTTTCGTCTCATCCTGCGTTTCAGTGTCATTCATTGTCAGCTCTGAATATGTTCTCGAGAGGTAATAGACGGCAATCTGTTATTGACGATGTAAACAATGCTCTCTCAGATGTTGTACAATGGTTTAACGCCAATAATTTGTTGCTCAATAAAAAAAGACGAAATGTGTCAAATTTAGTTTACCAAATGTTAAAAATGTTCAAACCAATGTACAATTAAATAATGAGGATTTGGACTTGGTCAAATCTACCACTTTCTTGGGGATTACTTTAGATGAAAAATTGCAATGGGGTCCTCATATATTTGATTTGTCAAGCAGACTAAGTTCTGCTGCATACGCGGTTAAAAAAATACGTCTATTAACAAATATGGAAACTGCTCGATTAGTTTACTTTAGTTACTTTCATAGTTTAATGTCATACGGTATACTCTTATGGGGCAATGCGGCCGACATTGATACCATATTTACATTGCAGAAGAGAGCTGTTCGCGCAATATATAATATGAGATCAAGAGACTCTTTAAGAAACAAATTTAAAGAATTTAAAATTATGACTGTTTATAATCAATATATTTATGAAAATTTAATTTACGTTCATAAAAATATTTCAAAGTTCAAGAAAAATTGTGATTTACATAAAATTAATACAAGAAATAAAAATAAACTCGCTATGCCCGGCACTAGGCTCCATAAAATAGGTAAATCCTTTAAGGATAATTGTATACGTTTTTATAATAAGCTCCCAAATGAAGCCTTAAGCCTCTCATTAAACAAATTTAAATTATATGTTAAAAATAATTTAATAAAAAAATCCTACTATAGTGTAAAGGATTACATCGACGACTGTATGGCCTGGGAATGAATCTGTATTGTATTGCGAATAGCTAGTAATCTCCGCAATTTGTTTTTTGTTGTAAATTAATTTTGCTTTATCGACCTTCTGCATCACACCGATTCCTTAGAAGTCACTACTTGCGGTAGCATCGGGAGTCGGGTTGCCTCCCTCCCTCAAATATGTGCGAAGGGGGTGATGGCTGGCTCTTGTGTTATGCTCGTGAACGGGTGCTGCTTGCGGTGACTGGTTGTGTGGCAGGCCGAAGATTTATATATATATATTTTTTCTGTTATTATTATTTTATTTTCGTTGCCTGAAATCATTAGGCTTCTTTTCAGATTGATTGCGAAGGTTCTAGTTGTTCCAAAATTGCACTTAAGTTTGACGTTTGTGAAACAGTGATCACAATAACAAAAAATATATCCGGCTGAGTTTGTTGTGTGGTTCTTCTCAGACCAGGACGCGTTTGGAACCCTCATAGCTTTAACATTAAGATGGAAAGTGCTTTTTCAGAAGGGCTTATTACGATAAATCTAGTATCGTAATAGGTCCTCCTGACATTTCCATGCTGACGTACACAAGTGATCACTGATTATGATTCTAAGTGGAAAAGATATAAATAAATAAAATAAATAAATAAGAGGAGTGAATTAGTCTGCGTCTCTGCAACTGAGGTAGCATGGTGTTGAACATCAGGACTACTGTTTTCCAACCTCAACGAAATCTTCTTGAAAGAGGTGCATAATGATGCTGTGAACTTTCTTATTTCTCCATGTACATTCATTTTCGTCTTTATAAAGTCGGCCAGAGAATAAATCAGTTGCTCATGACTTAGTAACATACTATTTAAGTCAGTTTCGATACTTTGTTGAGTATTGGATGCATGACTTCTTTTCTCCTTGTTTTGCGTTTGCTCTGTTAGTTTTGTTTTATTATTATTTTTTTCCATGTTGTTCCCACAGAACCTAGGGAATCACTAGGTCCACTTCAGCAGAGCCCTGGTTGCCGAAGTAAGGCCACTTAATAACGCCTGAGATGGGACCTGGTGACCCTCAGGGAAGGGCTCGAAACGACCATACCCTGACGCCTTCCAGTCCTGGGCACGCTAGACCATCTCTGACGTCGGGTTGTGTTTCGTCCGCGGGGGCTATTTTATTTCACCCCTACCCTGTGTCGACAATACTAGCCTTGGGCTTGCCCCTATCCACAACCTTGGGGACGCGCCGGATAGCAGTACATCTCTGCCCACAGAGTAGATGGTAGAATGGTATGAGTAGTGTGTGTATGTGTGTGAGTAGATGGTGGAGTGGTATGAGTAGTGTGTGTATGTGTGTGAGTAGATGGTAGAATGGTATGAGTAGTGTGTGTATGTGTGTGAGTAGATGGTAGAATGGTATGAGTAGTGTGTGTATGTGTGTGAGTAGATGGTGGAGTGGTATGAGTAGTGTGTGTATGTGTTAGTAGATGGTGGAGTGGTATGAGTAGTGTGTGTATGTGTGTGAGTAGATGGTAGAATGGTATGAGTAGTGTGTGTATGTGTTTGAGTAGATGGTAGAATGGTATGAGTAGTGTGTGTATGTGTGTGAGTAGATGGTAGAATGGTATGAGTAGTGTGTGTATGTGTGTGAGTAGATGGTGGAGTGGTATGAGTATTGTGTGAATGTGTGTGAATAGATGGTAGAATGGTATGAGTAGTGTGTGTATGTGTGTGAGTAGATGGTAGAATGGTATGAGTAGTGTGTGTATGTGTGTGAGTAGATGGTGGAGTGGTATGAGTATTGTGTGAATGTATGTGAGTAGATGTTGGAGTGGTGTTAGTAACGTAGCTATATAAATTATAAATAGCTTTATAAATTCATAAGTAGTTATTATTTTGTTTACAACCTTATCGTATGTGTAATAATTCTAAAACTAATTTAATGTCGTCAAATGTCAAAAAAATGTTCTTTTAATAAAAATGTATTATTAATTAAATCCACATCTTTGATACGATGTCGTCAATTTTTTTACAGATTGAGCAACGAAGTGAGGCAATGTGAATTTCCATCCGAAGACGCTCCTCCGTCGCCGCCTCCCGCGGCTCCCGCGCCTCCCCTGCCTCCCCTGCCGAAACGTAATAAATATCGAGTAACCGTAAACGCGCAGTCTAACCGTATGGCCCGACGGCTGACGTGCCTCGTCGGGTATAAGAATCGACCCGGAGCGGAAGGAACGCGTCGTTTCAACTCCTTAGTCAATACGGTTCTTCAAAATTGAAGACGGACAATTTAAGGCCTCCATTAGCCCCGATGCCACCTTTGAAAACTTTCGATTCCCGGCGGGCGCGTCCTCTTCCCGGGTCGTCGCCGACTCTTGTCATCGACCAACATTACCTTCCCAGGTCCGTCGTTGAGCTCCAGCTACGTGTGCGGCTGGCGCAGCACGGCGCTGCACTTCAGCCGGCCCGCCGACGTGAGGCGCCGGGAGCCACGCGCCAGGGACATCGTCAGCATCGCGGCGCAGCGACACGTGCTCACCAGCGCCGACGGCTGGAAGGTGCACCACCTCACCGCACAGATGGACGACCTGGTAGGTGCCCCTGGTAGGTGCCCCTAGTAGGTGCCCCCGGTAGGTGCCGGCCGGGGGGACCGCGGACGACGTCGGCGGCGACGCGTGCTCACCGGTTTCGACAGTCGACGAAGTTAGAGCCGTCGTAGTCCGAGAACCGAACGGGGAGTACCGTACTCGACTCGAGTCGACTTCGATCAGAATTGGCCCAGTGTCGCGAGCCACCGAAGTCTCGGAGAGCCAGTGTCCCGTAATATAAAATACGTAATAGAGAAACTTGAGTTCCGAGTGACGAGTGGAGCTACAGCTGCGTGTGTTGGTGGCGGCAGGTGTCGCTGGAGGCGGCGGTGGGCGAGCAGCTGGCGGGCGTGCTGAGGGCGGTGGGCGGCGTGCGGGGGGCGGGCGGTGCGGGGGGCGGCCGGGGAGCGGTGGGCTCGTTGCAACACTCGCTGCTGGAGCTCGTCAAGGTACACTCCGCGGGTGAGGCGCGTCGGGTGCCGTTACGCAATTTTAAGATGTATATTTTTCTAGGGTAATATTCAAAGGAGTAAGATAGTGTGCGAGGGCGTACGGGAGGCCCGGGAGGACATACTCCGCGTGTTCAAGCACCGGAACTTCGTGTCGGACATCCTGGCGCGTCAGGCCGACAAGCGCTGCTTCAGGAAGCACAGGTCGCAGTCCTAGCGGCCCGGACGACGGACTCGCTCACCGGAATGTGGAATACTAGTATTTTATTTTTAATACTTTACCGTAAACTTAAATGATGCATAATTTTAGAGTATAAAAGCGATAAAGGAATAGGATCTAAAATATACTAAAATATTTGTTATTTTATCTGTAAATATTAGGAAGAGGAGTGATATGTTCTATCGATTGATGGCTAAAAGTAAATTGTTTATTTTTTTCCGAAATGCCTCAAGAGATATGCGTTTGTGTTGTGATGTAATAATACTATTTCTTTTGAATATAACGTTTATAAATACGTGTTTATATTTTATCATACCTTTATAAATTTAAAGTATTAACGATGTTGTCTAACACGACAACCTCTTTTGCTGTTTATTTGTTTGTTTGTTTGTTTGTTAACCCGCACCCAAGGAGAGGAGTCCGTCTGGTCCGTCGAGACGGTTCTTGGTTGTTTCAAAGAAATAAAAGCAGTCGTTTGTAAGATATTGAGCTTTTATTGGTGCTGACGGAAGGTTCTTATGCAATATTGATAGTAATACGTAAGGAAGTCAAAATTTGTGTGTTGGTACATTAATTTAGTATAATACAAAAAACAGTAACATAACTTACAAAAAGCAGAAAAACAAAAAAAATATAATTTAAAAAAACCTCCGATACAAAATGACCTCTAAAAAGGAAAAACTAATATTATTATGCATTTATTAAAGTCAATGGGTCAGGGGACTTGTAAGTCCGAGGTTAGATGGTAGGTCGGGAGGAAGCCTGCACGGATGCTGAATGTTCAGTTTCTCCTGAAAGTAGATTTTCCTCCTCTCCTCTACAGAAGCATTACAACAGAACAGCTTGCTCTGGGAATTTCTCACGCGAAGACATTTTAATATCTCGAGTCGCTCTGTCCCGAGCACGTACATTTTAATAATTATTCAAATTTAAATTAAATATAGATGAAAAATAAATCGATCCGGCCAAAGATACGAATTTGCCACTTCTGGGAAACTGAACCTAGAAGGGATGGGTTCCGCTAACCATTTATATTACATTTATTTAAAATTTAAAAAGATTCATAAATGGATGTTGTGTAGCAGAAGTATATTATTTTTAGTGAATTTTAAAACATGAATAAGCTAAAGTTACAAATCAACAATCGTCCCCTTTATGACACCAGTGTCCCGAACCGAATATAATGGGCACCAAAACCGAATAATTCGGCCGAATACGAATAGCTTTTTTTTGTCTGTCTACGCTGTAATAGCCAACAGGGCTAACAGCATAGACAGACAAAAAAAAATACCGAATATTTAGCGCATCTCTTATTATCAATTCTTATTATCCTTTTTTTTTGAAACGGGGTTCTTAAATTTTAAATTTAATTTCTTTTTAACACATTTTTATTAGTTTCACTTGTATGTTTACTTGTTTGTTTGTTTGCTTATAACTTACTTTTTCGAATGCGATTTTCTCGTTATCGAGGACCAGTAGTAAATGAATCATTCGATGAGATTATCTCATTATCCTGATTAGGATCTCCAGGATGCAATGTCGTGCAAAAAAGACCTGTAAGACTGTCACACCCCCCCGTCTCCTGGTAGACCTGGTATCCACCAGATATACCAGGGGATGAAAATAAAAAAAATAGTTAAGAGAGTTAAATATATATTTTAAGTTAATAGAGGGTCGTGGGCTCGTCCGATGACCGTGGATGTGACGAACTCCGTGTAGACAACAACCACTGGCCTTGTACTTGATGAATGCAGTGAAGTACGATGCCGTGGTAATTTTGCAGTGAGACAGCAATTGCCCAGCACTGTAGTAGGAAGCGCCAACGGTCCTTAACCCGCGTCAGGCCTAAGGCAGAAACCCTGAAATCCCGTTTATCGGGTATTTTATTATGTGCACTCAAACTCAGTTTGACTGCCACCAGCCGGTACGCTAAAGAAAGCCAGAGCGGTGTTTCTATGCAAGCAATAGTTTTCAAGGATGAGGCAGTCAAACTTTGTACAAAGTAATTTTTAAAACGTTACCCTCCTTTTTAAATAGTAGCCGGGTAACGTCTTATGTAGCAAAAAACAATATAAAAACTTATGTAAACTACTAATATAAATACTACGCTTAAGAGGTTAAGCCACAGAAGCTGCGTCATGCTATAATCTAATAATCAATAATACAAGTTCTATTAACTACACTACAATATATAACCACTGCATTGAAGCTTTATCCAACAGCAGGAAAAATAAAATTTATACTAAAGTGAAAATATGTTTAAAATGGTATAAGAAGAATACCGAAGCAAAATTAAATGAAAATCGAATGTACTTACATTACATATTCACTTATTAAAAACTATAAAACAACAAATGCATAATAAAAACACTCACCCGAAATGGGGTTTTATCTATATCTATACATATAATAAAATCGTCACTGAGCCATTCCTGTACATGGAATAAAAAAAAAAACATCATAGGGGGGCTTTATAAGAGCAAGAGAACCCAAAACATTGGTTTTTCAGTTTGTCTGTTTGTCTGTATGTCTGTATGTTTGTGCACGCTAATCTCAGAAACGGCTTAACCAATTTGAATGCGGTTTTCAAGAATTTATTATCACAGTCTTCACTTAACATTTAGTGTTTATTTCATCTAAATCGGTTTAAAAATAAAAAAGTTATGACTATTTTTATCAATGACATAATACGTACCATCAAAATCTTATTCTATACATGTAATAAATCTATGGAGGAGTAGTATTTGTGCTTTAAAAATATTAAAAAAAATATACCAGGATGTAAAGTAATAACTAACAGAATCTATTTTCAGCCATTTTTTAAATTTTGTCTGTTTATGTGTTTGTCATTTAGTTGCGTATACAACACGAAAAAAAAATATTTTCAAAAATTCATACAGCGGGACCTTTATATACCTATAAGCAAGAGAATCCAAAACAATGTTTATTTCATTTTGTTCGTCTAAATGTCTGTATGTTAGTGCACGCTAATCTCAGAAACGGATTAGTCGATTTGGATGCAGTTTTCGGGAATATACAGGGTTATTTGTAATTAGTTGACCACCTCTTACAGCCAGCCTCTCTACATCAATCCCAACAACATTTTTTCTACGACTTTTTAAAATTAATAGTTTTCAAAATGTAGTTTTTTCCATACATATTTTTTTTACTGCCTTTGACACGTGCATTGCTAGCTTTACGTGCATTTAACAACCTTGCAACCTTGAGCAAAAGAGAGGCCACGCACCTTGCGTAGGCAAAATACGTGCCAAGGACACGTCCAGCGGGGCGCGGGTGGCGGGTGGCGGGGTGATGCAGCAGCGGCGGTGCACACTCACTGCACGTTTGAACTTGACCTCTCACCTCAGTCGTTTGTCACGGTTGATTAGATAAGCGTGTGCCGCGCGACCCGCTGGCTCTCGTTAATTTCGATTAGAGAAAACAGTACTATGATGCCGTAACACAAATATCGAATACACCAAGATGGTGCGAGTGCTGGCTAAGTGTGGTAAACCGACTCGCTGAACAGTTGATTTTTAGGTGTGCTCTTTGTGTTGGATATAAAGGGAACTATTCTGCACCGGTATCGACGATATATACATTTAAGAGGTAATTTGTAGATATTGATTCCTTTTGTAAATAACACATTGTATTATTGTAAATTATCTGATTCTACCTTAATTACCTAATAGGGAACATGCAAAAAAATTTAAATGGTCTCAAATATTATTTTTTCGATTACTTTTTATCATCTTATTATAATAAAATCATTTTTTTTTAATTTACTAATCATTTAAGGCCATAAAATAATTTATGAAAAGTGTAACTTTAGGGAGCGAAATTCAAAATTCCAAAACGCGCCACCATTGGTCGAAAGGAAATGTGACGTCATTTGACACACCATTCAATATATCGGCGTTTAAGTTCATACTGTGGTATCAGTGTGACTGAGAAAAATAAATAATTTAAACCTATATTTTCGTGCTTAAAGGTTTTATTAAATGATACAATTGTTTAGGTAATCTTAAAAACATTTTCTAAATACTCAAACAACTCTAACAAAACAAATACCTACAAACTCTTTTTGAGTAGCAGTTAGCATGCTACTACACAATACATTTTTAAAATGTTTCTTCCTCTGAATCATTTTTCACTTCACTTGACTCAGATAAATAACTTGGTTGATAATCAGCAGATATAGAAGATATAAGATGCTATAGAAGTATTATCAGCTGTTTTCAGTAAACAATTTTCTTTTTAAAACAGATAGTTTTACTTTTAGAACTGTTGTGTAACAATGTTGTTTGTTAAATGAGGAAATGGTGACAATGCTACATTTTGTTTTTCAGCAGGTTTATTTACATTGAAACCTTTACTTCCATACTTCGGTTTAATATTAACTTGCACAGCTTAGTCACTTGGTAATTTATCTTTAATATGCGAAAAGCAAGGCTCTGCCTTATGATCATCACATTCAATAGGAGAAGTACTGAGTCTTGGCTGATTAATATCACAGACATTTGTATGGGCAGTACTAGGACTTACTACCTATATCACTTCTTTGTAAAGGTCACCAATTTTTTTAAACACTACTTTTGATAGCCAACTCTTAAAAGGCTTCATTAACCGATGTCAATCTTTGCCTTTTGACAATGCACATTCTCATTCTATCAGCTGTTGTTTTTGCCACAAAAATATATAAGGAACAACTCCTTTCTTCAAACTTAGATTACATCTTTCTCTTTGTTGTTTCGTTACACATATTATATTCAATACAATTTGCTGTCTTCCTTAACCTGAAATAAATCGACAACCATAAAAATTGCGTAAAACAAAAAAAGATTACGGTTTTTATAGAAAGTTATACTGAAATTTGTAAGATAGGTTAGGTTAATTTTAAACTCAAATTTTCTAATGTTTAATACTTACTATAAATTTAAACTATTAGATTAAACTTATTATAAATAAAGTATACTTACGTTATATTGATCTTCACAACCATATAAACACGATTTAGGACATATATTATCCCTTTTAATTACCGTACACCATTGTTTTTGTATTTTCGCATCTCTTGGAATACAAAAAACACTTTGTCGGGTGTTTTTCTAATACTATTTTTGCACTCCGGTACTATACAATACTCGTAAGATGATTTTTATCTTCTTCCATGACTTGTAAAGCAATTAAAACTTAAAATATCTATGAAATTGCTAAAAAGTTCATAGTAAACATTCACTGGATGTATCATTTGACGTCACGCAAAGCGCGCGCAAAATGGCGGTGTTTAAACGGGTCAAATTTACTCAATGTTTTAATTTTCACTTTGAAAAAAAACTAGAATCTTTTCAAGCCTATTAATATTTTTTTCTACGATATAGAGAGGTAAATGATTAATTTACGTCAAAAAAAAAATACGTGAATGTTCCCTATTGTTAACAATTTTATATATCATAAGTTTAAAATTTTAATACACAATGCGACGATTGGGTAATTATTACATACTGTTCGAAATAAAAAAAAAATATATAAGTTATAATAGTATTACGTGCGTGGTACCTTACAAATTTCGTGCAGAGCTAGCCTGCCGCGACCTATACTTAAGACTTCTTACAAAATACATAGATTTTTTTTTTGTTTCCTTTGTTCTGAGTTATTTATTCAAGATTTTTGAAAAGTCGTAGAACAAATGTTGTTAGGATTGATGTAGAGAGACTGCCTGCAAGAGGTGGTCAACTAATTACAAATAACCCTGTATAGTCATGGGATTCACTTTATATTTTGTTTTTTTTTTTAACAATCGGTTAACAAATAAAGAAGTCAATAATCTCTTATTGTCGTACCATTGCTTCTTGCCGGTTACATACATTAGTAAGTACAAAGTGTACTTTTTATCAAACTCGAAAACTACGCGTACGGAGTCGCACGCACAGCAAGTTACATATTATAAAGCAAAATCGCTTTTCGCATCTGTCCCTATGTCTGTATGTATGTATCTTTAAAACTACGCAGTTTTTTTTTAATAGATAGAGTGATTCAAGAGGAAGGTTTATATTTTGTATTATACCATGCTTAGTATATCAGAGAACCACTGATAATTACAAGATTTCTAATGCGAAGTCACAAACACTTTTGTTTGCGCTTACAATGCAAACGCTGGTTGAACTCCACGAGATAGATCAAAATAATGTACTAAGTATTGTATACCTTAAACAGTTCTACAAGAAAATCCGCGATGGTGTATGTTTATCTCTTAGGGATAACCCACAGTAGCAAATATTTATCCTTTACTTTTTACGAAAAATAATAGGTTATTTATGAAGTGATTTTAAGAAATACAGCTTTAATCCTTATCTAATTAAGTAACTTAAATACATTTTACATTTAATATGAAACAATATAACTCCTTAAAGCATGTAATTTTAATGAATATTTTCGAAGATATTACAGATTTTTTTGAAAATATCTTTAAACATGTATAGCCATGTTAAGCTTATTTAAATTTATATAAATATTACAGATTTAAAATATAGGGTCTTCGCGTTAGCGGCGGTACGGTCTACCAGCGCACTCTGGTATGGAACCGTGCAAACCGTCTCAAAAATGGCTTTTGTGAATCTTCAGTATTGAAAATTTTGTAAATGCATAAAGCTAATTGAATGTTTATCATTTAAAATAGATTTTTTTTTAATAAACTGGACCTGCAAGTTGATGGTGAAAATAACGTCGATTGTGTAGCTCAGAATTCCTCAAGTTTACATGGTAATATTTTGATTATAATAATAATAATTTATTTATATATCAGATTTACATCCATATGTTAGTAACAATTTAAAACTTACAATCTAATGTTAGTACGATATAATATAATTGGGTCTCACATGAAGCCGCACCCAACGACACAGGAGTGGCGAGTCCCACTTGTCAACAAACACATTCAGCATTCCGTTGGAGGAGCCGCGAAGGCGGGCTAACATAGAGGCGCTCCGTTTTCTCATAATGGCATAAAAGTCATCCGTGCGCGTCTCTGCGAACATGCCTGAGGCACTGCACTGCCGCGGCAGCCCCATCAGAACCCTGAATGCGTTGTTATACTGGACCCGTAGCTCGCCATATGCCCGCCGCGTATAGTGAGCCCAAAGACTGTAGGTGTAAAATGACTGACAATATGCTTTAAAAAGAGTTATTTTTACTGATTTTGAACACCTGGCGAATCTCCGAGCCAGCATGTTGCACCGGACAGATAGCGACCTACGTTCCCTTTCAATGTCAATGTCATCCTTTAAATTATCAGTGATCCAGTGGCCTAGGTACTTAAATTTATTTACACGGCACAGCGGTGTGCCACAGAGTGAGACAACCGGTATCTCTAAATAGGTCTTAGAACCAGACTTAAAGACCATAAGCTCACTTTTGACAGCATTGTACCTTAACCCGTGAACCACCGCATATGATTCACATGTTGCCAACAGATCTCGAAGAGTGCCAATTGATGGGCTCAGTAGCACCATGTCATCTGCATAGCTGATATTGTTCATACAAACTCCATCAACATGACATCCGACTTTGGTGCTAATGAGCTCACCGATCAGCCGGTTCATGTAGAGATTAAAGAGCCGGGGCGAACTAAGACCCCCCTGCCGCACCCCGCACTTCAACCCGTACACGTCCAAGTACGTTCCAGCCCACCTCACACAATTTGTTTGGTTATGATACCAGTATGCAAAAATAGATATTATTTCTGGCGGCAACGTAGTGTCATTAGACAATTTATTCCATAGCACATCGTAGGATACAAGATCAAATGCCTTTGACAGGTCCAAAAAGCATGCGAAAATAGGCGTTTTCCTAGATGTGTAGTATTGTACAGTTTGCTTGAGGCACAGTATGGCACTTTCCGTAGACAGTCCGGGCTTGAAACCAAACTGAGCGTCATAGGGTTCAAAGTGTTCAGCCAGCTGCTTGTCAAGCAAACTGTCCAGCACCTTAGCAACAACAGTAGCCAAAGAAATAGGGCGATAATTGGATATGTCAGAGGCATCCCCAGTCTTATTCTTAACAATAGGTACAACTACAGTATGCATCAATTCCTGCGGCAGATATCCGTGACAAAGACACAGATTAAAAAGTAATGTCAGGACCCGCGGCAAATGCGGGCCAGCGAATCGAAGGTGCTCAACGCTAAGACCATCGTGCCCGGGAGATTTTCCTTTCCCCATATTATTAATAATGAAGGCAACTGTTTCGACTGTGAACAGGTTAGAAATATTTTCGGCACTGGGCTCAACGCTGAACATCTGCTGTACACTTGGTAATGGTGACTCAACTTTAAAATGTCGCTGAAATAAGTTGGCAATGTCTTTAGGTTCACTAAAACCCCCCACACTCGCAGGTAGGCTCGATTTTACATTTAGTTTACTGGTCGACAGAATTTACCAAACTGTTTAGCTGCATGACTCTGTGCTAACATGTCCATTTTTATTTGATGTTCATTGTTTAAACAATATCTTAATTTAGCTTTAAAAAATTTTCTAGCCTCACACAATTTATTATATACATTTCCTTTTGTAGGTTTGCCATACCAAAGCCATTCCTGGTAGCATAACCGAGCCTCCCCGTGAGCTGCCTTTACATGTCTGTTCCAGCCTATAACGCGTTTATGTTTTCCTATTTTATTACTTCCTACATACGTACAATATGCACCCTCCCTTAGAATAGAAACCACATTTTTATACATATCGTCTATTATTTTATGATGACTATGGTTTTTACATAGTTTAAAAGAAGAACATTCTATACATTCCGGGGGTACGTCAATTAATTTTAACTTTGAGTGACAAAATTCTTGAAATTTATTAATTTGTATATTGTCTCTCTCACCCCATCTCACCCTATCACAGAAACCATTAGCAGAAAATACTTTAGGTTTAACTATAGTAATGTCACATTCAAAATCTATAGGATAATGATCGGATGCGTAAACTCCGTACAAAACAGACGCTTTTATAAACAGATTTCTCGCTGCACTAGTTACTATACAGTGATCTAACCACCGCTGAGACCCACTAGCCTGACAAACGAATGTATGACTGTCACTAGGTAAAAATTCAAAGTCTGTACAATACCACGATTGCTCCGCACATGTACTTACAAGCTCCCTCCAAAATCTTCCACCCGGATGAGCGTTAAAGTCACCCACCATAATAACCGATTCCACATTCTCGCTGTCAATTATTGCAGAAATTTCACTAAGACATTGCCTGTATTCTAGTAAACTATCACTCAGATTATTGTCAAACGGCATGTACACTGAAAATAACAATAACGTACTGTTACCATGCACAATTTTTATTGCAACTAGGCGATCACTATTACACGACACCAAAGATACAGAGTGAAAAACTCCTTGTCTCCACAGCAAGGCCACTCCACCAAAAGGCCTCCCCTTGACGACTCCCACTGTCGTGTCCATGGATGATTTGCCTGTGTATGCAAAGGCCTCATCGAGGCTTCCCAAATATGTTAGTTCATGGGGCCAGAGCCAGGTCTCCTGTAGGGCGATGATATCAGATGCTTTACATAAACTTCGTACACATTCTGTAGATCTTATGATCGATTTACAGTTAAAAGTCGATAAATTAACTTTTCTTTTGTCCGGTCTATCCATTATGATTTTAAAATATCATTCATCTTATGAGGGTTACCTCTTTCCAATTGTTTCTTGAAAAAGATAAAACGTCGAAAAGTAATACCTTCTGACCATAAATCGTTATTAAGATAAATAGGTAATTTATTTTTAGATACAAATAATTTAAAAGCATTGTAAGGTTTTTCTCTTTTCATAATAATTCTTTCTAGATCTACATGTTCCTGTGTTTTACTTTTAATATATTCAGAGATATCATGTTCAGTAGTTTGCTTATTTACATTTGATATTACCAATGGAATCTTCGTCTCCGCCGCCTTAAACTTTTCACAGGAAGATGCCAATGCCTTTCCTGTTTTACCAATAAAACGATTCTGTGATTTACGTCGCTGAACTAAAGTCCAACCATCCTTAAGTCCGCCCGCACTGCGAACATCTCTTTTTAATATCGCATCTTCGACATGCGATGCAGTCGGAACAACATCATTATGAATATCGTTATTCACCCGAGGGTGAAAGAGAGAACGATACGCCGGCGCGGTTATCGCATCCTTGCTTTGTAACTTAGTGTCGTCATTCATACCTGCGGCTGAGTCATTGTCTTTAGCAGATACTGAGACCTCCGTATCAGCTGTTAACTTCGTAATTACATGCGGTAGGCATATCGACCCGCTGTCTCTAATATACCCTCCTTTTTGCGTATTAATATTATCATCGTTGAAAAACGATGACGGCGGCCTGGATGTTTGCAAATTCTGTTTTATATTCTCTAATAAATCCGTAGTGACATAGTTGCTTTTTATATGACTAATTTCAGCTTGTAAAATTAATAAATCTTTCAAAATTTTTGTGACATCCACATGGTCAAAACAGACGGGTGGTAATTTGTGAAGGTCATAAGCCACAAAAATTAAAACTGGTATCTGTTTAGGATCAACTGTTTTAAATATGGTAATAATATCATCAAGATCCTTCTGCTTCTTCTGTTTACGTCTAGACACACACTTTTGTTTTGTCTTTAGAGACGTAAATAATAACTTTTTCGCCTTATCAATCTCCTCTTCAGAAAAAGAGGACACACAAATCCGTATTAGACTCTCATTGTCCATTACATCGTTTTTATTGCGTATAAACGCCAACACTTCCGAAATTACCACATTACAGTTTACACATTTAATTGTATTTACAGACATTTTGACGGACTAGACAGAACATCGACCAATTCGTTGTGCATGCACACGTCAACTGATTATGTTCAATGAAAATCTGTAAGTGTGCTATATGGTTAGAATGGTTATTAGGTACTCTGTTGAAGAAGTATTTAAATGGACTTTTAAGTAAAAACAAGAGAGGTATAAAAATAATTACAGCATCTAATATTGTATCCTTAATAAAAACTTTAAATATACTTTTGAGCGATGTCTGCCGATGTCGTAATTTTGATCGTATCACTTAAAATAAGTCATATAGAAGCCAATACAAAAAAAGGAAGTGGGAATTGTTTTACTACGAATTTAAGGCGTGCGAAGCCGCGGGCAAAAGCTAGTAGTTAATAAAAATATTTAAAAATAATAGAAAACGTCGCAACGTTTTAAGACCTCTAATGACCTTAGTAAATGTATATGAATACGATATGCACGAAACCGCTAATAGCCGCCGCTTTAGTAGGTCCTCTGACCGCTGTAGGTCAGGTTGATTGCGCGGTGGCGCGGCGGTGCACCCGCGAAGCCCCCTTGTCGGCCAGACCGGTTACTAGCGCGGACGCACTCAACGCAGCATCCGCTATGCTAACTATTGCTCTGTTATATCTCCGTAAAGGCTATAAAACCGTTACAAGATAATTATTAATCTTATAGATCTTTTTTGCACGACTAAAAGATTAACGTATACGTTTTCATGACAAAATGATTAAAAAAAAGACAAAATAAATAAATATAGTTAAAATACAAAAAAACACGTTTTAAAAATGGACCAAACTAATATAAAATAACCGAACCGAACTAAAATAAAATATAATTCGTAATATGATAATGAATAAAAAATAAAATAAAAAAAGTTAAAAAAAAAGCGTGGGGCGCTTCGTCATATTAGTTTTTTGGCATTTTTAAAGTTTTTTAGAAATGAATATAATTATTAATTTCGAATTATTAGCTTCTTCATAATTTACGGACATTAACCGATACTGTATGCTTTGTTAGATCGCAAACGTGCCTAATTTGTTTTATTCTCACTCAAACAATCTGTTATCAATATTAATTCTGGTGATCTTAACGAGGGTAATGAATTAATCTTATTTACTTATTGTGCTGCCAATCGTCTTTTACAACTTTTTAATGTTCAATAGGACCGGACTACCTATAGCAAGTCAAAATCGAATTCGAAAATGAAACTAGAGATATAGCACAAGAGTCCCACGCTTTTATAGCACTTTTATTAGTTTCACGTGTATGTTTGCTTGTTTGTTTGTTTGTAACCGACTTTTTCGAATACGATTTTGTCTCATTTCCCACGGACCGATATTGGTTCAAACTTTGTAACACATATCAAGAACCGATAGTAAATTGATAATTCGATGAGATTATCTCATTATCCTTATTAAGCTAATTTGGCGCGTTATTTAGTTTTTTAAACTATATTTATATTATTTACGAATAATTTTATTATATTTTAGACAAGACGAAGCTTCTTAGCAATCCATGGATTCACCGTGCCGGTGCCGTGCCCATCGCGTTGCAAGGAGAGGAGTGCAAGCACTGTCTGGGACTTGCGATCCAGGAGTAGGTTTAAGGAGCCCCCTTATTATGCGAAAAACGTTCGCCTTCACCCTCTACACTCCTCTCCCTACCTAACCAAATTTGGAAAGAACCTACTAATGCCACCTTTGAAATACGTTCTAGAAATGAACCGATGCTTGTTCTAGAAAGGCCAAGGTCTTTAAGTAGGCAATAGAGAGATTTCGCTGTTATAACTCTCGCTCCCACTTCTACCGCGTACAAACTAACTATAAATTTATTCCTGATCAGTTCGTTGGTCAGTTCGTAACACTTATTGAGCTTGAATGTGTGATCCCTGGGGATGTTTGTTTCCCAAGGAACAGTAAGATCCACAAGTATTACGCGCCTCAGATGTTTCGAATACAGGAATAAGTCCGGTCTGGAAGACGAAACACCAACATCTCCAGGGATTTTATTTTGTAATGCTTTTCATACGTGTCCATAATGAGAGTCCAATCAGGAGCCGCGTCTAATATTGAATAAGGCTTTGCTTTTGATTTTTTGGAGGAGCCTTCTTTTACGAACTCTACAGATCGTTTGGTGGTTGTTATACCCTTCCGCGCTCTTGCAACTGAAAGACTAACCGCTTCCCGTATAATTTCTAATACCTTGTCGTGGCGACGCGAGTATTGACCTTTATCTAGAAGTACCCTACACCCTACTAATAGGTGTTTCACGGTTCCTATTGCCTCCCCACAGATGTTGCAAGACTTTTCGGTGGCTTTGCCCCATTTTACTAAATTACTTTGATCTGGGAGAGTCATTTGGAATGCATTAAGATAGAATTTTAATAATGCTGGGGACCAATCATAAATTAAGGTGCGCCACTTCAAAGCTAGTGGAATACAAAAATCTCCTATGGTCACCCATTCGTTTTGAATTTCTAGGCTCATCGCGTGGAGTCGGTAATTATCGTTTTCGTCTTGTCGAATAAAAGATTTTGTTATGTCTATGTCTTGAACTTTCCTACTTGATCCTAGCCCTACTTTATTCGTTTGAGCACCTATCATAATTTTTTTATGGAATTGAAGTCGTGACTCGAGCTCTGAGGCAACTTTGTCTTTTGGGAGAGAAGTTACAGTATCATCTTTAGATTTTCCGATGATATGTCTTTTGGTAACTCTTAGATGTTTGTAGAGCTCCGATGGTTTCTTTAATTTTAATCCAAAGTTGTTTCGGTCTCTAAATAAGGTTGAAGAGTCCGCTGAGTGCGCTTGCCCGAGCCATAACTTCAATGTCTTTATGACGCTTGCATCTAACTTTGACAAAAGGGTTTTATTAATATCATAAACGAGGAAAGGCCAATTTAGACGTGATGTTAAAAAAATTATCGTAAATATTATTATTTATTCTCTTATTACGAATTATTTTTTACTTATTAGTTCAATTCATTTTTAAAGCGTGTTTTTAGTTTTTTAAACCGTATTAATTTTTTCCTTATGTAATTTACAATCGTAATAAGTCCCTTGATTTTTAAAATAGAGTTACAAGTTTGCTTGCTTATATAACTAATAAGTAAGTAAGTTTAAGAAGCACAAGCGTATTAGCTTATATTAATAAGCTCATATTAGCATATGTTAATTAGCCTTATTGGTATGTTATGCTCATAGTTATAAAACTCATATTCATATTAATTTTATCAACAAGCAGGATTGTATCGGGTTTTCTAGTACGATGAAAATGAATGTGCATGTGCAGTCAAAAGGCAAAGATTGACATTGGTTAATGAAGCCTTTTCAGAGTTAGTTATCAAAAGTAGTGTTTAAAAATGATGACCTTCATAAAGAAGTGATATACCTACTAAGTAAGTCCTAGTACTGCCCATACAAATGTATGTGATATTAATCAGCCAGGACTCAGTACTTCTCCTATTGAATGTGATGATCATAAGGCAGAGCCTTGCTTTTCGCATATTGAAGATAAATTACCAAGTGCCTAAGCTTTGCAAGTTAATATTAAACGAAGTATGGAAGTAAAAGTGTCAATGTAAATATACCTGCTGAAAAACAAAATGTAGCATTGTCACCATTTCCTCATTCAACACACAACATTGGTACACAACAGTTTTACCAGTAAAACTATCTGTTTTAAAAAGAAAATTGTTTACCGAAAACACAGCTACTAATACTTCTATAGCATCTTATATCTTCTATATCTGCTGAATATCAACCAAGTTATTTAAGTCAAGTGAAGTGGAAAATGATTCAGAGGAAGAAACATTTTAAAAATGTAATGTGTAGTAGCATGCTAAATGCTATTGAAAAAGAGTTTGTAGGTATTTGTTTTGTTAGGGTTGTTTAAGTATTGAAAAATGTTTTTAGAATTACCTAAACAATTGTATCATTTAATAAAAACTTTAAGCACGAAAATATGGGATTAATTTATTTATTTTTCTCAGTAATACTGATACCACAGTATGAACTTCGATGCCGATAATTCGAATGGCGTGTCAAATGACGTCACATTTCCTTTCGACCAATGGTGGCGCGTTTTGGAAGTTTGAATTTCGCTCCCTTAATTAACACTTCATAAATTATTTTATGGCCTTAAATGGTTAGTAAATTAAAAAAAAAATTATTTTATTATAATAAGATGATACTGAGTAATCGAAAAGAAAATATTTGGAAACATTTTAAATTTTTTTGCATGTTTCCTATTGATCTAACATTTTATTTACGTTTTTCTTCGTTACAATACAACTGTTTGTGTTTTTTTTAACTGGTTTACAAATTATAAAAAGAAAATGGTCCTATGGCATAATTATAAGATTGCTATATGCAATATTTATTACGATATTTGATCATTTTAAAGTTTTCCTTATATTTTTTCAATAGTGTTGTAAAAAGCACAGTTATTAATAATTTAATCCAGTGTTATTCTAATAAATTCTGCAACATCTACATGATATATCCACGGATCAGTGTTCACAACCTGAAGCAAGCTACTTATGGTACCGGGGGGCGTAAAATTATCGTACACTTTCAAATAACTTATAAAAGCATTAGTTATTATTAAAACAGGTATAGTTATGAACTTATATTATGATCGACTGCCCGTCAAGTCCTTATTTTATGATTTTACAAAGGTTCAGTGTTAACAATAGTTATAGTACTCTGTGGCAACACTTTACAGTATATACAGACTACAGTCCAGCTCTATGTACGCCCGCCCTTCATCCCTCCCAGACCCCTCATATACCTCAATTTAGACTTTTGCACAGTCAAGTCCAACAGCGTTGATTCGTGCCGCTAATTCTTCTATAGTTGTGTGTGACAATATCGTGGAAAACACTCTCTGAAATTACATAAGTTGCAGGCACAACTAGATATTTGAAATCTGTTTCGTCCAAAGGTTTTAAATAAATCAAAAATTTTACCACATAAAAAAATACTAAACTTTACTGCAATCACCGGTGTTTAACCGATTATTTACCGATTGATTCAATCGAGTATTTTCACCGGTACATCACCGGTGATTCTCGGGTATCACCGCTCCGGTGCAAACCTCTAGTACCGATTCATACGGTTTGTCACAGCTCTACTATGTTGTCTTTTGATAATATTCAAGCGCGGAATAATACATTATTCCAGACAGTGATTAGTGACTTAAAATTTAAATATTGAAACTCACAAAAAGCCGTATTTTAAACAACAATATGTAACTTTAAAATCTCTATTCGTTGTTCGTATTAAAATAAAGTAAGTGGATCTAGTGTACTATATTATGTACAATTTATCAAAACTTTTAATTCCCAAAATAACAACCGGAAAAAAAGTTGTTCTTATATCTGGTCATAAAACTAAAGTAATGAAATACTTAAATGTTGCTGAAAAAAGGGACGCAGCGAAAAATATTGCAGCCAATCTATCAAAAAGTGCCATGCAAAATGTAAGTTCTTAATATCTTTTTGAGTTGAGTTAAATAATTAAGAATTAACCAGTTATTAACTTAACCTATACCAGGTTAGATTAACAACTGGATTAACTGGATTATATTTATATATGTAATCTGTATGCCCAGAAAACTGACAATATTACGGTGACCGGCCGGCTTGGAGTGCTGTATTCAAAATTTGTTTTTGCTGTAGTTGTAATATATTGGTTCCGGGTCCGGGGGGGAGTTACAAGTTTTTTTGGCAATTCTGATATCGAAGTTGACCGTCTTTGTTCCGCAAAATTAAATATGTTGGCCTTTGTTAAATCTTTTGTAGTAGTTTTGTTCACTGATTCAAGAAAAAGATGGGCAGACGATATAGTGCAGGAGGCAGGAAAGGAATGGATGAGTGTCGCCACAGACAGATGTGTCTGGCTAAAGATAGAGGAGACCTTTACCCAAAAAGGGGCCTTGTAATTAAATTAAAAAAATACAAAAAATAAAATAAATAAATACAACAAATAAAATCTAAAATCCATGGAAAAATAAAGTTTAATAAATAAATAAATGTAATCTGTATGAAAAATAAATAGTTTTTGTGTTTTCTTACGATAATTATAGTATTTTTGGGTATTTGTTATGTGGACTACAATTATAAGCTAACAACGAAGCCAATAAATCTGTATAATCTGTATAAAAATCTGTTCAGTAGTTTTATAATTCTTAAGTAATTCTTGTATATTGTCTGTTGTAGGTTAATGGCATTTATACATTTGAAGCTGAAGTGTTTGGCCAAAAAAGCAAAATGGTAATGACTTCAGTTTCAGGACATCTGTTAAACTATGAATTTGTCAATGAAGCTGTTAAACGCTGGAACAATTGTGAACCAAAGGTACTCTTTAAGGAAAAAGTTGCTAAAACTTGTCTCAAAAACTATGAAAACATAAAGGTAATGATAAATAAATGTTGTTGATGAATTACTTAATTGAGTATTTATTTAAATATGATTTTTTCATAAGATTTAAGCAGTCATGAATTTAATTTTAGAAAACTCTGGAGTTCCAAATACGAGATTGTGATGGTCTTATAATATGGACAGATTGCGACAGAGAGGGTGAAAATATAGGGTTTGAAATCATTGATGTGTGTAAGAACAAGAGGAGAAATATTCAAATATACAGAGCAAAGTTTTCTGAAATTACTACACAGTCTGTGACCAGAGCTCTGAATAATTTAGAAAATCCTAATGAACATATCAGTAAAGCTGTTGATGTCAGACAGGAATTAGACTTAAAGATAGGTAATTAAACCGTTCAAGTAACACTGAAACTAGATAAGGGTAAAGATTATTATTAGAATAATGGAAATAGCAACCCTGGGAAGTCATGGTGAGCGGAAACAACAGTCAGGGGACGTCACGGTGAGTGAAAATAGCGAACCTGGGAAGTCATGGTAAGTGGAAACGACAGTCACGGGACGTCACGATGAGTTGAAATAGTGACCCGGGAAGTCATGGTGAGTGCCGATACCGGGACGTCTAGCTTTGAGGGTCCAAGTCCCACATCACCGTTTCTGACTTCCTGTAAAAAAATAGTATTTCTAAAAAAGAAAAAACTAGTGATATTCTTGATAAGGTTTTTTTTTAATTTATTGACAATAAAAACAGTTGTTTTAAACGACAGTGTTTTTTTTGATATATTACATTAGTAAATCGGATGTTTCATGTATTACATTGATATAAAGGTATGTTATGATGAAGAGCAATAGAATGAATGAAACTAACAAAAATTCTGCAATAGGTGCAGTATTTACAAGATTCCAAACACTCACACTGCAACGTAAATATCCAGAGCATTTTCCGAAGAACTTTCTCATCAGCTATGGGTCATGTCAGTTCCCCACATTAGGGTTTGTAGTGGAACGGTACATGGCTATTAGCAATTTCGTATCTGAACCGTTTTGGAAGCTGCAAGGTTTGTCTTATTACTCTTTCATATACATAAAATGTACGCTACTATATAAATATCTGACCTGAATGGACGATTGCCACGATGGGGCTATGTGAACTTGGCACCCGACTTTGGAAAAAAAAAACTTTTATGGGTTTAAATGATAGATTTTGATAAGTAGTGGTTAGTAGTAAAACTAATTTCGGTTGTAATAAAACTAAAACAATAAAAAAAAAATAAACAAAAAAAAAACACCCACTCCGATATTAAAAAAAAATATTTCGTGCTGATTCTTGTCGAAAAACGTAGGTTGTTTGTAGAAAAAAAAATTTTTTTTTTAGTAAACTTATTACAATGGAAAAACATCTAGAGTTTTTTTCCAAATCGATATTTAATAAATAAAATGTAATTCGAAAGTACACGAATACTACAAACACTTAAAATGATTAAGAAACGTGCCTAGAGGTTTGTAGTGAAATAATATTTGATTGTAGTAGATCAGAAGTTTATAAAAATCGATAAATTAAATTAATTAAATCAAAATAAGTTTCGGTCAAAGTAATCGATCAAAAAAAAGAATCAAATATTTTTTCACTACAAACCTCTAGGAACGTTTTTTAGTCATTTTAAGCGTTTGTAGTAATCGTGTACTTTCGAAATACACTTATTTATTAAATATTGATTTGAAAAAAAAACTCGAGATGTTTTCCCATTGTAATAAGTTTACTAAAAAAAAAAAAACATTTTTACTACAATCAACTACTTACGTTTTTCTACAAGAATCAGCACGAAAAAATATTTTTTTTTTCGTTTATTTTTTTTCAGTTACTACAATCGAAATTAGTTTTACTACTAACCACTATTTATCGAAATCTATCATAATAAGTTTACTAAAAAAAAAAATGTTTATTACAATCAACTACTAACGTTTTTCAACAAGAATCAGCACGAATATTTTTTTTTTATATCAGGGGATGTTTTTTTTTGTTTATTTATTTATTTATTTTTTCAGTTTTACTAGAAACGAAATTAGTTTTACTTATAACCACTACTTATCGAAATCTATCATTTAAACCCATAAAAGTTTTTTTTTTCCAAAGTCGGGTGCCAAGTTCACATAGCCCCACGATGGATGTCGCATTCTATGTAATACAATCGTCCTAATCGGGACAGAAGCGACATCTATTATTTTTATTCGAAAATTCTTTCCAGTCAGCCTTGAATACTTCGTCCAAATCTGAATGTGTTGATCATTTATTTTGACTTGTTTACAGACAATTGAACATTTGAACGTAAAATATCATTCGATTAATTCAATTATACAATATATGTATTTAAAATGTTGTTTACAGTTACCCATAATTATAACAATTTAACTACAGTTTTTTCTTGGGATAGAGTCCGAATATTTGATGAGGAAATATGTAAAATATTATACAACGTCTGCTTAGAGAATGGAGTAGCTAAAGTAGAAGATGTTAAGACTAAACCAAAGTCCAAATGGAGGCCTTTACCACTCGACACAGTCGTGAGTATAATATTATTATCAAACTTTAATGTTTTCTATTCAATTCCCTGTGGCACTTCACATATACAACAATAAATCTCTTCTTAATAAACAATTTGTATTTACTTATATTTTATCAAATCATTTGCAATGCTAAAGTTTTTTATAATTTTCATTGTCACTTACATCAGGAATTAGAAAAGCTAGCATCTAGAAAATTAAACATAAGCGCCAAAGAAACCATGAAGATAGCGGAGGAACTCTACATAGCGGGTAACATAAGCTACCCGCGTACCGAAACCAATAAATTTTCAAAGGACATAAACTTGATAAAGCTCGTAGAGCTTCAAAAGGACGATCCTAATTGGGGACAATTCGCACAGAGCGTTCTCACCCGGGGACCGAACCCCAGACAAGGAAACAAGAGTGACGAGGCTCACCCTCCCATACACCCCACTAAATATTGTCCAGGTAAGGACGGAGTCGCTCCATACTATTACTACACTAGTACCGCGCGTCCTCCTCCCTCCCATACACCCCACTAAATATTGTCCAGGTAAGGACGGAGTCGCTCCATACTATTACTACACTAGTACCGCGCGTCCTCCTCCCTCCCATACACCCCACTAAATATTGTCCAGGTAAGGACGGAGTCGCTCCATACTATTACTACACTAGTACCGCGCATCCTCCTCCCTCCCATACACCCCACTAAATATTGTCCAGGTAAGGACGGAGTCGCTCCATACTATTACTACACTAGTACCGCGCGTCCTCCTCCCTCCCATACACCCCACTAAATCTCGTCCAGGTAAGGACGGAGTCGCTCCATACTATTTTTTTTTTTGCCAGATCTGAGGGACAATAAGAGACGAGTATACGAGTTCATAGTCCGTTCGTTCCTGGCGTGTTGCTCGGAGGACGCCCGCGGCTTGGAGACGACCGTGACCCTGGACCTCGGCGGGGAGACCTTCCGGGCCAGCGGCCTCGTGGTGCGGGAAAGGAACTATCTGGACGTGTATCCCTACGATAAGTGGTCGACCAAGGAGATCGGCGCCTACGAGGCGAGTACGATGAACCACGACCTACACCAGTAGGCCCTAGACGACGCTGTCTGACGATGTCTATTGGTGTGTCGCTAAATAGTATCAGCCTCCCGCGTCGTCTCGCGAGCTCACCGAGGTGGACGTTACATTTTTATGTTTTTTTTAATGAAATATTTCTAGTTATTCTTTTAATACAGGTAGGCGCAACTTTCGTTCCGACGAAGATAGACATCGAAGCCGGCAAGACGACACCGCCGCGACTACTGACCGAGGCCGACTTGATCGCTCTCATGGAGAAGCACGGCATAGGTGGGTCCAGACTCGCTCGCATATTATCCGAGTTGAGTTCGTAAAATGTAAGGAAGATACAAAAAATAAATTCGCAGGCACCGACGCGACGCACGCCGACCACATTGAAACCATTAAGAGACGACAGTACGTGTCGTTCCAAGAACACTCCCAAGTATCGGACGACGACACGAGGACCGGACGAACGAACGTCAAGACGTTCATGCCGACCACGCTGGGGATGAGCCTCGTCAGGGCTTACGACAGCATGGACCTGCACATCTCCAAGCCACGGCTCAGAGCTCACTTCGAGGCGGACCTCAAACTCATCTGCGAGGGAAAAAAACAACCGCAGACGGTTCTACACGAACAGGCGAGTGACGGAAAGGAGTGATCGCAGGAGGGAAAAGGGGGGGTCAGCTCACTTTTCGCTTCAACCTATCGCAGTCCACTGCTGGACATAGATCTCCACCCGCGACCTTTTGCAAGTCATCGGACCGGCAGCCGGAGGAAATGTTACGAGTTGTGAGGGTGCCCTAAGTTGACCTGGGCCCCTCATTTGGGGTTCTGCCGGGGCGTCACAGTGAGTGCGACAGCGATCCCGTGGCGTCCCACTAAGTCAACCGTTGGTTTTTTAGTGGGTAGCCTTAAAAATGGCCACATCTTCTATGCTGCCGAGTAGTCCCTCAAGCCCTCTCGGCCATCACCTTCCTGGTCGCTGGGATAATGCGTAACGCATTTTTCCAACGATAAAAAAAAAATGGGTGTAGTCCATGGTGCTTAGCCTTTTCGAAACCCGGCCCGTTCCGGTGGTTGGAATTCGTCAAGTGCCAAGTCACAACCTTAGCGAAAAGCTTTTAGACGTTAGAGTAAGAGCTAATAGCTGCTCTAGAACCGATCTTATCTCGCCAAGGTCAACACCCAAAATATCTTACGTAAAAAAGCGTGAAAATGGTACACGTGGATCGTCGTCGTCATCGGTCGGCGGCGGATGTGCGCTTCATGATTAAAGTCGTCCATAAAAATGTCAACTTCCCCTGGGATCTGGAAG
The DNA here is from genome assembly GCA_959347355.1 of Napeogenes inachia. Taxonomy (NCBI): domain Eukaryota; kingdom Metazoa; phylum Arthropoda; class Insecta; order Lepidoptera; family Nymphalidae; genus Napeogenes; species Napeogenes inachia. Next base: position 31,100,086 of record OY365791.1, on the reverse strand, counting down.
CGGGACGCGAGTATTTAGGCCTCCTCTGTCTTAAATTCATCAGATGGCTCCTCCCAAATGGTTTTTGGAAATTTCTGGCCCCCTGTTCTGCTCAATCAGCTCTACTACAAGCGCTGTAGCTCTACTATAAGCGCTGTAGATATACTACAAGCGCTGTAGCTCTACTCTAAGCGCTGTAGTTCTACTACAGGTGTAGTACTTATAGTATAGAGCAGGGGTTGCCAACTGGTCGATCGCGACCATTAGTCCAGTCGATCGTGGCAAGGCAAAAAATATAAATAAATAGACCAGACTGCGCAATTACCAACTACCACAGAATCATCTTGTATCATTTTCAAACGCTGTTCCGTCACGGTATTTACTCTCTATACGCAGTAAGTCTCTTGTTTTCAGCGCGCGATGACCAATAAGCGGGAAGCGTGTGAGATGCGGGAGCGGGAAGCGTGTGAGATGCGGGTGAGGGGAGTGTGAGATGCGGGGGAGGGGAGTTGGATGCGGGAGACGGGCGTGTGAGATGCGGGGAAGGGGAGTGTGAGATGCGGGGGCAGGGCGTGTGAGATACGGGGGAGGGGAGTGTGAGATTCGGAGGAAGGGGCGTGTGAGATGTGGGGGAGGGGAGTGTGAGATGCGGGGGAGGTGAGTGTGAGATGCGGGGGAGGGGCGTGTGAGATGCGGGGGGAGGGGAGTGTGAGATGCGGGGGGAGGGGCGTGTGAGATGCGGGGGAGGGGCGTGTGAGATGCGGGGAGAGGCGTGGGTCAATCCGTCCCATGGTCACGTCTTAATCAGTCAGTTGACAGTTGACGATAGAGACTAGGTACTGAAATTACGGCGTTTCGACGATTACCGATGTAAATCACTATTAGACTTTGTATCACGCAAGCCTCGTAGTTGTTTACGTACGTTATGGACAAGTGGTTGAAAAGAAACGCTGAAGGAACATCAAAAGAGAAAATAATACTTCTGAAGATTCATCAAAAGAAGTAAGTTAATATTTTTGATATTGTTACTATTGAAAACGGACCGCTCAATATTCCTACCTATACTGCAAGAATCACGAAATTTCCATTGAAAATAAGCAATTACAAATAAAACCGATCGTTGCCGAGCACTGAGTAATACCTACGTGCCGCGCTAATGTCATTGACCACCGAAGCGCTTCACAAAGTTTTCGCGCCCATATTACATGAACTATGTGTTAATAGTGCATGCTGCTTCATTTTTTGAAGTGTGTTAAAACAAATGATTATTTTAAATACTCGGTGGATCAAACGAATTATCCACCTACTTATTGAAAATGTCCGCTCGTTAATTTTGTGCCAGTATTAGGAAATTAATTCTCATCAAATTGGATAATTTCTACTTTTATTATTACACGAATTACGTTCCTTATATTTTAATTTCATTTTTGCAGATTCTTGATAAATGCAAGAAATCAAAAACTTATTACTTTCACCCAGAATGGGAATTGGACTACTTCTTTACTAGCTATGGTGAAAAAAAACTGTTGCTGCTTAATATGCAATACATCCCTAGCAATACCCAAAAAAGACATTTAGAGCGACATTTTAATACAATGCATAGTAAATATCAGACTGACTTTCCACCTAACAGTGAAATAAGAAAGAGTAAATTGCAAGCATTGAAATCGCAATTTAAAGTCCAAGAAAACATGTTTTCTGGGAATATTGAGCAAAGTAAAGCTGCAACTGAATCTTCTTTCCGAGTGAGCTACCTAATTGCTCAAAAGTGCAAACCTTTTTCCGATGGGGAATACATCAAGGAAATCTTCGTAGAAGTGTCAGATTCGCTGTTCGTGAATTTCAAAAATAAAAACAAAATTAAAAAAGCTGTTGATGGTTTACAGCTGTCTCGATGTATGTCTATACTGTGATGCACCGTATAGAAATAATTAGTAAAAACTTAAACGAACTAGTAGAAAAAGATATCGTCCTCTGCGTTGTTAAGTTGTAAGTATGATTTCCTTAAAAGGAAAAACCCGTGGCCTTGATATATTCACGGAATTCTAAGCATATATTTGACAGATTAAGCTACCCTTGTATAAACTCGTATCAATGACAACCGATGGAGCTCCTGTAATGACAGGTATTCATAATGGTTTTATTGGTCTTTGTCACCAAGACGAAGATTTTCCAGACTTTATTAGCTCCCACTGCATAATTCATTACCAAGATCTAGCTAGTAAGAGATTAAACACGAAACATGTAAGGGATATGTCTTTCGAAATTGTAAATTCCATAAAGGCAAAAGCCCTCCAAAGGCGGCTCTTTAAACAGCAATTAGATGAGAAGGAACCAGAGTTGGCATTGCATACGTAAGGTGGTTGAGTCGAAGCAAGTTTTTGCAAAGATTTCGAGATCTATGAAAGGGGTGATGATTATCGGCAATTGATTTAGACTGGCAATGTGATTTAGCTTTCTTGGTCGATTTTACTGGAAAACTGAGTACATTAAATCTGAATCTACAAGGCAAGAATAAAACAATAACAGCGTCTTAGATAGTTGATATAGAGAAAAAAAATTTGAACAATTTGTAAACATCAAGGATCATATGTAAAAACATCCTACCTACAATTTCATTTCTGTATTCAATAAGTACACGACAGAAATTAGGGCAGTGATAGCAGACTTCGAAATACGCTTTAGTGATTTCAAAAATATTGAAAAATTGGTTAAATTCATCAGTTATCCGTTGAATTATTCCATTGATCATAGTGATATCTATGAATTGGGTACAGAATTGGCAGATATATTTCAAATGGAGCACATAATGTTACAAAACGAAATTATTACTCTGCGCTGCGACATATTTCTAATAGCAAGGTCATCCTCAAGTCAAGATTTCTGGGTACTGGTTTCCAACGAAAAATAGCCAAATTTAAAGAAATGTGTCGAACAACTTTATTCGTGTTTTGGTTCAACATATTTATGTGAGTCAGCATTTTCCTGCTTAAAACAAACAAAAAATAAACATCGTTCGCTCTGGACAGACGCTCATACATTGGATTCATTAAACTAGTGGAAGATACTGCACGCAATGCTCACACTAATATATTGATAGGACCTACTATAAATGTTGATTGAACATCACCAAGACTTCCATTCCAAAGTATTAAGTAAATCTCATATGTGATACGAAAAGGAACTCCTAAAACTGTTCAATAAAAAATATTTTATAATTGTGTACAACACTAAGATGTTTCATTTAAGATTTTAAGACGTATGTAAGTGGTAGATCGCGCAGGGTTTCGTTAGTAAACAGTAGATCTTATGTCTAATCGAGTCGGCCACTCCTGGTATAGAGGGTAAATCGTAAAAATGATAGGCAGTAGCTTTTTATCCGTTTCGCTTCATAAGATATAAGATTTTACCGGCAATTACTCATACGCGTCCTTAGACCGTTCTTACAAATTCCCCGATTTAAATACATATAATATACGTCAACAGTCTTAGACTACCATTATTCCCTCGCAGTTCCGAAACACCCTCACCCTCGGCTCGGCTCACAATCACATCATTTAACGAGAGTAAAATATTATTTCAGTTAGAAAAATACGAAGAGATATATAACGTTATGAAAAATAACGTGAGACATCTCACGAGCACCGTGTACGAGTACTACGTCCACACCGCCGGAGACAACGGACGACTCGCGCACGGGACAGGTACATACAGACCTATTAGAGTATCATCGAGTAGGTGCGTTTGATAAATTAACGAGAGACGCACTTTCATCGTAACAACATTGCGGACGATTGTACTCTATTAAAAACACGTACATTTCAGAATCCGCGTCAGTTAGAAATGCGCCCACCGGCGTCGCGAGTTCGACGAACGATGACGGACGGACACCGAGCCGTGCCGGCGGGGGCGGCGTGCTGTGCCTGTGCGGGCGCCCGGCCAGGGAGTACACCGTCAGGAAACGAAACCAGAACTATGGTGAGTGGACGATGTGAAGTAGGCTAAGTGAGACGGTCGGGAATTGCCTTAGAAAAGTTTCATGACATCCTTTTAGTACCAAGCGATTGAAGAACTCTGTTCGCTTCTCGATTCTGGCAAGATCCTAGTGAGACTCCGAGGAATGTGGCTTTTTAATCGCATTATTTTTATAAAAACGACTATAAAATTTGCGTTGAGAGATACCTCTGGGGACATCACTGATGGTTACCTGACTGACTGTTGTTCTGGTTGGATTTCATTGAGACGTAAATCGATTTATTCAAAAATATTAAATTCTTGTTTTTTACGGGATTAAAATCCTAATTATAACGATCTCGTATCTAGATTACTATTACGCCGACCTACACTCGTATTGATCGAAATCTCCACTTGGAATCCGTTAAATAACATCTGTTTCTTTACTTGTTCCTTCGATCACTAAAATATTTTTATTTTTAGGGAAGAAGTTCTTCAAGTGTGATACGGACGGGCGATGTGATTTCTTCAAATGGGCGGAGAGCCCTCCCGGCGCGCGGGAGGGGCGCCCCCCTCCTCCTCCCGGCGTGCGGGAGCGACGCCCCCCTCCTCCTCCCCCAGCGCCGGACGACCTCGGAGCCTCGCGCAGTAAAAATTAATATTAATAATATTATTATTTTTATGTAAATAGAAACTAAAATATAAACTACTCGTTGAATCGTCAGCGTGCAGTAAACGAGTAATGAGACCTCTTAATTAATTATATTCTCGATATCCCCATTACTGCGTTCTATATATAATATCATATTATAAAAGTATTGATGCGTGTGCTTGCGACTTTAGAACGATGTGTGTGTGTTCGTCCCAGGAGGAGCTCCTCGGCGCTGCTCCAAGTGTCGCGAGTACGGACACAACATCAAGAACTGCCCGAATAAAGTTTCCGTCGCACAGCAACAGCCTACGTAGAGGCCGCGGAGGAACAGCACTGGCGCCGGTCAACGACCTCTTAATATTACATCTCGCACACAGTCGGCGGGTCACTCATTGTATGTAACTGTACTAGGTGATATACTAAGTGTACTGACACTCCCGGCTGCAGCGATGTTACGAGGAACGTAGAATGAAGTTTATATTAGAATATTACGAATATTACGTGTACATTTTATGAGAATATATTGACGCCACAATTTATCTAGATATTATTTGGATGTGTTCGAATCGTAATAAAATGTTTTTTATGTTTTTAAATATGTCTTTCATTTAAATGGAACTATAGCGTGATGTCCGTCCGTCACCGCTAGTGCTTTCTGCTCTTGACCTTGAGTGACCCCAGGCTGTGCGATCTCCGCCCGTGGTCCTGTTCCTGTTCCCGTTCCTGGGCCTGCACCGTCTTGTCGGTCATCATATCGAGCAGTATTTCAAATTTCAATCGCAGCATATTGTTTTCCTCTTCGAGTTGTTCCAGTTCTTTTTTCAGGCGGATATTATCTTTGTGGGCGACTCCGGCTCGGCCCGAGGCTGCAGTGAGATTTCATTATTGACCGCTGTCGTAGTGTTGTGTTATTAATGTGATCATTGTGGAATTAGTACTATTATTATATTTCATCAATGTACATCTGTAATATTTCCATTAACTATATAAAATATGCGTTCTTTTTGGTACATGTCGAGATGATGAAAGGAGTGAATAATTAATATTGGTTACAGAGAATGAAAAAGATAAGAGGTTGTGAGTTTTAATACATTAAAAGGAAATACTAATATTGTACAATTATTGTCTTTCTGAATTTAAGAAATGGAATATAGTGTTATTCGACTCGAGTACACTACGGTAAGCAAGAGATCGGAGGGTCGTTGCAACCATAATTAAATTATAAAATTTTATTATAATTTTTGGTAGTAATTATTGCTTAAATTTTGAATCAAAGTTACTAAAGCTAATTGAGTTGATAACAAAAAATAAAATTACCTGGTATCCATTGCCCTTCCTCAAAAGATAATTCGAAATCGCCTAACTTTAACTTCAGTGGACTTAAATCTATAGATAATTCTCTTGAAGCAAAATCACCACCGAATTCATTTTTTATAACCGAAGTATCTTGTCTTCTAACGGGAATAGTTTTTGGTGAAAACTTGCTGCTGAACAGCGGCATTTCTTTAATATGACAATTATTAGACGAAATGATCAAGATGCTAACTATTAATATAACTATTAATATAATATTAACTGTAAAATTTTAAGCCATACAGATGAACGTTAACATTTGTTTGTTTAGTTGGTTGCCATGACAACTATAGTAGCAGATGCTAAATAGGGATTTATTCGAGCGTCATAGAGACTTATAAGGTCGCCTAGCTTAGATGATAAAAAGAAAAAAATGTATAATGTATTTCTTTCATCGGTGGGGGTGGCGTCTATAAATTTTCAGATGTAACATTTGTTCTACAACTTTTTACTAATCTTGATAAACAACTACCATCACAAAAAAAAAATTGCTTCCTCTTTTTCTTATTACTCTGTTTTTTTGTAAGAAGTGCTTAAAAAGTAACGCCCGGGCGCTATACCTACGGTCAGAGTTTAAAGTCAGTTCTGAGGCAACAAATAAATTTTGTATGAGGAAACTCAACACTTAAAAAATATTAATTTTAAAAAGTTGTAAAACCGATTTTGTTAGAATTGATGTAGAGAGATTGCCTGCAAGAGGTGGTCAACTAATTACAAATAACTCTGTACATTTATAGTAATAAATACTAAAAAAATAACTTTATACCTTTAATATATATGTCGTAGATCACGATAATTTAGCGATAATTAGTAACTCAATTGATATCATTGTGACAGTAGGGTGTGAACATCGTGACGTAACGATGACCGGAATCGTTTGGAGGGGCACCGGAGACATTTTAAATATTCGAGAGCATCGAGTCGAGGAGGATTTGATTAGTGAGAGCCTTACAGTTCGGACCCCCAGGCGGGATCGGTAGTTCACGCAACTCTGATAATTGTATACCTACTAAGTAATTTGTGAGAATTTATTACCTACATTTAATACAAGAATTGTCATATTGTGTGTGTGGTTTAATTGCCTGAGACCTACGCCTCGGATCCTGTACCAGAATACTCCATCAAGAACAAGCAAGTCACTAATGTGCATCTATCTCCGACATCAGAAGTGGGATTCACTCGGGCATTACAACCACCAACTACCCGCAAGATAAGTTTATTGAAGCTACAAATCACGTCAAGCAAGAAATGAAGTGATAATGAAATGAAGAAATGAAGTAACAAGGAAGTTCCAGAATCAATACAATCAATCAATAGTTGATAATCAATGTGAAGTTTTTATGAAAGAAGAAGTCGCTGCTGAAATGAAAGAAATGAGAAATTATGGCGGTGACGACGCGGCGCCAATGGCGGTAATGGCGCGGTGCGGATGGCGATGATGGCGCGGCGCGGATGGCGATGACGGCGCGGCGCGGCTGACGGTGACGGCGTGGCGTGGCTGGCGGTGACAGCACGGCGCTGGCGGTGACGGCGCGGAGCGGCTGGCGGTAACGGACCGGCGCGACTGGCGATGACGGCGTGGCGCGGCTATCGGTGACGGAGCGGCGCGGCTGGCGCTGATGGCGCTGAAGGCGCTGATGGCGCTGATGGCGCTGATGGTGCTGATGTTGCTGATGGTGGTAACGGCGGTCGTGGCGATGGCAGCTATGGCAGCGGTACTGGTAAAGTACGGTGCGAGCAACGCGTTGAGGTCTGAGCAATTTATCTACCATCGGATACGTCGCAGCAAAAAGGTGAATTCGTTTCGATTTACTTCCAATTTTTGCGGTAAATACTCGATAGTTAAAGAAAATTAAGCTATCAAATATAGTGGTAAGAACTTTATTATTGTTATTGCGATGACTGGTTTTGAGATTAGCGATCAACCCTCACGATCTTGTTTTTTAATTTTTACTGATAATTATTTTACTTTAACTTTACGTCGTTTTGTTACGTATGATAAGACGCGAAATTATTTTGTCCCGGATTTTCGTAAACGTGAATGTTTGTTTTAAACTCGGAAAACAATGTTTTAAACTTTTGTTTTAAATAACTTTGTTTTAAATTCGGAAAACAATGGTAACGCGATAGCTCTAAAGATTCAATCAGACAAGACTTTAAAAAAAAAATGTAATTCGATTTTCGGCATATTTTATTTCTTGTCTACCTACATGTGTAGGAATCACGGGCGAACTTACAATTATTAATTAATCGTATATTGTGAATGCGTATTATTGCCGATCAAGGCCCGTAAAGGCTGTAAAATAAAGCGGTTAGTTAATTTAGCAAAAGTAAGAACTGTACAAAGACAAATTGTACAAAGACCAGGGTTGCAAAAGTTTCGTTTTTAGAGCTTATGATAAATAAAGTTAAAAAAAATCTTTGTTTTTGTTGTATTGCGATGCCAGAGGGTTAAGTACCACTTGAAGTCGGAGCTTGTAGTAAAAGCGATTGAGTAAAAGTGATAGTAGTGAATCTTAGTTCAAATTGGGAGTCAGTGGGACTCGGAATTGAAAGTAATGCCATGAAACAAACAGGAGGTTTGTTGGTAGGGCTTAGTGAAAAGCCATATGTGACGAATAAGATTCATGCTTTGTGTTTTAAGATGTTTTTAGAATACATTTTTGGCTTAAAATGTAATGAAAAGTGGTGCTTGATTGCTTTAGGCTTTAATTGAGTGGTCATTTATTTTGATTTATGATGTTCAACTTATTATAACTGTTTTTTTTTCTTTTTCAATAAGTTGTAAAGGCACAGGTGCAACAGGGGTACGAGTAGTTTCGATACAGTGCCAGCGGCAGGCAGCCACAGAGAAAGAAGGGTTGAAGTGATCACGTAAGCTACCTTAATGGTACTATAGGACTTTGGTGAGTCATTTTCATATTGTTTTGGTTCTTGTGCTGAGAGTTCTCTGATCACAGAATGTGTAGCAAACAATTGTTGTGTAACATTTAAATAACTCAGTAATTCTAACTGGCAACGATCATAGTGTCCAGAGTACGTTATAGATCTTATCAGAGGTTATGATTAATAATTTTCTATTAGAAAGTCTATTTCAAATCATTCCGATCACAAGATCCCTCAGGAACTAAATGTTTTAGTTGAGCAAAGTGATATTGAATTCACTACAGATAATAGCTTGCCTACTCATACTTGTTGACCGCACCTCACGTGTGGTGTATCACGTGTAGGCGATGGGTCTGTTTTGTGATCTACATGACCGATGGACTGGTTCATGGTAGTTGTTTGTATATGATCGATGGACTGTATCATATTGCAAAAGTAGATACATGACCGAAGGACTGGTTCATGGTAGTTGTTTGTATATGATCGATGGACTGTATCATATTGCAAAAGTATTCATACATGACCGATGGACTGGTTCATGGTAGTTGTTTGTATATGATCGATGGACTGTATCATATTGCAAAAGTGTTGAGTTGAGTACGCAAGTCTGGTAAAATCATGGTTGATTTTGTGAAGTAAAGTGATGGATCTAATGATCAGAGTAGTTTTTAACTGTTGTAAATAAGGTGTAGTGCGCACCTTTTGTTAAGAGTGTATATAGAGTAAAAACCTGAGACGTGACATTCACTGGTTTTGTCAGAATAGCCGAGCAAGTTATCCTTGGACTTATTTGTTTTATTTCAGACCCTACATCCCAGGACAACCGCGAATCCTAAAGCTACTCGATGGAGGTGGCATGGTTATCGTCACTGGATGGAGGTGGCGTGGTTATCATCACTCGATGGAGGTGGCGTGGTTATCGTCACTCGATGTAGGTGGCGTGGTTATCGTCACTCAGAGGGGACATAGTTATTCTCACTCCATAGAGATACATGCACACGAGGACGTGTGACTTGTCAGTATGGCCGTGTCGTAGATCACGATAATTTAGCGATAATTAGTAACTCAATTGATATCATTGTGACAGTAGGGTGTGAACATCGTGACGTAACGATGACCGGAATCGTTTGGAGGGGCACCGGAGACATTTTAAATATTCGAGAGCATCGAGTCGAGGAGGATTTGATTAGTGAGAGCCTTACAGTTCGGACCCCCAGGCGGGATCGGTAGTTCACGCAACTCTGATAATTGTATACCTACTAAGTAATTTGTGAGAATTTATTACCTACATTTAATACAAGAATTGTCATATTGTGTGTGTGGTTTAATTGCCTGAGACCTACGCCTCGGATCCTGTACCAGAATACTCCATCAAGAACAAGCAAGTCACTAATATGCATCTATCTCCGACATATATATTAATTCTATACCTTCGATCTAAAAATCTGTGATAGTAAGTAAAATTAAAACTTTAAATGACTTGTTTCAGTATTGAAAATCGTAAAAGCATTTTTTTTCATGTTTCATTTATTACTTAGTCTACTTTTAACTTTCATTTTGAAATTACCTTGATGTTTTTTTAATTTTTCCATATTTCTATTGGATGTGAAATGTCAATTATCAATAAACAAAATGTGAGTCAACTCATAGAATCTTCTTTGTTTAAATTTTAATATTATAAACTATGTATTAACAACATATATATAAATAAAAAATAGATAAAAGATAGTACCGATATTAATAATAAAACTACTATTGATACGATTTTTGTAAATCCTTAACGAAATTTTAAAATTAACCTAAACATTTCTTCTCCTCCCCCAAATTTAGGGGAAAACCCCCTAAGTTAGCTACAATAGTGAATAGGCCCGAAACCTCAGAATAATAACTAAAGCATAGAAGGAGCTTCATATTTTGAAGCGTACACTGCCGTAGACAACAGATTTTTTTCTAGTGATGTGACATTGTGTAAACTTATCCGCGATATCGATATTGATCTTAATCTCTATGGTCGTACCTACCGTTTTTAAAGGTTGGTTAGGTGCTTTCCATTACTTGCTAGAACGAGATACATCTAAAAGTGCTATCACTTCGAAGATTTTGCCGCGTGCGATAACGTTTAGTTGTATTTCGTTCTAGAAAATGACTTAGGTATTATTTAAAATAAACAATACGACAAATAAACTAAAAATACAAAATAAATAAATAATTATTAAAGAAAATTAAAAAAATATATGTAGGTATGTATTTTTTTTTATTCGCCACTTCGAGAACCTCTTGTTAAAGAAATGACAACTAAATTACAATAAAACTACAGCCATGTTTTTCTAAACTACTTATAAAACAATCGACGTTATTCAAATATTGAGGACTAAAATGTTTCCATCCCCAATTTTTTCTGTGCAATCGTGTCGATCCATATCTGTCGTCAGTGAACGTCACAGTCAACAACACTGGATTAAATCATCGATAACAATGCTTTTTACAACACTTTTACAAAATATATAGAAAACTTTAAAATGATCAAATATCGTAATAAATATTGCATATAGCAGTCTTGTAATAGAGCTATAGGATAATTTTCTCTTTATAATTTGTAAACCAGTTAAAAAACACAAATAGTTGTAATGAAGAAAAATACCATGTTAGAACATTTACCGATGGAAGGTTACTTAGGAACTTAATTTTGAATGGGATTAATTTTGATTGAGAATGGGATTTACATCCCCTCATAATGTAGGACATTGCTCATGCTATTTGATTATATTTTCTCCCAACGAAACTGAGAAAATTTGTAAATAACTATATGAATTCGTAAATAAAACTAAACAAGAACACACCACTGACAGCCGACATCAAACACAACCAAAATGTGTAAACGTTGTTCATACCCAATAAGTCAAATATAAATTAGACTTTCCAATTTACCATCATAATGGTAATATAAATGAAGTAATGGTGACAATTTGGGTCACCATTATGTCATTTAGAAGTGTACATTTTACTGTTCTGACAACTTTATATGTTTCTTTCATCATTATGTTTTCACAGTATGAAAAAAAGAGGACAACTGTTACGCACAATTAAGTCTTCAAATTTAGGCTACTTCTATGCTTTAGTTATTGTTCTGAGCCCGAAACCGAAGTGGGGACGGAGTAATAGATAGAGAAAAAGAGGAATACAAAAAAAAACAATAGTTTAAAAAACTAAAAAAACACGCTTTTATTGCTAACCGAACTAAAAACTAGAAAATATTTTTTTATGTCAAAGAGTATAAAATTACAGTAGTAGAAGATCGAACAATTAATCATAGTGAATCGCCTTAATATAAAATTATAATAAAATTTAAGTTATTAACAGAATAATTCAATTCTGAGTAAAAAGCGTGGGGTGCTCGATATTTAAGGTATTACAATCATTCTATTAGCAACTATCTATGAAAGGATAGTTATGAATCACAGTAAAATGCACCCCTGTTCTACTACTGTAATTTTATACCCTTTGTCATTAAAAATTATTTTCTAGTTTTTAGTTCGGTTAGTAAGAAAAGCGTGTTTTTTTAGTTTTTTAAACTATTGTTTTTTGTACAAGTTTGTGTATGCCGATGAATTTGGCATTTTTTCACGAGTCTGGATCTTCTTCTTCTGTAGGAATTTTACACCAGCAGTTACGATCAAGCAAAAGTTTTACTTCTTCTGTATCAAATGCTGGATGATTTTCGATCCAAACTACCATATGAAGATGAGGACTACCACGATTCTGAAACTCAATACGCCACCAGAAGTCTTTTACTTTTCCGCCAAATACCTCATCATTATTTTGAATGAATTTCATTAGAGCATTTACTCTGATCATGAAATGTCGACTCAAAATCACTGGGTACTTTTCAATGAGTCGTTGAGTCTCATAAATGTCAAGTGTATTTGGATCAACATCAGGTCTACCATCGGCTATTAACAAAGCCTTTCGCTGATCTAACCAGTGGAGATCATTTGAACTAAAAGTTACAAAATACGTTGGGGCTCCTATACATCTGATTTGAGTTAATAGCTCGTTTAAGGCTGATCTCCAATAGGCTGCAGAACCTCTCAAATTCTTTAGATAAAGGTGGACATCTTCAACTGCGCCTTCTTGGTTCACAATTTTTTTACCGCATGCTGATATAGTACTTTTGATGCGATAATATTCAAAGAACGATAAAGCATAGAAGAGATAATCGTTACGTTGAAATCTTGTGTCATTTCCCAAAATTCTAGACTCATAGTAGTCTAATGGTGTAATCTTAACAGGCCTCTGTTCTGCGAAACCATTCTTCCCGTAAGGAAACAAAAAGAACCAGGCAAATTCCTCTGCTTTTACTCCAAATGATTGACCATCGGTTATTAGTATGCCTGCGTTATACACCATGAACAGATCCTCCAAACCTTGACGAAGAGTACTTCCAAAGTTTCCTTCATTTGATTTGTCATTCAAGCTTCCAAATATACTTGGTTATTCATCAAAAGTGATCTGAAATCTTTTGCCGAATGCGACCAAGTCATCTTGAATAACTGTAAAATTTCGTACTGATAGGTATGAGGTATCCATCGTTTTCTATAGGATAAGCCGCTAAATTTCTCTCAGTTTGAAATCTTATATTGCTGTAGATTTGGTCACCTGTTATCAGATTTAGATTAAGGATGTTCGTAGACCAATATTGTGGTGAAAGAATGCAGGCTCGGAAAATGTTTGCTAATGCCATTGCACAACATTGTACCCCTGCGAATCCTGATGTGAATATGAGATCGTTGCCTTGATGCCATGAAGCACGTACAATTCTCGAGGAGTCGCTGATCTCCATGTAAGCATTAGCATTCTCAGTAGGTTTTTTATTGGTTTCTACAGCAATCTCAATTGGTGCTTCTTCTACTCTTATAATATCATTTTCTCCAATTACATCGTTCTGATCGATAGTGACATCTTTGTAGAGTGGATTGTTCAAAATTGTACTGTAATCGAGCCGCTCTGTCTTCTTCTGACTGTGAGGCTCGATATTCAACATTATGTTGCCGCATGTGTTGTAATCGAGCCGCTCTGTCTTCTTCTGACTGTGAGGCTCGACATTCAGCGTTATGTTGCCGCATGTGCTGTAATCGAGCCGATCTGTCAATTTCTGATTGTAAGGCTCTATATAGTTTCATATAGTTTTCTTCTCTTTTTCGCCAATCTTCTCTTTCTTTGTGTTGTAGTTTCAAGTGTTTTCTTTTCCGCCACTCTCCTCTTTTTTTGTGTTGTATTTTCAAGCGTCATTTTTGTTCCCACGAGTAACGGACAATTAAACGGTCAACCCTCCCAGAGGCCCGATAGAAGGGTAAGGCTTAAATTAGACAAGGTTCAGCCTGGTGCCCTGAATTCGACGCTAGCGACATGACATTTTTAAACACCCTCTGCCATTCATCCCTCGGCACGTTTCTCACCTTATATTGGATTGGGTGGTTCAAAATTGAGTGAAAATTTAGCGCTCGACATATGCTAAAATTGTGCTGTACATTTTATAGCGATGCTGGAACGTTACATGAACTCTTTGTTTTGTGATAAATAAAATTTTCAGATTGTACGAAAAGTATCAAAGTTTATGGCATTCTATTATCTTATTACTTGCATTAAGTCGTGAACCAACAAAAATTTTTGAGATATACATTCCAGGTTCATTACCAAGTAATTGATTTTGTTTGATAGCTTATTCACAACGATACTTCAGTATTTTACTATGGTATCCACCATTTTACCTTAATAATGCAAGATTTTATATTTTTTTGAAATTGCAATTTTACAATCATCAAATTTCGGGTTCACTTTCAAGTAATGGTTTCAAGTTGATTATCATATCTATCTTGTGTATTAATGCAACTTTAACCCATGCCGATTGTGTTGCTCTAAATGTTTCACCTTTCCATATATATCTCGCCAACGCAAGAAAAAAGAATATAGAATGTGTTAGATTACATAGGCTCAAGCGGCGGCGGATAGTTAGTAACCGTCCAATGTATAAGTTGCAAGAATTAACTTGTACGGGCAGGTTTAAACACCCCGACATGAGCTTCTGCGCAGGCCATTGCGCAAGTAGGAATTTTTTACTTTAAAATTTTACAAAACTTCAGTTAATGTAGAATTGTCAAATTTAACTTATATTAAGTTACTGATTTCTTAATGTGAAAAAAAAATTAAGCCGAACCTGGCCATATTTATTTACGTGCGAGTACAGATCCAACAGGATGACTTTAACTCATATCAAATTATTTTCTCATTTTAATTCAAAATTTTTAATTTTTTGCGAATTTTATTTCTGAATTCTTCCAATTTATACTTTTTATTTTCAAAAATTTTCCTAATTATATAATTATATATAATTTCCTTATTAAATAGACTTATATTTTACTAGAATGTCTTTGCAACATTCTTTATCGATTAGAATTAATGATTTGGAATTCGTAAATTCCTTCGTTATTGACTGTAAGTTCAAAGCTATGCAGTTATTGATCATGATAAAAAAGTAAGCGATAGAAAAAACTTATTTCTCCGGGAGGGAACCTGAGAAACGGCTACCACATCCAAGGAAGGCGGCGGCGCGCAAATTACCCACTCCCGAAAGGAAGAGGTACCGCAGGATATACAAATAGAATTAAAATGCTATCAAACTTTTTCCCATGTATATAGTTAATTGGATCAGATCGCAGATAGCGAACTAACTCTATCTCTCTTACTCTCTCACAGAGGATCTATGAAAGAATTTATTAATCCTGGTGGTCCTTATAAGGATAATGGGAAACTTTTATCAAATGATTGCATTGTCATCGGTCCTTGATACGTGTGCAAAGTTTCAATTTAATCGGATCGCTGGAACCTGGTGAAAATTAAGCTCGAAGATTCCGTTACATTCATACATACATACATACATACATACAACCCAAGCTAATAATAAAAGCGTGTTAAAAAGCGTGTTAAAAAGAGAAAAATACATAAATAATTGAGCTGCATACATTAAACTTTATCGACAAAGTTTTGTTTTTTGCTTTATGAAAATCGTCACATTATATTATGTATATTAAAATTGAAAAAAAAAATTGCCACGCTCGAGAATGAAAGATTAGCGGAATGTAGACTTTTTAGCATGTTTTACCTGATGCGTTCGAGAATTTCTAATGATATATTATTTTTTACTAATCTGACTGCTTATATCTGAGGCCCGGTCATGTAAAGGAAGCTCATATTATGCTTATATATATTCTCAAAGAACTTAACTGGGTAAAGAGATTCTCCTGAATCTTAATTTGCCGCGTTCGAGTGAATCGCCAAATCCCCTCTCTGGCTCCCCTACTATAGTATAGTGGTGATCTATTCCGCTGTTTAAATAGACTTCCTAGTATTTATATTACGTCTTGTGTTTCTTAATATTTTATTTTGTCGGAATATATTTGAATAAAGTTATTGGTCCACATTAAAAGATGAAGCTATTTTAAATAATGTTAGTTAATATTTTACAATAGTATGTTTTTTAATTACTTAATAGTAACTGTCAAAACATCGGCACAAGTGTATCGAGATACCATTATTGAGCTTGCTCAAGAAGTTAAGTCCTTAATAACACCACGTTCAATAACCTAGTATGGTACTTCCAGCAGGAGTCGGCGCGAGGTTAAGCTCGGCCCACGCAGTTTCGGACTTCATCAGAGCTGAAGACTGGCCGTTGTCTTATGATTATGATTTATGATCAGTTTTAGAGAGTACAGCTTGCTCTAAGCACCTTGATAATTTCGAGTCCCTAAAACAATCCATACGATTGGCAGTGAAGAATTTTCCCATGGAAAGAGCGCGTGCTTCTATTAATGTACACAATACCATATTGTTTTAAGAGAAATCAGTAATATCAGTTGCCTGTTATTTGATATTTTAATGCCAGTTTAAACTTTATTATTTTTTTTAATTTATGGTATAACAATAACATATCACTTACATTTTTATTATAAGAATATCTTTAAACCCTTATTGAGTTTGACATGACATATTTATATTTTATTACTAGCTTTTAATTAGCCTTTAATTCGTAGTAAAACAAACAATTCCCACTTTCCTTTTTTGTATTGGCTTCTATATGACTTAAGTCATTATCACTTGATTGAGAACTAATTGATTCTCTTTCACATGAAGCAGTTTTAGAAATTGTATCTAAACAATGTTTTTTTAAGATGCGATTTTTTTGACTCTTAGATAATTCTTGAAATCGTTTTCTTGAGGACATCCTGATGACATAAGATATTTTGAATTAATAACACAAAATATAATCACTACGAATTTATTTTTTAAACTGAGTAATTAATATGATACTTGTACAAAGTAAATTAATAATTTTTCAATTATAGTTAATTTACTCACACTATTTTCAAGTAATATAGCCGTTGAAAAATAATTTAACAATAGATTAATTAAAGTCAACTCAATTTTCAGAGCAAACACGAGGAATAGAACAAACAACAATAATTTGTAGGTTATAAAACAGAAAACAGAAATAAAAAAAAGACAATATATGCATGTTTGCTACCGTGCGCATGCGCCAAATTTAATTAAATTAAACATCATAAAAAAGAGTTTTTGAAGAGTTCATATTTATGATGTCTCAAGAACTAGGAAAAAGAGTTCTTAAAGAACTCAGTTTTATGATGTCTTAAGAACTCAGAAAAAACAGTTCTTAGAGAACTCATTTTTATGATGTCTCAACAACACAGAAAAAAGAGTTCTTAGAGAGCTCATTTTTATGATGTCTTGAGAACTTATAAAAAGGAGTTCGCGAAGACTTCTTCACTAAGACTTCTTAAAAATGAAGTCCTAAAGACCTCGTGTTTAGACTTCTTAAAGATGTCTTAAAAAAGACTTCTTCAGGAAGTCTTTCTGAGTTATATGCTATCTGGGTTATTTTAAGTGATACAATCAAAATGACGACATCTGCAGACATCGCTCACTATCAAAAGTATATTTAAAGTTTTTATTAAGGATACAATATTAGGTAGGTACTGTAATTATTTTTATACCTTTCTTGTTTTTACTTAAACGTCCATTTAAATACTTCTTAAACAGAGTACTTAATAACCATTCTAACCATATAGATTAACATAATCAAAATATTACCATGTAAACTTGAGGGACTCTTTTTTTTTTTTTTTTTTTTTTTTTTTTTTTTATATTATCTAGGGCAATGCTTGACTACATTCCACCTGATGGTAAGTGGAATGTAGTCTTGGGTGGTAAGGCGCATTACCCTAGCAACCTATTCACTCTTCGCTTGAAGACACCCACATTGTATTCGGTCGGAAATACCGACGCAGGCAAGCTGTTCCAATCCTTTGCTGTACGCAGTAAAAATGAGGAAGCAAAGCGCTTCGTTCGGACAGGTGGAATGTCCACAACAAAAGGATGGATACCTGCCGTGCGTCGGGACGTCCGGTGATGGAAGGGGGACGGGGGAATTAAATTATGTAATTCCTGCGCACACTCACCAAAATGTATCCTATAGAATACTGAGAGGCTAGCAATTCTACGCCTGTGCTCAAGGCCTTGGAGGTCAGCTCCGACCAATTCGGGATCGCCTATAAGCCTCTTTGCTCGCCTCTCAATTGAGTCCAGAACCGCAAGATGAGACTTTGCGGCACCAGCAAATATGTGACCACAGTACTCTACACACGACCGGATCTGTGCTTTGTATAAAACAAGAAGCTGTCCCGGTGTAAAGTACTGCCGAACCTTCGCCAGAACGGCAAGCTTTGCTGCTGCTGCTCTTGCTCTGGACTCAATGAACCGACCAAAGTTGAGGTTCGAGGAAATCTCTAAGCCTAACAACTGAAGCCGGTCACTGTATTCCAAGGATACATTCTGGAAAGTAGGAGCCAAGGTGAAAGGGCTCCTTTTGGCGGTGAATAGACACGTCTGCGTTTTGGTGGCGTTGAACTTGACAAGATTGGCATTGCTCCATGCGGAGACTGCCTGAAGTTTGTCATTCAAACGTTGCACCATGGCTTCTCTTTCAGACTGTACTTGATCTCGACTAGCCCGAGTACTCGGCAGATATCTTTCTACAACTGTGCTGTCGTCTGCATACCCATAGATACCGGGCTTCAACAGATCATTAATGTGCAGCAGAAACAGAGTTGCAGAAAGAACGGACCCCTGAGGCACTCCGGCATTTATTGTCAAGGGTTCCGAGGAACACCCGTCGACAACTACTCGGAGAGATCTGTGGCTCAGAAAGTCCGTTACCCAGCCGATCAGACCAGGAGATATACCATACGCTGAAAGCTTGCTTATAAGGCTCGCATGCCAGACCCTGTCAAATGCCCTCGAGACGTCCAGAGAGACGGCGACCGCTTCTCCGTTCTTCTCGATGGCCTCGCCTAAAATGTGAGTAGCATACACTAGGAGGTCCCCAGTAGACCTATTACGGCGAAACCCGTACTGTCGGTCACTGAGGAGATCGTTACCTTCTAGGTATGCTAGTAGGCGCGAGTTCAATACACGCTCCATAATCTTGCAGAGTATGGAGGTGATTGAAATCGGTCTGTAATTAACAGGGTCGGCACGGCTGCCTTTTTTGGGCACGGGTTGCACATTAGCAAGCTTCCAGGATTTCGGCACTATTCCAGTCGTGAAAGAGAGACGATACAGACGTGTCAGTACAGGAGACAACTCAGCTGCGCATGTCTTGAGCAGAATGGCTGGTATACCATCAGGACCACTGGCTTTATTCACATCTAAACGACACAATGTTCTCCATACCTCTTTGTTAGTGATGCGGATTTCAGGCATCGAAACACCGCAGTGAGGAAGATGTGCTGGAGAAGCATTGCCAGTGTCTAGATGCGAATTATCAGCAAACAGAGAAGCAAGTACATTCGCTTTTTCTGTTGCTGTGTGGGCCAGGGATCCATCCGGCTTCAGCAGAGCAGGCAGTGAGGGTTGGCAGAAATTCGACTCGATCGCTTTCGCAAGAGACCAGAAAGCTCGACTGCCAGTTGGTCTGACAGAGAGCTTTTCGCCATTCTTAGCGATTCGATCGAGACGAGCCTTCCGCAATGCCTTCTTGTAGGACTTGGCAGCTTGGTTAAAGGCTCTCTTCTTCGAACTTACATCCGGAGTTTTGCGGCTACGAGCATCAGCCCAAATGAGATATGCCGAATGTTTTCGGTCTTGAGCATGACCACATTCGGCATTAAACCATGGGCGAGCTTTGCCACCGATGGGTACGTCAGCAAAAGGAATAAAATACTCCATTGCCTGATGCACCACATCGGTTATAGCATCCGCGCAACTCGACGGATCCAAAGAAGAGAAGCAGACCTGCCGCCAAGGATAAGACGCAAAAAAGTGTCGCATCTCATCCCAATCTGCTGACTTGTATTTCCATACTCGCCTAACACCATGTGGTTCGAAAGCTGGTGGGGAATATGTAAATACAGATTTCACCAGACAGTGATCGGAGGTTCCCAAGGGGGACATGACCTCTACACGATACCTGTCCGGATCAGTTGTCAGCAGAAGGTCCAGGCAATTGGCTGTATGGCCTACCACATCTGGTACCCTTGTCGCTTGCTTCACCAGCTGAAAGAG
The DNA here is from genome assembly GCA_959347355.1 of Napeogenes inachia. Classification (NCBI taxonomy): domain Eukaryota; kingdom Metazoa; phylum Arthropoda; class Insecta; order Lepidoptera; family Nymphalidae; genus Napeogenes; species Napeogenes inachia. The sequence continues at coordinate 31,079,628 of OY365791.1, read as the reverse complement.
GTCCAAGGACAAGGACTCTGAGCTACACAATCGACATTATTTTCACCATCAACTTGCAGGTCCAGTTTTCTTTAAAAAAAATCTATTTTAAATGATAAACATTTAGTTAGCTATATGCATTAATAAAATTTTCAATACTAAACATTCACAAAAGCCATTTTTGAGACGGTTTGCACGGTTCCATACCAGAGTGCGCCGGTAGACCGTACCGCCACAAACGCGAAGACCCTGTATTTTAAATCTGTAATATCTTCGTAAATATTTATTTAAATTACATGCTGTAAAGGGCTATATTGTTTCATATTAAATGTAAAATGTATTTGAGTTTTAATTGGATAAGGATTAAAGCTGTATTTCTTAAAATCACTTCATTAATAACCTATTATTTTTCGTAAATAATAAAGGATAAAAATTTGCTATTGTTGATTATCTCTAAGAGATAAACATATACCATCGCAGATTATCTTGTAGAATTTATCAAGGTATACAATACTTAGTACATTATTTTGATCTATCTTTAGAGTTCAGCCAGCGTTTGCATTGTAAGTGCAAAACAATGTGTTTGTTTACGACTTCGCATTAGAAATCTTAAAATTATCAGTGGTTCTCTGATATATTAAGCATGTTATTATACATATAAAGCTTCCTCTTGCATCACTCTATCTATTAAAAAAAATTGCATCAGAATCCGTTGTGTAGTTTTAAAGATCTAAGCATACATACATACAGACATAGGGACAGACGCGAAAAGTGACTTTGCTTTATAGTAAGTAACTTGTTTTCGATTTTGATAAAAAGTACCCTTTGTATTTACTAATGTATGTAAAAACTATAAACCTTCAAACTGGTATAAAGCAATGGTACGACCATAAGAGATTATTAACTTCTTTATTTGTTAACCGATTGTTAAAAAAACCCAAAATATAAAGTGAATCCCATGACTACTTATATATTTCCGAAAACTGCATCCAAATCGATTTATCCGTTTCTGAGATTAGCGTGCACAAACATACAGATATTCAGACGAACAGACAAAATGGAACAAACATTGTTTTGGGTTCTCTTGCTTGTATAAAGATTATATGCTATATGAATTTTTGAAAATATTTTTTTTTCGTATTGTGTGCACAACTAAAAGACAAACAGATAAACAGACAAAGATTTAAAAAAATGCTGAAAATGGATTCTCTTAGTTATTACTTCACATCCTGGTATTTTTTTTTTCAATATTTTCAATGTACAAAGACTACTCCTCTACAGATTTATTACATGTATAGAATAAGACTTTCATGGTATCTATTACGTCATTGACATAAATTGTCATAACTTTTTTATTTCTCAACCGATTTGGATGCAATAGACACTAAATAAATGTTAAGTGCAGGCTGTAATAGTATATTCCTGAAAACCGCATTCAAATTGGTTAAGCCGTTTCTGAGATTAGCGTGCACAAACATACAGACAAACCGAAAAACCATTGTTTTAGGTTCTCTTGCTCTTGATGCATAATTCATTCATGTCAACAAGTCTTTAGCCTATACAGTATTATATGATTACTTTTTTATTATTTAATTTTTATGTGAATCAAAATTGTTTTCCCTTTTTTTTGTAATAATTATTTACTTATTTAATACTATAAATATTATATATGCAGGCAAATACAGCATACATACATACCTACATACACATACATATCCACATATATAACGTATACACACATATGCATACAAATATATATATAAACTTACTAACTTGTATTTAATATTCGTTATACTTAGAATATTCCTAAAATTTACAGGATATTTATTATACATTCTACCGAAAAAAAAAATAGTTTTAGTGATCATATCTTTCTGATGAGTCTTCCTAGTTACAATTTTAGCATCTAAAGGTATCAGAAACTGCTGCGGGTTATGGAATTCATATATCAATAGCCATACTCAACTTTCTCATATATGGGAATTATTTTACAATAACCAAATAAGGCGCGATGGTTTTTTTTAAGGGTAAAACCTCGCTCTCTGACTGTCGCTACATTCGGAACAACTACAACGCGAACGGGCTACTTAAGCAGATAGATCTAGTGCGCGACTTCGTGGTCACGCACCAGATAGACGTCCTGTTAGTACAAGAGACCTTTCTGAAGCCGTGTAATCGTGATCCGCGCATCGCGAATTACCGTCTCGTTAGGAACGATAGGGTAACCGCGAAGTGGGGAACCATCATCTACTACACAAGGTCTCTTCATTGCACTCCGCTCGATCCGCCCCAACTAGTTAACGTAGAAGCGTCATTATGTCGGGTGGGTATGACCGGCCATCAGTCGATCGTACTAGCATCCGTCTATCTTTCTCCCAATAAAGCCTTAGTTGAGAGGGACCTTAAGTCTTTACTCCAATTAGGCAACGCAACCATTCTGGCCGGCGACCTAAATTGCAAACATCCCCGCTGGGCGCTGGAACTCTACTGTCGCAAACAGTAGAGGAAATCTCCTTGATAGGCTAATTTACAAGGCTGGTCTCGACTTCGAGATCACCGCGCCTTTGAGTCCCACGCGATACTGCGACACAGACTTCCGACATGACAGACCCCACGAGCTCGACATAAAATTCAAAATATCTTTATTCAAGTAGGCATTTACACGCACTTTTGAATCGTCAATTACATTAAATTGGTCAGTATAGTCAGTCTGTGAGTAAGCTACCACCAGCTCGGAATGCTGTTCTGCTGAGAAGAGCTGGCCAGAAACTCAACAGTTGCTCTTTTTAAATAAAATTTAACAATGTTTGACATATAAATTATAACATCAACCCTGCAAATGAGTCAATTTTATTTATTTTATTTTATTTATATCTTTTCCACTTAGAATCATAATCAGTGATCACTTGTGTACGTTAACATGGAAATATCAGGACGGCCAATTACGATACTAGATTTATCGTAATAAGCCCCTCCGAAAAAGCACTTTCCATCTTAATGTTAAAGCTATGAGGGTTCCAAACGCGTCCTGGTCTGAGAAGAACCACATAACAAACTCAGCCGGATATATTTTTTGTTTTTGTGATCACTGTTTCACAAACGTCAAACTTAAATGCAATTTTGGAACAACTAGAACCGTCGCAATCAATCGGAAAAGAAGCCCAATGATTTCAGGCAACGAAAATTAAATAATAATAACAGTAAATATATATATATATATGTCGGAGCGAGTCAATTCAATAGAATAGGGAACATTCATGTAATTTTTTTTTGACGTAAATTAATCATTTACCTCTATATATCGTAGAAAAAAATATAAATAGGTTTGAAAAGATTCTAGTTTTTCTTCAAATTAAAAATTAAAACTTGTAATAAATTTGAGCCGTTCAAACGCCGTCATTTTGCGCGCGCTTTGCGTGACGTCAAATGATACATCCAGTGAATGTTTACTATGAACTTTTTAGTTACTTCATACATATTTTAAGTTTTAATTGCTTTACAAGTCATGAAAGAAGATAAAAATCATCTTATGAGTATTGTATAGTACCGAAGTGCAAAAATAGTATTAGAAAAACACCCGACAAAGTGTTTTTTGTATTCCAAGAGATGCGAAAATACAAAAACAATGGTGTATGGTAATTAAAAGGGATAATATATGTCCTAAATCGTGTTTATATGGTTGTGAAGATCAATTTAACGTAAGTATACTTTATTTATAATAAGTTTAATCTAATAGTTTAAATTTATAGTAAGTATTAAATATTAGAAAATTTGAGTTTAAAATTAACCTAACCTATCTTACAAATTTCAGTATAACTTTCTATAAGAACCGTAATCTTTTTTTGTTTTACGCAATTTTTATGGTCTGTCAATTTATTTCAGGTTAAGGAAGATACAGCAAATTGTATTGAATATAATATGTGTAACGAAACAATAAGGAGAAAGATGTAATCTAAGTTTGAAGAAAGGAGTTGTTCCTTATAGGTATATTTTTGTGGCAAAAACAAAAGCTGATAGAATGAGAATGTGCATAGTCAAAAGGCAAAGATTGACATTGGTTAATGAAGCCTTTTAAGAGCTAGCTGTCAAAAGTAGTGTTTAAAAAAATTGGTGACCTTTACGAAGAAGTGATATATGTAGTAAGTCCTAGTACTGCCCATACAAATGTCTGTGATATTAATCAGCCAAGACTGAGTACTTCTCCTATTGAATGTGATGATCATAAGGCAAAGCCTTGCTTTTTGCATATTAAAGATAAATTACCAAGTGACTAAGCTGTGTGCAAGTTAATATTAAACCGAAGTATGGAAGTAAAGGTGTCAATGTAAATATACCTGCTGTAAAACAAAATGTAGCATTGTCACCATTGCCTCATTTAACACACAACATTGTTACACAACAGTTTTAAAAGTAAAACTATCTGTTTTAAAAAGAAAATTGTTTACTGAAAACACAGCTGATAATACTTGTATAGCATCTTATATCTTCTATATCTGCTGATTATCAACCAAGTTATTTATCTGAGTCAAGTGAAGTGAAAAATGATTCAGAGGCAGAAACATTTTAAAAATGCATTGTGTATTCAAAAAGAGTTTGTAGGTAATTGTTTTGTTAGAGTTGTTTGAGTATTTAGAAAATGTTTTTAAGATTACCTAAACAATTGTATCATTTAATAAAACCTTTAAGCATGAAAATATAGGTTTAAATTATTTATTTTTCTCAGTCACACTGATACCACAGTATGAACTTAAACGCCGATATATTGAATGGTGTGTCAAATGACGTCACATTTCCTTTCGACCAATGGTGGCGCGTTTTGGAATTTTGAATTTCGCTCCCTAAATTTACACTTTTCATAAATTATTTTATGGCCTTAAATGATTAGTAAATTAAAAAAAAATGATTTTATTATAATAAGATGATAAAAAGTTATCGAAAAAAAAATATTTGAGACCATTTAAATTTTTTTGCATGTTCCCTATTGATTATTATTAGAACATACCAGAATATTATTTTATTTGTTTAAATTCCAATTGCTTTCAAACCTCTTTATTTGTTATGTTCCATTATTTTACAATTTAAGAAAAGATTATAATTTTATTAAGAAGTATTTTCAAAACGACCAATCAGAGCAGAGAACGTGTCTTGAGCGGGGTCGAGGTTCCATCTTTATAAGAGAGCTGCGTACGACGCTGGGCGTCTCGCGCCATCGCCTCCCAGGCGCCGGCACTAGCGAGCGTCGTTTGTCGATTAAACGCCCTTTCCAGGGCGAGGGCTCCACTGGGCCCCTCGACGTGTTAAGGTACGCCGTCCACATGGCATCCCAACCCTAGGAGGGTTGTACGACTGCCGTGGCGGGCTGAACCTGTCACGTTCACACCATGACGGGGCGACGTGACGAAACGCCTAAACGTGCACCGACCACATCGGGCTCGGCCACACCTACTGCCAGCGGGAGCGGTGCTTTGGAGCCTGCCTCCCCCGCCCGCCCCCCGCCGGTGACACCTGATTCTTTTAAGAAGACTCAAGATTCGACCACCTTAACACCGGCTGCGCATGCTATTACGCGCATTGCCGCCGCTCAGGGCGACCAGCCTATGCCGCCACCATGTGCAAAGGGGGTATCCACCTCCTCTAGCACTCCCAGCAAGACGCCTAGGGCTCCCAGATCAGCTGGGAAGGGCCCAACTCCTAAGAAGAGACCCCCATCGGCACCAGCTCGTGTCACGGATGAATTGTCGCCGCGCTCCGAGCATAATAGTGACCTCATTGTCATCGCAACCCTCAAGCAAAGCGGCGCCTTATCAAGATCTCTCCTAGAACACATCGCCGTGTTTCTGAATGACCGTGAAGGAGCGCTAGATCGCACGAAGTCCCAGGCGGCGCCTGTAAAAGGCATTGATCCGCCATTCTCCACACCTGTAACTACAGGTGCAACGCGTCGGCCTAGACCGACAGACGAAAGCTCAGACAATGAGCTAGAGCTTAAGCGGCCGTGCACAACGCCGCTTCCGCAGACTCCACCACCTCAAATGGATCCAAGACTAAGAAAGCGCACTATTGCAGGTCCGCCAGATAGTGCAGACACTACGAGCAACATCGTAGCCGGACCTTCCAACACCTTCACTGCTAAGGTACCATCTTTTGCCCAGGCACTTCGTGCGCCCGCACTAACGACACCAACTGCTCAACCTACTCCCAAGGACACGGCGCAACCCGCGCCGCCACCGAAACCACGTATACCTTCAATTGTGGCAGAAACGCTGCCCAATTGGACACAACATTTCAAGGTGTTAACAGACACCTTGGGACACCCACCCAATGCTCGCCCCTTTGGTAAGGGGGTACGATTCACCCCCAATTCTGAGGGTGAATATAGAACCATTCAGAGATACTTATCCGATTTAATGGATAGAGAAAGTATCTCATGGTTCACTTACGGTCTCCCTTCGGAGATCAGCAAGAAGATTGCGATCCGGGGTTTGCCGGTTGATACCGCCCCCGATGACATTATAGCCGCACTGGCTGAACTAGGCTTTACAGCTGAATTCATACGGCCTATAAAAGCACGCATGGGTCGACCAGGGTGCATTTTCTTCGGCAGTATGAAAAATACACCAAATTTACTCCCAAACATTTACAATGTTACTGAGTTGCTGTTGATGCCAGGCGTCATTATCGAGGCGTGGCGCAGCAAAAAAGGACCCGCCCAGTGCCATCGGTGCCAGGCGTTCAGGCACTCTAGCTATGGATGCCACCGCCGCCAAGCCTGCGTGCGCTGTGGCGGGGAACATGCGGCCAAGGACTGCAGCCGCCCTCGCGACGAACCAGCGACCTGCGTCAACTGCGGGGGGTTTCACCCCGCCAACCATGCATCCTGCCCGCAGTTCAAGCGGGAAGCTCGCAATTTGAAGGCGGGCACAGTCCCGCTCACCAAAGAAAACACCAGGACCAAAAGCAGCACAACAAGCGCCGTACCGACGCATGTAGCAGCCGAAGCGAGCGCGTCTAACCTGATGGCGCCTGCAAACATGCCAGGACAAAAGAATAACCGCACCAAAAAAAGAGGTAAAAAGGGTAAGGGAGCACGACAGGGTATTCCCCCCCTCGCCATCGACACCCAACCACCCGTGGCACCAGCGCCACAAATGAGCGCCCCTTTATCAGGGCCCCGCATGGTCACCCTGGATAGGGTACTCGGCACCCTCATGGAGGTTATAACCGCCCTGAGGGAAGGCCGGGACCCCATCCCAGCGGTGACCAATATGGTAAACACTTTAACCCAAGATAGATAAATTACGCATCATCTTTTGGAACGCCGCAGGGTTAAAGCAACGGCTGCACCTGCTGCGACTGATAATACGGTTGCAAAATGTGGATATCGCATTGATTAGTGAAACCCACTTGCGGCCAAACATCAAACTTAGCATTCCAGGCTACAACCTATTACGTCTAGACTCGGAGGACGGCAACGCGATTAGAGGTCTCCTCATCGTGATTCGCCGAAACATCATTCATAACCCCATACCGTCACCCGGATGCAGTTCATTTCAGGCATTGGGGACGCAACTACAGCTCGATGGTAAGCTAGTAAACATTTTTGCTATCTACCGACCCCCTCACTTTCCACTAATTGCAGACGAAGTACGGGCGCTCGTTGGCAGACCCGACGCTACGCTTGCCGCAGGGGACTGGAATGCGCACCACCCCAATTGGGGTTGCTTCCGGCCCAACACTGCGGGCAAAATCCTGACCGACGGTGTAAGGAATAACTTATACATGGTAGAGGGGCCTGATACTCCTACACACTATCCATATCAAGGGGCGCTTAGAGCATCCACAATCGACCTGCTCGTTCACAGGGGCATGGACGCTAGCAGGCTGTATTTGGATGTCACCCCTGACGCCATGGGATCAGACCATCACCCAGTACTGCTCACGGTCCGCGGTAAAGCTACACGGGCGGGCCACTTCCCGAGCAGTAGCCATACTAACTGGCCACTTTTTGTGCAGACGCTGGAGCAGAACCAAATTGTCGCTGCCTCACCCCAAGCCCCGCAGGACATTGATACCCTGGAGGCAGCTATAACAACAGGAATAAGGGAAGCACTGCAAGCAGCAACAATCACTTCTGACAGTGGCCTGCTGCCACCCCTACCCAAGAAAATCTCTACCCTCCTTGCCCTCAAAAGGAGGAGTCGCAAGGAGTGGCAGAGGACCAGGGATCCCCGGACAAAAACCCGGCTCAACTCTCTCACTGCGCGAATAAAGCGTGAGTTAGAGTCAATCGCAACAAAGAAATGGGACTCTCGCATCGCGGAAGCTTCGGAAAGCCATGCGTCTCTCACCAAACTATGCCGGCAGCTCCAGCACCGCTCGCAGACGGTGTGCCCACTCAAAAAAGAAGACGGCTCGCTCAGTTTCGCTCCCTCCGAGAGGGCTGAACTGTTTGCGGAATACCTAACATCCATCTTTACTCCCAACCCATCACTTCACCCTGAACACCACTTACAAGTGGAACAGGAGGTGCTATCCCAACTCCAGCAACCTATAGACCCATCCATTCCGCCCCCCTTCACCTCCCCGTCAAGCATCAGCAAGGCTATTGCCCTGCTGAAACCAAGAAAAGCTCCGGGGCAGGACGAAGTCACAAATGCCGCATTACGGCACATCCCTCGCAGAATCCTCGCAGCTATCACCAGGCTGTTCAACTCCATCTTCCGTCTGGGATACTATCCCAAGGCGTGGAAGAACGGCCTGGTGATCATGCTGCTTAAACCCCACTCTAATCCCCAACTTCCCTCCAGCTACCGTCCTATAACCCTGCTCAGCGTGTTGTCCAAACTGTTCGAGCGACTGCTTCTCCCGCTCCTAATGGAGCACCTGAAGCCTCGCCCAGAGCAGTTTGGATTCCGCGCTGGCCATTCCACAACCCTTCAACTCTCCCGTGTTATCCATTTCGCAGCAGCAGCCCTCAACAGGAAGGAGACCTGTATTGCCTCGTTTCTGGACATCGCCAAGGCGTTTGACCGAGTCTGGCACCCGGGACTCCTAACCAAGATCTCGAAAGCCGGGGTCCCTCCCCATCTAACCCGCGTCTTGGCCAATTTCTTGGCCAATAGGACTTTCCAGGTCAGAGTGGACGGAGCCATATCTGTCAGCCATCCCGCCACGGCGGGAGTCCCACAGGGCAGCTCGCTGTCCCCGATCCTGTACACTACCTACACAGACGACATCCCGGTCGCACCAGGGGTCATGTTGGCGCTATTTGCGGACGATGCCGCATACATCACATCATCCATGTCCCCCGTACATGCTTCCAGAAAGCTTCAAACCACTCTAGACCTACTCCCGGACTGGCTGGCCGAGTCGAGGTTGTCACTCAACGTGGGCAAAACCCAAACTATCAGGTTTGGGCCACGTAGAGCTGCGCCTCCTCGGCTGCGCGTCCAGGGAAGAGATCTAGAGTGGTCCAATACTGTCACTTATCTAGGAGTAATCCTAGACAAAAAACTAACCATGACTCCACAGATTACCAAGGCAAGGAACGCAGCCAAAGCTGCCTTACATATGCTGCAACCAGTGCTCAGAGCGCATCTGCCCCTGAGCACCAAACTGTAGCTCTATAAGACCTACGTATGCAACGCCGGCCTGGTTCGCTCTAGCCAGCGAACACCAACGCTCAAGACTCCAGACAATGGAAAACATCGCCCTAAGAAAAGTCACACAGGCGCCCTGGTACGTGAGGAACGCTACCATCCAGCGTGACCTCCGTACCGAGCGCCTGCCTGACCACATCCTCCGGCTCTCGGAGAGCCTTTACAAGAAAGCCGATACCTCGATACACGCCCACATCAGGGACATAGCACCCTGGCACACACGCCCACCCGACGCAGCCCCCATGCGGCTGCCTCGGGACCTACTCCCATCCCCATCCCCGTCCCCTGAGCCGCCCTAGGGTCGCTGGTCGCCTATGTGGGCCTCACCCCATGGTGTCTCACCCGGCTGGGCTGACCGCCCCGAAGGCACTAAAGCTCATCCCTCTATCCACTACATCCCTCTGAATCCCGGGATTTATCCCAACCCGATCCCTACACATTTTAATGTGCAGCGCAAGATACAACGACAGGGGACCACAACTCCCAAGTCGTCTCCCCTCTCGACAAGAGAGAAGAAAGCATCATGGGCTGGGCGTCTGTTGGGTTTCCGATACGTTTGGAAGTGGTCAGATATTGACGGAGTGGTTGATTTGGTTTATTATAAAATAAAAGACTTGCGCTTTATCCCAATGACGCCCACAAATACTGCTACAAAAGATGCTTCTCCGACATATATATATATATATATATATATATATATATAAATCTTCGGCCTGCCACACAACCAGTCACCGCAAGCAGCACCCGTTCACGAGCATAACACAAGAGCCAGCCATCACCCCCTTCGCACATATTTGAGGGAGGGAGGCAACCCGACTCCCGATGCTACCGCAAGTAGTGACTTCTAAGGAATCGGTGTGATGCAGAAGGTCGATAAAGCAAAATTAATTTACAACAAAAAACAAATTGCGGAGATTACTAGCTATTCGCAATACAATACAGATTTATGACCCAAGATTTATGATACAATGACCCAAGTTCCACACATTTCGATCAACCAAAAACTCTTGAATGTTATAGTAAGATTTATTTAATAATATACCTTTAATTTTAGATTTGAAACCAAGAAAAGGAAGATCTAAGATATCTTGTGGAACCTTATTATATATGCGTATACTCAAGCCCATGAAGGATTTCTTAACTTTTTGAAGTCTAAATTTAGGCGTTACGAGCCTATTTTTATTTCTTGTATTGATAGTATGTCTGTCGCTGTTTTTTTATAGTCATTTAAATTTTGGCGTATATATAGTAAGTTATTAAAAATGTATTGAGAAGCGACCGTAAGAATACCGATTTCTTTAAAAACTTCTCTTAGGGAGTCTCTAGCTTTTAAGTTACAAATAGCCCGTATAGCTCGTTTTTGTAAAATAAATATAGAATTAATTTCGGCAGCGCTGCCCCATAGTAAGATACCGTAAGACAATATACTGTGAAAATAACTAAAATAAACGAGTCGAGCCGTATTAACGTCTGTTAATTGTCTTACTTTTTTAATTGCAAAGACAGCTGAGCTAAGTTTGCTTGCGAGTGTCGAGAGATGGGGGTTCCACTGGAGCTTTTTATCTAAAGTTATACCTAAGAAAGTTGTCGAGTCAGTCAGTTCTAGCACTTCATTGTTAAGGAATAAACTACAATCTTGACTTTTTACATTAGGAAGTGTAAATTCCATGCATTTAGTTTTCTTAGTATTTAATACCAAATTATTAATTTCAAACCAATGAAGAACACGTGACAGAGCACAGTTAACTTTGTCAAAATGAGGTTTATTACGATCAACTTTAAAAATAAGTGAGGTATCATCAGCAAAAAGTACAATGTCACATAGTCCTTTTACGTAAAAGGGCAAATCATTAATATAGAGTAAAAATAAGAAAGGGCCTAGAATAGATCCTTGTGGAACACCCATTTTTAGGTGAGATCTGCTCAATCGGTTGCGGTCTGTCTGCTCAATCGGTTGATCGCGATCATGTCGAAATAGTCAACAAATCGGTCAATATAATGTGTTCTCAGCCACCGGTCGGTCCGCCAATCAAGGAAACGAACCTAGACGAGGTGACGTCCATAGTTAGGGCGCTTCACGCCAAGAAATCGCCAGGTCCCGATAGAATCACTAACAAAGTGATAAAGCTCCTTCCATCTCCTTTAATTTACCTATTGGTTACCATGTTTCCGGCCCAGTGGAAAGAGGCCATAGTGTGATAGGGTTTCATAAGCCGGGCAAACCCCGGCATCTGCCTAGTAGTTACCGTCCCATTAGTCTTCTTAGTTCCTTAGAGAAAGTATATGAGAGAATCATCCTCTGTAGACTTAGATCGGAAGTCGAGGGACTCAAAATCATTCCAAATGAGCAGTTCGGCTTTAGAGCCAACCATTCATGTTCCCATCAGGTGCACCGCCTCACGGATCACATACTGATAGGGGCCACTGTGAGGGCCAAGAAGCATAGGACAGGAGCGCTCTTCCTCGATGTAACTAAGGCTATCGACAGGGTCTGGCACAATGGACTGGTGTACAAACTACACCAGTTCAAGGTGTCGGACAGACTCTTACTCATTATACGGGACTACATGTCGAATCGCTCCTTTCGCTACAGAGTGGAAGGCGTTCTGTCAACCCCCCGCCCCATCAGGGCGGGTGTCCCCCAGGGTTCAGTTCTCTCGCCCATCCTCTACTCCATCTACGCTAGCGATATTCCTAGGCCGTGATCTAAAGTACACCTTGCCATGTACGCGGACGATACCGCGCTTTACACGTCCTCTAAGGATCACTGGGAGATATAACAACGTCTCCAATCCGCAGTCGACTCCCTCGAGAGTTGGCTACGGAAATGGCGGATCGAGATAAACCCTAAGAAGAGAGTTTCGGTGCTCATCGAACGGGACCCCCCAAGGATCCTCCCGCGAATCAAACTCTTTGATAAACCGATACCTTGGAAAGACAAGGCAAAATACCTAGGAGTAACGTTAGATAGAAAGTTAGTTTTCACTGCGCATATTAGGACCGATCGTAGCAGAGTGGCCTACATATTAGGTCGTTTATATCCGCTGTTAGGCAAGCGAAGTAAAATGTCCCTTCGCAATAAGGTGACACTTTACAAAGCTTGCATACGTTCCGTCATGTCCTATGCCAGTCCCGCTTTTGCGCACGCTAATCTGAAACCCCTTCAGGTAATTCAGAACAGGTTTACACGGATTGCAACCGGGGCGCCGTGGTTCGTACGCAACATCGATCTCCATAGAGACTTAGACCTTCCGACCATCGCTCAGTACTTCAAGGGGCTTTCTCAAAAGTACTTTGAACGTGCTGAGCGACACCCGAACCCGATGGTGGCTGACGCCGCAGAGTGTAGACCACGTAGAATACTTTAGTCAGAAAAAGAAGACCCAAGTCGGTACTCGTTGACTCCGACGACGCGTTCACAGTAGGTAATAACGTGTACGCGTAGGCATAAGTGACACCACACAACATACAGAAACACACCGTATATACCGGTATAGACGAGGTCCCAACTGAGTAAGTGCTCCGTTGCTCTGGTGTTCTGCCGTCGGAGGACGCTAGTGTCCAAATTTCCTTAGCTTCCCTCCTGACTAACGACGCCCCGAGCCGAGGTCCGTGTCTCAATCTGAGACGCCCTCGGGACGTCGTTCCCCATGAGGGCCCGTCAGGCCCCCCCTTTCTAAGGGTGGGTCTCCTGACCCACCCGCTCCCCCGGTGTCGCTGTAATAGCCAACAGGGACATACAAAGAAAAAAAAAAGAGACATACAAAAAAAAAAAAAAGGTTTTCTTTAAACGCTTCTTTAACTTTGTAAGGTACTATTTGTTTGAGCAGTCTAATTTGTAAGTCGTATATTTTAGTAAGGTATGATGCGCCCATGCCTGGTAATACCAACATATGTCTTTGCCTTTTGCTTTCTTAAATAACATTGTTTTGTCTTCGTTGGTTAAATAGTGTGGTTTGTCTGTTAGTGGAGTATTACAGTGTGGTACAATGTCAGATACTCATTTTTTAAATTAACTTTCTAAATTATTGGCTATTACATTTTCATCACTTGTATTCTTCTTAAATGCTTTCAATACTGTGTCTTCTATTCATTTATTAATTTTACCCATTAAACTATTCAATATCTTTCATGTTTTTTTCTTAGATTACTTTTTACTAAATATTGAATCGGATTTGTATTTATTTCGAGATTTAAAAATTAATTTGTGTGTTTTATTTCTAAAATTGTTGTACTCGAAGCGGAGTAGTCTATTGGTAGGATATTTTAGGTATCTTATAAAATATTTATCAGTTTCATTTCATTCATTTTTTTTTTATTTCTTTATAACTCTTTATTGCACACACAAAAAAAATGAAAAGAACAACAACATAATGGAAACATGTATCTCTAATTTTATCATTAATCTATTTGGAACATGGAATACAGTTACGTTTAGAGCTTGGAATATTTTTTTTATTTAATGTCGAACGTGTATATGCTTTATTAAACATATTAGAAATGTATTTATAAATTTGATTTGGACACTTCATCGAGTCGGTTAATTGGCAATCTATTTAATTTAATTCATTCTTTATAGATTTTTATCGATGTAAGAATTTTTTTTTTATCACACTGTATAGTGCGTACTCCGGTAAACGTAGCGATAATCATACGATGGTCGGCCAGTACTGTGCCCAACGCTGCCGAGCGAAATTTTTCAGCTCAATTTCCGACGAAAATATGACCAATACATGTTTTGCCCAATTCGACCTTTAGTTATCTCAATTCTTGTATAGTCTGAAATAATGCGCTGAAGACCTTCTTCTGATAAAAGATTTATATAGCGTTCCGTAATGATGTCTTTGTTTTTAGGTCTATGTTACAGGTGATGTAAACATAGACCTAATATAAGAATGAAGTTTTCGTTGTAATAATGTTTGTCTCATATCAGCGGGAGTACTGTTTTTAGAAAATGATGCTTACTGTTATTCGGAGGTCTATATAGTGTACAGACAGTCACAGAAAAATTATGTGACATAGTAATTTTTCCTATTAAACATTAACTATGTAAAGTGTGGTGTGTATTCATAGAAAAGGAGTGACTTTCTCGTATATATATAATAATACCTCCACCTTTACGTTTTTTTCGTAACCTTTTGTACATTGTATAGCCATTTATATTAAACATACTTACTACTAAGGTGTTTTGAGATATTAACTTCAGTAAGGATAATGACATCTATTTGTTTTTGATATGTACTGACATAATTAAGTAGCTACGGGTATATTTTAATTAATGATCTTATATTAATATGCACTACAGAGAAATTATTTTGGGCGGCATTAATGACAAATAGTGGCCTAAACTAGGACAGTCAAAAATTTCTGAACAAACATTAGCCATCGGTTATCCATCGGTTATCCATCGACCATTAGGTTAGCTATCGGTTACAAGAGTTTGAACAAGCGGAGGACATTTTACTATATATCTAAAGTACCTTAAGATAAAAGTTGATTTACGTCTTCTTCGAATCTGGATGCCTTGATTTTGCTGTTGTGGTCTTTTCGTACTAGTATTTTTCCCTCAGCGCTTGCCCAAATGAACTTATGCGTCTCAGATAATCTCTGTTTAGTTTTATATAGAAGCGTTTTATTGTTAGAAGTAAAAGCATGACGAGGCCAGGCCAAGAAGGCGATGGCCGGGCGGTATGTGCGGCACCCGGCAGCATAGGACACGCTGCCATTTTATCATTTTTGCCATTCCGAGAGCGCGTCCCACTCCGGTGGCCGGCTTGTTGAATCGCGAAGGGCTTCCCTGCCCTCCATCCAAGCCGGCCGAGCCAAATCAGGACTCCCTCCTCAACGAAGAAGGTGTCCCGATCCGACTCAACCTCCCCGGGCCGGACCCCGTCCGAAAACGGTCGTGGTCCGAGCCCGAAGCCGCCACCAGCGGCTGGTGTGGATCGCAGGTGACCCTCCGAAGAAGACCACCCCGACACACGGGGCCGGAAGAGGTACACACATCTGCGCCGCAATTTAAACTGCCACCTGCAGACGACGCAGAATATGCGACCTCGACCGTCCCGCCACCCTGCCAACGAAGCCCTCCCTAGGAAGAGCTCCGCCGGCACCTCGCCCGGACTAATTATCGTCAAGCGCTACTGTACCTGACGATGACTATTCCGGGCCACCACCCTATCAGCGCAAACGGCCTCCCCCTCAGCAAGGAAGAAACCGCGGCGTACCCCCCACACAACCACACCGCCCCACAGTCCACTCTGCGCACAGAGTACCATTGGCGACCCCGCTGCTGTCCCCGGTAGAGAGGGTCTGCGCCCTCCCACCCTCAGTGCCCAGGCCAAAAGGCCCGAGCCCACCCCGCAGACAGACCACCCCGAAAGGCAGCCTGCCCGCCAGCCAGCCATGAACCGGGCACAAAGCCCCATGGCCGACCCACCCCGCGCCGAGTATTAGCCAACGGCTAATGCAAACCCAAAGGATCACATTAACCGTTGTTGCCCAGGGAGCACCGGCCCGTACCGCTTCCGATGCCACCGGACGAATCCGAGCAATAAGGGAAACAGACAGGCACACGAGGAGGTTCTCGGCGACGGCCCCCCAAGAGCATGACGAACTACGACAATTTCAACTTAGCAGATTTGGATGATTTAACCCAAAACGCAGGATCACTGTTGTGATGTAACTCCAATGTAATAATTCCATCAGTTTTACCTTTAACACGTTCAATATTATTTATGTCCCCTACTTTTTTGTTAAATTTAGCTGCTATTATTTTGATTACTTCATTTTATTTTGATTCTCCTCGGAGGGGATTCAAGCTATTTCTAGGTGTTGTAAGTCTTTTTTGTTGATCTTTATTAATTCTTTGTTCCATAGCCATATATTCTCAGATGGAGACTTTTTTTTTTCTCGACTTTCATTTTTCTTTTCAAGCACCCTTATCTTGGTTCCAAATGCTGACATTTTTTCTGTGAATTCATCTAAATTATTACTACAATATTCTATAGCTTTCTCTAATTCTCCTAATTGTTTTCTAACAACTTTTTCGATGTTCTGAGTAATATTTTCTATCAATCTACGTATTTCAATGTTCACCTCTTTTATTTTGGAAACCTGTTGAAAATCATTTTCTTGTTCATCACCTCTGAGTCAATCGGCTCATAGAGTCGTCACAAGTTCAGTCGAAATTTTTAGCCTTGATGACACTGAGCTGTTTGTCGGTGATACCAGCACATTTAGCATTGGCATGGACTACCAAACCACACTTGTTGCAATGTACTCCAGGGTTCTTTTTATTGATATTGATTTCTCACATTGATTTGCTGCATTTAGATGAATATAGTTCGAAGTTATGTATTTTTTCGACGTCCTATGGGCGATATAGATTTTTGCGAATGCTTTTGGAATCAAATGTGCTCCAGAAATGTTTCACAACGAAAGTTGTAAAATATTTAAAATAGACGGTATGGAGATTTTTATAGATGACATCTTGATTTGGGATTGTTCTAGGGAAGGACACGATAGACGGTTAAATGGGAATATTAATAGAGTGAAAAGTAATGGCGTAAAGTTTAATAGAAATAAAAGCTTCGAGTTCGGGGAAAAGCAACTGACATTCATCGGATTTGTTTTTAGTTCTAAAGAAATGTTATATGAAAATGTAGATCGACGCAAATAGAGAAGGAATTACTCGCTGTTGTTTTCGGCTGCACACGTGTTCAACAATAGATTTATGGTTACGATAAAATGACTGTGGAGAGTGATCATAGGCCGTTAGGGGCAATTTCTAAAAAAGTATTAACGATGCAGTTGCCCGTCTTTAAATGTTGTTAAAATTATATCACTGTCTCGCGCTGCCTCGGCAACACGAACAGATGAGGATGTTTGTAAGGACGTAATGATCATACAAACACTTTGTATGAAAACTGTTTTAAAATTGCTTATGAGTAAAGCACACGAGAGTGGAGAGGTCTGGAAAGGTAGGAGTAGGAAACTCACACTATTAAATTTTCGAAATACGCCACTAGAGAGGAACATTGGTCTCCTACACAGTTACTAATGAGTCGCCGTTTGAATACGAAATTACCAGTTAAACATTCAAAACTTAAACCAGAGACTATAAAATATCAAAATGTAATAGAAGACCGATCAAAACGAATACATAAAACCTATTATGTCCGAGGTCGTAAGGCTTTGTCTCCATAAAAGCGAATGATTTAGTACGAATCAAACAGAAAAATAAATGGGTAAAATCTTATACTTTAAATACGTTACGTTAGTGGTGAAAATGGGACAATTTATAGACGAAATATACAACATATCATAGAAACGCCGCTTTCAGAAACTCTTAAATTACACAAAAGCTTTAATAAATTAGATTGGGATTTTGATTCTGACCATAACATAGCAACAGGCAACAGCAGTAACACTAAGTGTCCAAGTGCGGCGCAGACGCCATGTTTAAATAATACAAAAAGTCCTCGTATTCGATTTGGATATTATTGAGTTTTGTTTAAAAACTGTGTAAATTAAAAAAATATTTTTACTAAGTAATTAATTCATTATAAAATAAGTTTTTGGAAGTTAGTTAGTCCTTATCGCGCGTTGTGAAAGGGG
Organism: Napeogenes inachia; assembly: GCA_959347355.1. Lineage (NCBI taxonomy): Eukaryota > Metazoa > Arthropoda > Insecta > Lepidoptera > Nymphalidae > Napeogenes > Napeogenes inachia. The sequence continues at coordinate 31,061,371 of OY365791.1, read as the reverse complement.
GCTAGACGGTAAAAATTCTTACCAAAAGTTGGCACGACATGTTTTGATATCTCTCTCTCTCTTATAGAAATCAAGCGAAATATTTTCATTTCTATCATCATTATTTTTTGTATTATATTAAATTGCTTAGTAGTTCTTTATTATTTATTTGATATTGGAGTAATTGTTATTTTCGAATCAATTTGCAAATAAGAGTTTAAATGAAAATAATAATACAAATTTGTAATCAAATATTCTCGTAACGTTTTGTAACTATCGATTTATACCTTAGGGAAACATAACTACATCTGTTATATAAACATATCTGTACAAAGTGAAACCGCTAGGTGGCGGGACAATAAGTCATGGGTTTATTGAGTAACACTTTTTAATTTAGTTATTCATTTTATTTACATTTATTATAAATTATCGGCGAAATACCATACTAAAATAATATACAATTATTATTTATTAGCATATTAGTTTATATTAATAATTTAATATTGTTTTATTACGATAGGTAATATTTATGTTTTTTTTTTGACGTAAATTAATCTTTTACCTCTCTATATCGTAGAAAAAATTACAAATAGGCTTGAAAAGATTCTAGTTTTTTTTCAAAGTGAAAATTAAAACATTGAGTAAATTTGAGCCGTTCAAACGCCGTCATTTTGCGCGCGCCTTGCGTGAAGTCAAATGACACGTCCAGTCAATGTTTACTATGAACTTTTTATTTACTTCATACATATTTTAAGTTTTAAGTGCTCTACAAGTGATGGAAGAAGATAAAAACCATCTTACAAATATTGTAAAATACCGGAGTGCAAAAATAGTATTAGAAAAACACCCGACAAAGTGTTTTTTATATTCGAAGAGATGCGAAAATACAAAAATAACAGTCAATGGTAATTAAAAGGGATAATATGTCTTAAATTGTGTTTATATAGTTGTGAAGATCAATTTAACGTAAGTATACTTTATTTATAATAAGTTTTATTTAATAGTTTAAATTTATAGTAAGTTGCATTAGCTATTGAACATTAGAAAATTTGAGTTTAAAATTAACCTAATCTAGTTTACAAAAGTTCAGTATAACTTTCTATAAAAACCGTATTCTTTTTTTGGTTTTACGAAATTTTTATGGTTGTCGAATTATTTCAGGTTAAGAAAGATACAGCTAATAATATTGAATATAATATGTATAACGAAACAACAAGGAAAAAATGTAATCTAAGTTTGAAGAAAGAAGTTGTTCCTCATATATTTTTGTGGCAAAAACACCAGCTGATAGAATGAGAATGTGCGTAGTCAAAAAGCAAAGATTGACATCGGTTAATGAAGCCTTTTCAGAGTTAGATAATATTAAATGATCATAAGGCAGAGCCTTGCTTTTAGCATAATAATAATAATAATAATAAAGCCCTTTTATTCCGAATTACATTTACATTTTTTTATTTTTTTTGCATTTTCGTTTTCTTATTTTCTTAGATTAAATTATATCGCGCACTTCGGTGTGCCTCTTGGCATAGGCCTCCTCCAGCTCTCTCCAATTAGCTCGGTCATCTGCAGCTCTTGTCCATGGGTATGGTCTCTTGTATGGTCCTAGGGTTAAGCGGATATCATCACTCCATCTTGTTTTTGGTCGCCCCTGTCTTCTGATGTCTCCTCTTGGATACCATAAGGTTACTTGCTTGCTCCATTTAAACAAATTGCAACGCAGCATATGTCCGGTCCAGCTCCATTTTAAATGTTCTATACGGGCTATTACTTTTGTCTTTTTTCCTTAGTTCCCCATTTTGGATTTTGTCACTAAGCCTGATTCCCAACATGTTTCTTTCCATTGCTCTTTCGGTTTTGGCTAGTATTTATCTGTGTTTTTCTGTCAGTGTCCATGTCTCACAACCGTATGTCATACAGGGGAGAATGCACGTGTTGAAAGTCTTTCTCTTGATGTGTATGCCTAGATCATTGTTCTTCATAATTTCTTTCAACGACCAGTATTTGTTCCAACCACAAGCTATTCTTTTGTTTATTTCCTTAGACATGGGGTCTATCGGGGATATAATTTGTCCTAGGTAGGCATAATCTTTCACATACTCAAGTTTATTTTCATAGGCCTCTATGTCGACTTCTGTTGAGTTGGTCATTAGTTTTGTTTTTTCCGTGTTTATTTCTAGACCTACTTTTTTCTGCTGTCTCTTATCATTTGTTCTAATTTGTTAGGGTCTTCTTCTAGTATGACAATGTCATCGGCAAACCTCAAGTGGTTGAGTCAGCTACCATTGATAAGAATCCCGTAGTTTTCCCAGTCCAACTGTTTGTATGTATGTTCTAGCACAGCGTTGAACAGCTTGGGAGATAATGGGTCTCCCTGTCTCACGTCTCTATTAATTGCTTTTTGCATATTAAAGATAAATTACCAAGTGGCTAAACTGTGCAAGTTAATATTAAACCGAAGTACAGAAGTAAAGGTGTCAATGTAAATATACCTGCTGAAAAACAAAATGTAGCATTGTTACCATTTCCTCATTCAACACACAATACTTTTGCTTTACTAGTAAAACTAACTATTTTACATAGTTTTACTTTACCAATAAAACTATGTTTTAAAAAGAAAATTGTTTACTGAAAACACAGCTGATAATACTGAAATCTATAGCATCTTATATCTTCTATATCTGCTTATTATTAACAAAGTTGAAGATAAAATTGATTATCTAAACAATCGTATCATTTAATAAAACCTTTAAGCACGAAATTATAGGTTTAAATTATTTATTTTTCTCAGTAACACTGATACCACAGTATGAACTTCGACGCCGATAATTTGAATGGCGTGTCAAATGACGTCATTTCCTTTCGACCAATGGTGGCGCGTTTTGAAAGTTTGAATTTCGCTCCTTTAATTTACACTTTTCACAAATTATTTTATGGCCTTAAATGATTAGTAAATAAAAAAAAAATATTTTTTAATAATAAGATGATAATAAGTATCCGAAAAAAAGTATATGAGACCATTTTAAATTTTATGCATATTCCCTATTCCTTCAATAATTAATCGAAAGGAACTTCGTTTCATCCTGGTGTCCCTTGACACCTCTTATTTTTTTTTCATATTATTAAGGAGTTTCGTTACGAAAAAAACCAAAACGCTATTTATGTAAAATTCAATTTTAATACTGAAATTCAGGAGCAATTAAATAATCTAAAAATATGTAAAGACATAAAAATAAAGTAAAAGTGTACATCGACACCGACGTCGCTTCGGTGATACAAAAAAAAAGTTATATTTTCAGTCTCAGCAACATCACGGCCGGCAATACCAAAATAACGGAGCCGATGGAGTACGTCGTCGCGGCTCCGGAATACCAGTACGCTGAAAGAACGAAATCAAACATCCTTAAAAATAGACAGAAATTTAACGGCGATCACGAGATTATCAATTTTTATTCCATCGCGGCACCAAAAAATACTTATCGAGTCTAACGTCGTTAATATGTTAATATGTACAGTGGGGACCTCACCCGCGGAGGCCAGCAGCGGCCCGGCGGCCCGCGCCAGCGCGCCCAGCGACCTCAGCGCGCCCAGACAGGCGCCCCGCCCCGCGCCCGGCGCCAGTGACGACGCCATCGCCGTCATACACGACACCGCGAACGCCGTCGCTAAGGGACGGGACGAGGGATGGTTATGCGACGACGAGATCACTAAAGGATTCGCGGCGGAGACTCCAATACGAACACAGAGCGAACAGCACGAGGCCGGTCCACAGCCACGCGACAGGTGCGACGAGGGGCGGCGACGCGACGGCCGCGAGCGCCACGCACCAGAACGACGCGGGCGTCAGCGCCAGCGCCGCGCGAGCCGCCGACCGCGCGCCGGCGCCGCTCAGCCGCCGCACCGCGCCGCCCTGCAGCACCGCCATCACCGACCCTGCCCGCCGAGAACGTTACCGCTCACTCTTGCTCTATCGCTACAGGTTTTCGTACATGAGTCGCCTTTTATACATTACGAGATTACGAGTTCCGGAATGGGGGAGGCCGGGGGGAGACGCTCCTCGTAATCTTTCATTTATATCTACGTGGGTTAGGTGGTAAAATCGTGGGGTGCATTTTACTGTGATTCATAACTATCCTCTCAAAGATAGTTGCTAATGATTGTAATACCTTAAATATCGAGCACCCCACGCTTTTTACTCAGAATTGAATTATTCTGTTAATAACTTAAATTTTATTATAATTTTATATTAAGGCGATTCACTATGATTAATTGTTCGATCTTCTACTACTGTAATTTTATACTCTTTGTCATTAAAAATTATTTTCTAGTTTTTAGTTCGGTTTGCAATAAAAGCGTGTTTTTTTAGTTTTTTAAACTACCTATTGTTTATTTTTTATTTTTTAGTCTGTGACAAACTCATAAATAATCGCGAACTAGCTCTATCTCTCTTACTCTCCCACAGAGGATCTATGAAAGAATTTATTAATCCTGGTGGTCCTAATAAGGATAATGGGAAACTTTTATCAAATGATTGCATTGTCATCGGTCCTTGATACGTGTGCAAAGTTTCAATCTAATCGGATCGCTGGAACCTGGTGAAAATTAAGCTCGAAGATTCCGTTACATTCATACATACATACATACATACATACATACAACCCAAGCTAATAAAAGCGTGTTAAAAAGGACGAAGTGTGGGGAAAAAAGATGGTAGCCTCGTTCTTCAGAGAGATATGATATAGGTATACATTACGCGATAATTTTTTTAGAGGATCACAAAACAGTTGCTGGTTGTTAAATTAACAATTGTTTTTTTTTTTTAAATCGGGTAAAACGACCTCGCCGTAGAATCCTCCTTCACGACTAGGCCACGTGGCACTTCGCCGGCCAAACTATCGACCCTCTAGAGTCTAGAATAACTGGCTCATCTGCTATATATCCCTGACCTCGCGATTTTGTTTGTAATTTCACATTACAAGCTATAAATTAAATAATTTTTAAATATATTTCAAAAATGCCTTTATATCATCATTTATAAACTAGGCTGCTGAAGCATGAATAAGATAAGTATATTATACATAACTTTTATATGGTAATTAACAATTAGATAAGAGCGAGTATACTAATTGACATCGTTCAGTAACTAAACCTTTTATCGGTGACGTCACAACGGAACTGTCATCCCGCCACGGTACAAACTACAAACCTGACTTATTTGCAGTACCTGTACTTCATAAAATCTATTTTCGAAGTTATTTGTGAATAAACAAAATAATAATTTTAATATAAAAAATGGTAACAATAACGAAAAAAATTATTATAAAGATCTTAATGTAATACAACCAGAACTACAAATGATTCCATCACTGTAATTATTTTAAATTATTATTAATTCATTTTACCATTATTACGTATGCTATGATACAGTGTTAAAAACGAAAATAGGTAGTATTTCCTGCGACGCATTTTATAAACGCTTTTCAGATAAACAAATAATTCAGAAGTACAAAAACAAATGAATGTATTTACTTACCTATGACTAAGAACATCTTTCCTTGTTGCATTGCGGTGTACCCAAAAGTATGATGAGTAAGGAATGTTATAGTGAACTCGAGACCAGAATAAATAAAAAGATAAATAAAGTAAATCAGCCCCAGCTTAGATAATGTTTTCTTCTGATGTTCATTTAGATTCTTGACAGCTGTGAACTTTAATAAATGCCAAGGAGACACAAAGTCTTTTGTTTTTGATAGTGAGAGTGAAAGAGGTGTTCTTTTGTCCTGAAAAAAAATGTATACTAGAGTACTGAAAACTATGTGTACTATATGTGGACTATAAGTTATAAAATGCATAAATTACAATAGGAAATGATTTCATATTCAATTCATATTTAATTTTAATCTAATCTAAAATATTTTAAAATAAATTATTATGCAATATGAATGTCATGTTAATGTTTCATATTAACTTGGAACTGTCATAATAAAAATTTCATTAAACTAACTTACCTTGGAGAGAGTCTCAGGTACAAACAGATAAACAAGAACAATGTTTGCTATAGAAAGAGAGAGAGCACACAGAGCTGGTTTCTCACCCCACAGCCCCGACAACAGATTGCTCTTTGCAAACCACGCCCCCGCTAAGGGGCCCACTATAAAACCAATAGAGAATGCTAAACCCACCAAAGCCTGAAATATTTGAATAAGTTACTGCTTAAAACAAAATGTTCAGAAAAAAGAATCAATTTCTCATACCATTCCTTTGGCTCTTGTTTTCTCATCTGTAGCATCAGTCACTACAGCCATGCTCAGGCTTACATTAGCTTTGCTCAAGCCTCCTATAAACCTTGCCAGCACAAACAAACTAAATGTGTTTGCACAACTCCATAGTGCATGAGATAATGCTATGCCAATCTGTGAATTTAATAAAAATAATGTTACACAGATGTATTTAATAATTACATTGGTATTAATTTTAAAGTAATCAAAAAGATTGTTTCCTAAATATAGAAGTAATCAAAAGGATAAAATCATTATTTTAAGAAATATATATGCATTTTATGTTCTCTGGATACACCTTCAGATAAACAACAGTTGGATGAGATATGATTAGCAATACTAACATATTCTTTTTACAGAAATAAAATTATTGAGTACAAATTGTGCAAGCAAGAATTGCCCAAGGTACATACTTGGCTTAATAACTGAATTACAGGAAATTTCATCATAAGTAACTAAAGTTATTAAAGTCATATATGAAAAAGACCATTAGATATTTTATAAAAAGGTAAATACTATTCACAATCCTAGGTATATTGATCCTTATCTAAATCTTATCAATATTTATCTACTATTCTTGACCTGAAAATCTTAACTTTAAAAACTATTTTCTCAACAAATATATCAATTTTTATTGTGTTATGACTTTTTCATTTTAAATATTAAGTTATTAATTTTTAAAGATCTTTGATCTAAAGAATTTGTATCACTTAAAGACTTTAAAAGCATAACTTATCTATGATAAAAGTACTTACTAAGCAAATTAAGAGCATGGGCTTTCTACCATATGCATCAGACAAACTGCCTACGATGGGACTTGTAAGGAATTGTAAGAAACTATACATGGAGCCCAGGGCTCCCCCAAATAATACTGAAACAAACCGTTCTGGTACTCCTGTCAGTCTTTGAAAATTTTGTACTGCATTTAGTAAGGAGGTATACAATGTATTAGAGTTTCCTTCTTCCTTGTTATAATAGTCGAGCAAAGATGGTAGAAGAGGCAGAATCATAGTAAAGGCAAGAAGATCCAGAAGCAATGATAGAAATACTAGGCCTATGGTTCTTCCATTATTGCCATTATCAGTATTCTCTATATTTTGGCTTATATCATGTTCAATCTTTGAAATGGAATCAACTTTTTCTTTTCTCTGTCGCACTGACCCATTTTGTGTGAAATCCTAAATATATTAAAGGTAAATTATTTTTATAAGTAGAGCAATATAAATCAAATTAACAATATTTTTTTAACGATATTACTGCAGAAAAAAGTTTTTTACAAAAATATTATTTTTTAAATTATTAATATTCACAGAAAACTCACCATTATGTATAGTGCACCAATAAGACATTCAGCGTCTTGCACCTAAAGCCATTTAGTAATTAAGAATAATAGTATATTTCTTGACTCTCATCCGGAACAAACTTTCACTTCGTAAAGTTTTCAAATTTAATACAGCTTTTTAGTACTCACTAGTCACTACTCTGTGTAATATAGCAACTTGATTCAATCAAGTTGAAGTTCGATTCTTCGATCTTGACGTTCTTGACATTTGTATTATTTGGCAGTCGTCTGTGATGGGCTGTCAAGTGTCATTTAAATTTCCTTGGCATTTTATGGAATAGGCAACATTTACTAACATCACAATAATTATTATTTACTAGCTATTACCTAAATATATTTCTATCGCCATTAATAATTTTCTTCTAACTTCAACATCAAAAGTAAAAAATAACGAAGATTGTTATAAATTAACTAATATTAGAACCATTATATATAGATGTTTAAAAATTAAGGATGATTTATGGTTGGGCCGTTACCATAGATAAAGAAAATGCTGCCTTAGAAATCGACGCCATTTGCGTGTTTTATTAAATTGCTAGAAGACGTTGAATACACTCCAAAACCATACTAATTAATACAATATGGGTGAAGATAAAGGTATTTTTTTATGATATTATCATACAGTATAAGTAGCATTATTTCAAGAAATTTCATAGATTATATCTCTTTGTACAGTAGATCGCCGGCGTAGATCGCGTTCGAGAGAACGTCGGCGCTCACGGTCCCGATCCAGAGAACGCCGAGAAAAAAGAAGAAGCAAGTCGAGGTCTCCTTCTAAAAGATCCCGTAGACGCAAGCCATCTCTCTATTGGGATGTTCCACCACCTGGGTTTGAACACATTACACCTTTACAATACAAGGCCATGCAAGCTGCAGGGCAAATCCCTGCAAACATAGTAGCAGACACACCTCAAGCTGCCGTGCCTGTAGTAGGATCCACAATAACAAGACAAGCAAGAAGATTATATGTAGGAAACATACCTTTCGGTGTCACAGAAGAGGAGACCATGGAGTTCTTTAATCAGCAAATGCATCTATCCGGTTTGGCTCAAGCTGCCGGAAACCCAGTTTTAGCATGTCAAATAAACTTAGATAAAAACTTTGCATTCCTTGAGTTTAGATCTATTGACGAGACTACGCAGGCCATGGCGTTTGATGGCATCAACTTTAAAGGTCAAAGTTTGAAAATAAGGCGGCCGCATGACTATCAACCAATGCCAGGAACTGAAAACCCAGCAATTAATGTACCTGGTAAGTCATAGTATATAGATAACTGTAGTTTCTCCTTTTAGCTTTATTTTAATCAAGCTATAACCTTTTTGTTTATACCTAGACTCTAAGCAATATTTCAACTTTTGTTTTTGGACAACCCTATCATATTATTTATAAGGTCATTCATACATACTAATAAGGATAGTAATATTTGAATTCATTTTTAGCTGGTGTTATCAGTACTGTAGTTCCAGATTCACCCCATAAAATCTTTATTGGAGGTCTTCCTAACTATCTTAATGAAGATCAAGTAAGTCCCTAATATTGAATTACTCTTTGCGCAACTAGAGGCATTAATATGGATATATGAAGCACACCTATTTTACACCTAATTTGGCTTTCACTCCATTCAGTTTGAATATATGCAGATTAATGTTTCTTAGTTCGACATTGCCACAGGTTTGATATAAAACATTTGATAATTTAAATCACCTAACAAACCACATCTAAAGATTAACCAAAATAGGAATATTATATTTCTAATCTTCATGCCTTGAGAGCTCCTTCTTACAATTACATTAGTAAATTTGAATTCCTATGATAGTGACTGCTCCTTGCATACACATCATTTTTAATGAATTAACATTCAATGTCCTTCTCATGGAATAATAATGTTTATGTTAATTTGATAATTAACATAATTCAATCAGTGATTAATAAATTGTCTATTAAGTTTGGTTAATCTTCAAAATATCTGAGAGAATGCCAATGATGTAGGAGGAAATAGAGTCATCTTTTATTAATTTGGTGACTATATCAAACATTATGTGTTCCAGGTCAGTACAAAGTCCACATTTTATAATATCTTTGGAAATTTTCTTTAAGGTTTTTCTATTGGGAATTGGTAAAAAATGCAATTAAGTTGTCTTTATTCATGAGTCATATTACTCTAATATATCGTATCATACATTTTTTAGTCTATTCTGACATGCCTTCGAAGCATACTTTCACAGAATTAGTCAATTACCTTCATAGGGAAATTAATCAGCACCTACATAGGGAAGATTAGACAGTTCCGTTAACATAGGGTTAGGCGCCATTGCCATTTCAGGGCGAGATTCAACAGTTGACAGGGCTTCGGTGCAGCCAGAAGTGAGCCGCGTTTTTTTGGTCCATTTCAGGAATTTTCAGGTACCCCTATCTGGGACTAGCGCGAGCATTTCGCGCTCTAATCTTTCTGAAACAACTCACTGATATAGTTTGCTTTTTGCCCCTCCCTAGCTTAGATTTGGCACATTCGCGGCCCGCGTGTCACTGTTGTCTCTCATTCTCACCTATACGTCTTGTACTTGAACGAGACGTCGGCACGCCAAGGCAAGTCTCCTCCGTTCACATCTGATTTTAACATGCGGCTCGACACAGGTCAGATTACCTTAATACATATGTTTGCCGACCTTGCATACGTAGCAAACGTTAACGGGAACAGTAAAGTTATCTTACATTTTATACAAATGACAATAGATAGATCTCTCTATTTTATTATATTTAAATATATAAACGAAACCTGGCACCGTTGTACCCGCAAAGCTTAACGAAAGTGCTGCTATACAGGTGAAAGAACTTCTGATGTCATTTGGTCAGCTGCGAGCTTTCAACTTGGTGAAGGATTCTTCGACGGGCCTAAGCAAGGGTTATGCCTTTGCCGAATACGTTGACATTTCTATGACCGATCAGGTGCGTTACTAAAAGAATCATTTATTTACTGAATTAATGACGCCACGTCGGCACAATCTGACATTCAAAATCTTATAGGCTATCGCCGGTCTGAACGGCATGCAGCTGGGCGACAAGAAGCTCATTGTCCAACGGGCAAGCATCGGAGCAAAGAACTCGACACTAGGTTGGTTCACTAATTTAACGTACGCACTCGCATAGGCCGCCAGGAGGAGGCTCGTAGGAGGACCGGCTAAAGGTAACCGTCGCGCGCGCGCCCAGACCCTCGAACGTTCACATCAAATATTGCTTAGAGTCTAGAAACCATTTCGACGCGTGGCCGTAACGGGGACCGACGGCGATAACTTTACATTAACGATCATAGCTTAATTTCGCAGGTAAATGAGAAAGATATGAGTAGTCACGAGTAGCGTCGCCATGTACGTGTGTGTGTCCGCAGCCATGACGGGGGCGGCGCCCGTGACGCTGCAGGTGGCGGGGCTGACGCTGGCGGGCGCGGGCCCGGCCACCGAGGTGCTGTGTCTGCTCAACATGGTGACGCCCGACGAGCTGCGCGACGAGGAGGAGTACGAGGACATCCTGGAGGACATCAAGTACGCCCCGCGACCATCCAGCCTCGCATGCTAGCGGACCTCCCAAACTTAGCTCTAGATTTCGCTTAGGCTTAACTTTAGGTTTTCGAAGTTTTTCCTTTATATGTGCCGAAAGATTGCTTCGTGTCCTATTTCAAAATTCTAGGCAGACTAGAAGTACCTCTTATGTTTGATTCCCTCGCGCGAGTGAGTTGAAGCAAGTCGCTTGAAAATATATGCTTTATATTGCGCTTTCTTTTGATTGAGCCGACATTATAGTTTGATTTTGTTAGGGCTTAAAGGTAACGTAGACGCGAGTTAATATGAATTTCACTTTAATACCTCTCCGGGTTCATAACGAAGAGTAGTATTAACTTTAAAAATTAAAAATACTTTTGTTATATAAATCATGATGTAACAAATATTAATGTACTTTTTTGCAATTCTCCTTTATCTGTGCTATAAAGCGTTGCTTGGTACCAAATTTCAAGATTATGAATTCACGGTAGATGGTACCTTATACATTTTGATTCCCTTAAGTTTTTAAAAATTGAGAAAATTTTATTAAGGGACTAACTTCTAAGGAACAGTTGACTTTTGAGTATTTCATATAAATTGCAACTTGATACACGAATTACTCAGAAAAAGAGTTTTGACAGACGGACGGACGGACAACAAAGTCCTATAATTATATTTCTATTCATGTAGCAATTCAGTCTGTTGTCAAATATTTCATATACCAACATTTTATTTATAAAGCTCATTATTTTCTTATTATTGTAATGAATTATTAAATTATTTTATTCTGTCCGTACTAAAAAGGATAGATTAGGTTATCCACTCTGTTCCTATACACTTTAATTACAATTCTATTCTTGACTTATCTGTGCTAATAATTATTTCAATTAATTGTTTGTTTTTTTTTTTGCAGAGAGGAATGTAACAAATATGGGTGTGTGCGTAGTATAGAAATTCCAAGGCCAATTGAAGGAGTCGAAGTGCCCGGTTGTGGAAAGGTATAATCAACTAATACTAATTAAGAAGATGTAATTTAATTCTCTGTAACTCAAATTATAAGGAATTAGTAAATTTTTCAGGTATTCGTCGAGTTTAATAGCATTGCTGATTGCCAGAAAGCCCAACAAACTTTGACAGGCCGAAAGTTCAGCAACCGCGTCGTAGTGACCTCCTACTTCGACCCGGACAAGTATCACCGCAGAGAATTTTAAATTTCTATTTTCTCCAAATAATTAAAATTTTGTCACTTATCACAGATTCTAATAAATTTTGATTGAAAAATGACATGATTTATGTATACCCGCACATAAGAGTGTAATACCAGATAATAAAGATAATTGTGTCTTTTAATTTCTTTTTATTTCATTATTATAAAATTTGTTAACATAAACTCTATAACTTAATCACAAAATGCGTTATCAAACACTGTTGTCGTGTTGCATCGCCGGCTGGTAAGTGTTGAGGGAGCCGGTCGCAGACGCCAGCACTACCTTCCTCATGATCGCGTACAGCACGCCGCCGACCACCAGCATCCCTATTCCTGACATTAGACTTATTGCCCAGGCGGGTACGGAGTTTCCATCTGTCAATTATTATGAACACTATTAACATGGCGATTTAACGATATTTTATATAGAAATATATTCATCATTTATTTTGAACATTGCGATCCTTGTAATCGAAACGGTATTTGGGATCATTAAAATACTTATAAGATGACTCACGATAATACGTTCGTGTCATTACATGCCTTCCCCGAAGAATTTTTCGACGAGCTTCAGTTTCTTGTGTTAGCGTGCTCAGAATTACTGAAAAATATATAAAATTATCGAAGCTTCCTGATGTATTCGTTTCAGACACTCTTGTTTCTAGTGAAGTGGTTATTTATAGCCATACTTGTCTAGGTAGGTATTCCTTACTTATCTTTTAATAGTAAATGTGTTTTGAATATTTACTTATGTATCAGAATATTACTGATGAGTCTAACGACTAATTATTTTGTTTGTATTTATTTATAGAACAGAGAATTGTATAAGTTCGGATTTCCTCTTAACTCGACGAATGTAAACATACAGACTATCAAAATGCGTAGTATTTTTCGCTTGTTACATACAATGAACCTCTCATTTAAAGTAACTAACATTGAGAAATATCTACCGAAACAAAGTTTTATATAATTTGTTAGTTTAATTACAAATATCCAAACATTTTTCACTTACCTAAAACTACAGCTAAGTAAACCCAAGTTAACTTTTTTGTAGCCATTTCTTCACTTAAATTCACTTTCCAAAATACACGAACAAAGCTATCTACTATGCGTCGAAAACAGTGTTTAGTAATATCTAAAGGTGTGTTTTTAGACCAGCTTGCTTATCTCATATAGATAAGATAATGATAACTAATACACGGCAAGTGTGTAACGCATGACGGGTACCGTGGATTCCTAAGAGAATGTTTGTCATGTATTATAATGCTTAGATGCTACCAAAATCGATATCATATTTTCGTGACAATCTAGTGTTTTTTAAGTTATACTTTTGTATTTTTATAACTAGTTAATTTTTATACTGCTTTTTTATGCTTTGTACTAGATGGGGACATAAAGAATAATTAATTCTGAAAAGATATATAAGATTCAAAAAAGTCTGGTTGCACTCAAGGTTCTAAGCCATCCAGTCTGGCTGTAGGTGGTATCTACTATTCTTAAAAAATATTAGTAATAGATACTTAGTACTTACTCGTATTATCTTTCTTCGAAATATCATAAAAATGTTTGTAAGTATATTATAAGTATCATTAATTGATTTATGGACATAATATAATACTCATTCATTAGGTATATGGTAATAAAATCAAAGAACAATAAATATTTTAATTTGGTATCTAATTAGTAAAACAACTAAAATATTAAATAATAAACCTAAAGTACTATTGCTCTTTAAAAATGTTATGTATTTTTGCCTCTGATAAAATACTAGAAGTCACAGTTTCCTGGTTTTTAGGTGTAGTGGTTTGGGTATCCGTCTTCCGTTCAGTGGTCACAGCTGCCACGGATTTTTCAACAAGTTCTTCAGTTACACCTTCCGATTTCAGCTGCTCATACTTATGAATAAGCCGTCTTGTATATGTTTCTCCACCTGAAGAAAGCATGTTAGCACTAATGCCATGGCCTTTTGATTGAAACTTCCTAAAAATAAATAATCAAAAAACATATTATATATATACACTTGTGTGCACTATAATTCTGACAAAAAATGTTACATTTTACAACATACACTCGTGTAATATCTTCTTTGTACAAGATTTGTCTTAGGGGTTGAGTCTCTGGTTTTGCTCTTGCAAATTTAGGTTCCACGGTAGGAGGAAAGGCTTTGTAAACATCAAACCACAGTGGTCTATCATCTGGTTTCATAGCTCCTCGTAAGATAAGACCTTCAACTCTGTTAAAAATAGCAACCACTTAATATGTATATTTATAGTAATAATAATATTTATTTGGCAAACTTTCTTCAGGGAATATTTATCACAAGTTTTTCATTATAAAAACATATGTAAGCAACTTTTAAAGAAGGTTGATAAAAATAAGATTTTGAAATTTGTTTTACTAGATTTTTTATCTATACATATAATGAAATTGTCACTGATCCATTTCTGTATATGGAAAATATTAAAAAAAAAATCATAGGGGGGCTTTATAAGAGCAAGAGAACCCAAAACAATGGTTTTTCGGTTTGTCTGTAAGTTTGTGCACGCTAATCTTAGAAAAGGCTTAATCAATTTGAATGTTAGGTTTTCAGGAATATGTTATCACAGTCTCCACTTAACATTTAGTGTTTATTTCTTCTAAATCGGTAACGAAATAAAAAAAAAGTCAAATTATGTCAATCCGGTAATAGGTAAAATGCAAATCTTATTCTATACATGTAATAAATCTGAAGAGGAGTCGTCCCTATACATTCAAAATATTCCAGGATGTGAAGTAATAACTAACAGAATCCATTTTCAGCATTTTTAATATCTTTGTTTCTTTATCTGTTTGTCTTTTAGTTGTGCCCACAACACAAAAAAAATACATTTTAAAAAATTCATACAGGGGGAGCTTTATATAAATAAGTAAGAGAACCCAAAACAATGTTTTTTCATATTGTGTGTTCGTCTGTATGACTATATGTCCGTATGTGTGTGCACGCTAATCTCAGAAACGTATTAATCGATTTGGATGCGGTTTTCGGGAATATATTGGCATGGGATTCACTTCATATTTTGTTTTTTTTTTAGCAATCGGTTAACAAATAAATGAGTTAATAATCTCTTATTGTCGTACTATTGCTGCTTACCAGTTTGAAGGTTTATAGTTTTTACGTACATTGGTAAGTACAAAGAGTATGTTTTATCAAAATCTATGCGTACGAAGTCGCAGGCACAGCTAGTGTGTATATATATATATATATATATATTTGTAATATGCTTAATTAAGGTTTCAGAGCTTAATTGTAATCACGTGAATGCAGCTCACAATATAGTATGCTACATAATAAAGGTATAACCTTTTTGCAGATGTTCAATGAATGGACTGTCTGTTTTTTTACCAACGTTTCTTGTAATACTTATCTTTTTAAATGAATATTGCAAAGAGAGAAAGATTAAATGTAAAAAATAAATATCATTAGTTTTTTTTATTCATATATGAAAATTACAACAAAATTAAATCAACATAAGTTGAAACAAATCATGGATGTTAAAAGTCATTTTGCATGGCTTGAATGAAAGATCTTCTTAAAGTTTCCCATCCACTACGTTTTGTTTCAGATATTAGTTTTTGTTTTAACTTGTTGATGTCTTCTTCTAATTCTTCACCAAGTTTGTCCATTTCCGATTTCTGATCTACCTCCATTTCCTCACATCTGAAATATCAATTGTTATTTTTACAGAACATGGTATCTTTATAAAATTTTATGAAATAAAATATTAGCTCACTCTTTTTTGAAGGTTGCATGAATTTCTTTAAAAGCTTTTAATTTTTGTTTATGAGCAGCAGTAGCCTGTTGTAAACATTTTATAAATGAGCTTGTCAGGTGCTCTAACTTTTGTTCATTTTCTTTTAAAGCATTGTAGTCAGTTTCTAAATGACTTAAAACTTCTGCTAAACTTTTCAGCAAATTTTCATTAATTTGTTTTCTATAAATTTAGAAAGATTATTTTTTTTATAAATTGTTAATTGTAAACAACAGATTAAAATTATTAAGATTCATAACATACCTTGAATCTAATTGACGACTCATCACATGTAAGATTTTCTGACGTGATTCTCCACAAACCTCAATACCTTCATTTATTTTTCTCTTTTTAGCATTAATAGCATTATTAGCTGCTAAATTAGGAATATCTTTATCACCAGTATCCACACGTCGTTTTTGTTGTTTCTTTTTAGGGGATTCATTTAAAAATTGTGATTCGTTAATAAAATCATTTATGTCTTCTGGTATAAACTTAGATTTAGTGGTCTTTTTCATAGCCGACATGTTAATAAAGTTTTATAATAGAATAAGAACTTAAGTACTTTTAAAAATAGGCGCGAATAAGACGAAACCTGTAATGTCTAACAATATACGGCGAAATAGGTGACTGTTGTTTTGCGTTAAATTTCCCGCTTGTTTGCATTCGAAAATAGAATATGAGAAAAATAATCAATATGTCGTCAAAGGTTTTGGAAAAAGATTCCATAAATAGAACTTACCGTGTATAAATAGTTCCAATTCTCTCTAAGCGACTCGTAGCCATTGTTTCT
Source organism: Napeogenes inachia (assembly GCA_959347355.1). Classification (NCBI taxonomy): domain Eukaryota; kingdom Metazoa; phylum Arthropoda; class Insecta; order Lepidoptera; family Nymphalidae; genus Napeogenes; species Napeogenes inachia. Next base: position 31,044,451 of record OY365791.1, on the reverse strand, counting down.
GGATTGAAAATTTAGTGGTTATATTAATAAGAAGAATTAGTGTTATCTAATTTGATATTTTTCAAAAACACAAATACAAGGTTCACGTTTTCCTTGAATGACATTGACATTTACGTTTTGACAAACTTTATGGCCGTGTTCCGAAATACAAACCAACATACTGGCCAGGGCTAATGACGTCATAACACCCACGCCATATTGCACTGGTGTCGGTTTCGATTGGCGTCAAGTTTTGACGTCATCAGCACTGGCCAGTATACTGGTTTGTATTTCGGAACACGGCCTATATGTATCATATTGACATTTTCCCACTTTTCAGTTAAAATTTGGGTCTAATCTCTTTCCTCTATCTAAACAGTAAAGTTTTAGGAAACTTAGAGTTTAAGTTTTAAAACATGGATTAATCACATAATTTAATATAAAATATAATTAAATTTAAATGTCTGTGTTTTTTTACAATCTAAATGTTGAATAATAAGTTTTTAACCCATATAGCTTGGATTATGCGTCGATAGATCAGTCTATAGATAACATAAACAATATCCAATTCAAAATATATATATATATATATATATATATATATATATATATTGTAATTTGTAAGCAACAAATTGTAGTTCGAATTTGATATCAATAACCTGACTACTATCATCAATGATCAAATTGACATGATATGGAATGAACTGAAAGTGAAATATAGACCTTAATTCTTTAAACAGGATGAAAATATCGCTAGAGATTAAAAATTATATTTTATTAACGAACCAAATAAAGAAACTGTTCCTTTGTGTACTTCAGAAATGTTTTGTCATTTAAAGAAAAGCAATTAAAAAATTGTACAAAACGATATAGGTGAACAATCATTTTAGTGTCTAATTTTAGCATATTTCAAAACAAAAGTAATTATAATAATAATAATAATAATTTATTTATTGAAATAGGCTTTACATATAGTTTTACAAAAATCAGTTGACCCCCAAACTAGGTGAAAACCTGTGTCTTGGGATTCAAATACAATATTTTAAGGTTTCATTTCATTACAAGTTGTTTTATTAGCAAAATGTATATAAATAGTAATAAAATTAAATTCGGGCGAAACTCCGATTGGATCTCAAGTTGCATTTCGTCCTCCGCACCGATACGACTTCCCGCGTACTGCCCGCGTACATACGAGTACAGAATTGTTTTATTGATTTTTTTATTAGAACTGTTGCTTTTTTATTACATTTGATTTTGTTCTTTTTCTGTTTTTGTTAAGTTTCTTTGTTTTTTATTACTATATCTAATCTTCATAAACCTTGTTAAATATCTTTGGTAAAATTAAGTCTTTGAGCATTGTAACTAAGTATAAACCTTTAGTAGGAATTCATTATTAACAAATTATACAACATAAGTTAAAATTTTTAATACACAATACGACGATTGGGAAATTATTACAAAATTATTAGAAATAAAAAAAAATATTTAAGTTATAACAGTATTACGTACGTGACAGTATCGATGCTCAGTACTCCTAGTACGAGTTTTGACGTTACGAAAACTACGACAGTTTACCAAATAGTAAAATTGAAACATATATTTATTATACGCAATAGGAAACAAGATTCATATTAATATTTAAGATAATTTGTATAAAAAATATATTTATCTTTTGTTATTCATAAATTATTTTAAATAATAAATTTTTTAATAGATTTTATAATTATTTTAATATATTTTGATGCATAGAGGGTTCAATAATTATGTGTTTCGATTTTAATTTATTTTTGGTAAACTGTCATAGTTTTCGTAACGTCAAAACTCGTACTAGGGGGTACAGTTATCCCTTCCAAATTTCGCTCATCCTGCGACTTATAAATATACATAGTCAAGCGAGGCGTACTTTTAATTTGAAAGGTAAATTAGAAACTTTCTACAAACTGTCATTTTTACATCTCAATAAAATGTATTTCCAAAATTTTATAAACTGTTTTTTTTTTACAACTAGCTTAATTTCATGAAAGCTGTTAAGATTATTTGGAATCAGTTGTGCGAAACAAACAAAAAATGATTAATCGAATAGAATAAAATCTATGTCGTTCTCATTTCTGTACATGATATATGTTTCTTATTATTGTGTGAATGTCAAAGAACCCATAGACCAACAAGTTATAAATCATTTTAGTTTTTACATCGACATTTTATTTTTTGTAATTTTCACAAGTTACATTGTAGTTTTTACATAAAGTTTTATAAGACACATAATACTGACTCAGTAGATATAGATAGATGTCTCTATTCAATAATAGACGTGTGATTAACGGCTTTACGACGGCTAAACGAGTTTAAGTTTAGTGCTTGAAATTTTAAGCAGGATTTTTAAAAAGCTTTAATATCTCTAACGCTTTTGATACTTTTTATAAACATAAAAGATAAATAAATAAATTAACAACTGTTAAACAATAAACCCATGAGTTATTGTCGCGCCACCTAGCGGAGTCACACTGTACTGAGATGTTTAACAGAGGTAGTTATGTTTTCATTAAGATAAAAATAAATGGCGTTGTTATAAATTGCATATAAAAACGTTACGACTTACGAGTACATTCGATCACAACATTTTATTACTATTATTTTTTAAACTGTCTTATTTGAAAATCGATACTTAAGGTGCAAACTCCAATAACAAATAAGTAATAAAGAACTATAAAACAATTTTATGAAATACAATAATTAAAACCTAAAATATTTATTATTTGTATTGTAAGTAAAGTCTCTTAAAATATATCGTTCTTTCTCTAAAAATATATCGTTCCCTAAATATTCCTATTTAAGGAACGATATATTTTTATGATTAATTCAATATCTATATTAAAATGTGCCTCATTTTCGTTGTTAAAACGATAGATATTCATCGTAATTATAATCCAAATATGCTTATGATTGTTGATAAAATCAATGAAAATATTAAATTGAGTCTTATCTCTATAGTAAGAAAGATACATTTATCATCATATTAATAAAATCTAATATGCTTATGATCATTAATTTAATCAATTGAAATATAAAATTGAGTCTTATCTTCAAAGCCAGAACAATACATTTTTATCGCCTAAAAGTTAATATGCTTATAATTATTGATGAAATAAATAAAAGCATTAAGTTGAGTCTTATTTCTATATAAGAAACATACATTTTCATCGTAATAACAAAACTGTAATAAAACAAAAACGTGCTTCACTCGTGGATTGGCGCGGTAAAGCTATTGCATAGCATTTTTTATCAATTTATGCAATTATAATTGTTTATGTAGTATATTTTTTTATTGATGTTAATTGAAGTTTTTTCTTTTATATTAATTTAACTCGAGCGTGGTGACCGATAAGAAAACAATTATTTTTCTTTTATTGAACAAGGGACTATGAGACATTGTCATTGCTAAGTAATGTCATAAAAAGGTTAAAACTATCATTAGCTAAAATATTTTCAACCTTAATCTCACGAAGAAAGTTCAATTACGTTTGTTAAGTACTTATACTTAGGGTCTTTTGTAACGCGATAACAGAATGAAAAGGAAAATGAAAATGAAAAGGAAATACCTTTGCACAAGTGAAACATTTATTCTAAACTAAACCTTAACTACTGAGTAATAAAGTATGTAATACATATTATCAACATGGCGCTTACGCAATTTTTAAATGTTATACACATTACTCGGTCGAGCTACATAGTAGGAGGAGTGGGGGTGTTAGGTTTTTTTCGTTACGAAATTTCTTGATTCGGTCGCCGCGCTCCAAGCCCGCGATAAAAGCTATGCAATAACTTAAAAATATGCGCATGCACGAAAACATTAAATTGAGTCTTATTACCATAACACGTACATTTTCATTGTAGGAATAAAAGCCAATACGATCGTGCTTATTAAACGTGCTTATTTAAGTTGTAAGTCCATTTTAAAATAAAACTTCGATAGAGTTTTCAGATTCCTTTTAAAATAGTCCGGTCAAATTAGACATTCGGTGCTACATAAATTCGCAACAAGCTGAATTTCGGTACAATTGTTCAAAACACGATTATAAACAATAGCTGAAAGTTCCCCATCATTCCCGTGTGTGGAATTTTTTTTATTCAAGGTCAAATGTCAAAAAAATGAGTTTTTCGCGATTTTCAGCAAAACGGTAAGTTTTATCAGAAAAATACCTCAGACTAAAATTGTAGATAATTAAATTATCTATAGAAAATATATCAATACTTTTTTTCTCACGAGACACCGTTTCGGAGATATCGCAGTGTAAAAAGTTGTAACAGTTGCAATTGTCATAAAATGCAGACGTTTCCACGCCACCTATGAGGTAGTACTTAGCGCGTTTTTTTTAACGTGGTTTCCCCAGTAGGCCTATTCCACAAGTCAGTAATTATCCAGTTTAATTGAAACTATCGTAAATAATTGATATTAGCCAGAAAAAAAAGCGATGTTGATAAAAAAAAAAGTACAGACATTTATTAGTCCGAGTCGTAATTTTCGAATTCTTCTCGATTTTCTCCTTGTTCTTCTTCTAGATTTTCTCCTTGTTCATTTTCTTCTGGTTCATCCTCGTCTTGGGTGCAATTAAATTCAGCCAATAACGATGTATCGCAAGTCGGCTCGTTGACGTCGAATGTATCATCAATTGTTGGTGATTCAACATTAGAGCACGACTTGCCTTGGCAACTTGTACACGCCATAGAACAGAATAGACCCACTTTTTTGCAACCACATTTAGCGCTGCATCCCTTTTTGCAGTTGCAAAAAATTGCGTTTAGCAATTTTTCCGGCGCAGGTGGAAGCAAAGTTGGAACTGGTTTCAATTCATTATTTACAAACTTCCAACCCCAGTCTGTTGGGTCTTTCTGACAACCAAGCCACACTTGAACTTGGTAATATATCCGAAGAAGATGTTGATGAGCAGCAGCCGACGTTGAAGGAAGACAAGCTAACTGTACCTATTTTTTGCTTTTGGTGTTTTTGACGAAACATGCATACCGATGTTTATCTAAGCACGTAGTTTTTTTAGGAGCCCCGTACATCGAAAGAAGAAAGCGAATGCCACTTGTGATGATCTCATGTTGAGTTGAATTACAGTTTTGAAAAACTTCAGCACATTCAACTAAACTAAACTCTAGGGATGAATATACGTGACGTACTCATGCATGTTATGACAATTGCAACTGTTACAACTTTTTACACTGCGATATCTCCGAAACGGTGTCTCGTGAGAAAAAAAGTATTGATATATTTTTTATAGATAATTTAATGATCTACAATTTTAGTCTGAGGTATTTTTCTGATAAAACTTACCGTTTTTCTGAAAATCGCGAAAAACTCATTTTTTTGACATTTGACCTTGAATAATTTTTTTTCCACACACGGGAATGATGGGGAACTTTCAGCTATTGTTTATAATCGTGTTTTGAACAATTGTACCAAAATTCAGCTTGTTGCGAATTTATGTAATTTCACCCTAATTTTTTGATCTAATTTGACCGGACTAAAATGGATGAATTGTTTTCAAAACATTTCAACGTTATCGTCTTAATCTTTTGAACAGACTTTTGTCATTTGTGCTTACTCTGAAAAGCTGACTTTATTATATGCTTGAAGCTAAAGTTGCCTTTTCTACTACTGAATACTGATCTGTGATCATAGAGTATTAACCAATAACAATTAAAGTAGACTGAAAGATTGGTTAGCAAAATGTTTGATTTTCCAGAACCATAATAATAAAAAACTAGTTTCATCCTTATACTTATAATACTCTATGCTAGTTTCAAATCAATAGTGAATACCGATTGGCGATTACCGAATAGACTAATACTATTAATAATTAGTTAATACTTAATACTTTAATAGTATAAGTATAAAGTAACACACTTCAAGTTTAACCTTGAAGAGATTCTAGTTACTTTGTAAACAACGAATATCTATTCTTAATTCTTATATTTATGACATTTTCTAATATATGGTGATTTATGTATGTTTTGGCACGAAAACAGTTGAAAACTATATCTGTAAAATTTAACAGAAAATAAACTAATATATCTTGTATCACGGAATAGTGCCACGGAATAAATAGTATATGAAGAAATCAATTATAAATAAATATTAGATTACTGCTTAGTATTATAAGTGATATCTTTTCAATTAGGGTTATTGCTATTGTATGATGTTAACTCGAATATTCGTGTACAAAAAACAACTTTTTACAAAGATGAGATTTCACTTTCTTATAAACTGCATAAAAAGACTTAAAAGTTCACAACAATGGCTTGATCGCCAAAAAGCTGATCCTTATGTTGAAAAGGCAAAGATACAAAACTACAGGTAAAGATTAAAATTATACTATGGTTAATAAACCCCAGTTATGTATTGGACTAAAATAATGTTTCCTTAAAGATGTCGAAGCGCATTTAAACTTTTGGAAATGAATCAAAAAGCAAATATACTCCAGCCAGGTCAAACTGTTATAGACCTTGGAGCTGCCCCAGGCTCATGGACACAAGTGGCTGTTCAGAAAACAAATGCTGATAGTGCAGACCCTTCAAAACCAAAAGGGACTGTATTGGCTATTGACAAACTACAAATTTTCCCCATTGAGGTTGGACACTAGGTTTACTTACCCTTAAACCTTGTTTTATTTTATATAAATAAATAAAACAAAACATATATATATATATATATTTATATATATTGTATATATTTCAGGGCGCTACAATAATCAGTAATATGGATTTCTCAACAATCGATGCACATGATAAAGTGGTAAAAGCACTTGATGGCAGGAAAGTAGATTTGGTACTGTCCGACATGGCACCGAGTGCAACAGGTGTTAGAGAACTAGACAAGGACCGCATTATAGGTCTGTGTTATATGGCAATAAGGTTTGCAGCATTAGTAACAAGAATAGATGGCAATCTGCTGTTTAAAGTATGGGATGGAAAAGAAGTACCCATTCTGGAAATGGATTTAGGAAGATTTTACAAAAACATAAAAATAATGAAACCAAATGCTAGTAGGTCAGATTCTTCAGAAAAGTTTATCTTGGCAAGAGGTTTTAAAGGAGTACAACAATCATCGGAAAATGGTGTGTGATTATTTATATTGCACAAAATAACAAATATAAATATATTGGTTGTTAACTATTATTATAACTATGAACAACTATATGATTAGACAATTTAAGGATTTACCTAATTTAGTAACAAATAGTAAATATTGTTTTGTTATTTTAAACACAGAATCACATGTTAAGACATAAATATATATTAATAAAAATATCAATATTGCTATAATTTGTATTATATGCAAATATGTTAAGGACGCTTTAACAGCTAATAAAGTTTTCAATAGGTAGGTACGTAACGCTTACAAAATCAAACCCAACATGATGAAACCAATATCTTTAGTTTCCGTAGTTAAAAAAATAGTTTTTAATTTATTTTTCCGTCACTTCCTTAGACATATTGTACGAAATCGGTAGTTTAGGTACTTTTATCTAATATATATTAACTAGAATTATTTTAGTTAATGCCCTCATCTTACCTACTATGGATTACGCAGATGTTTGCTATCCAAACCTGAATAATGAACTTTTTGATAAATTAGAACGTCTCAACAATTGCATTCGCTACATCTTTGGATGGCGTAAAAACGATCACGTCTCAATATCGGTTTAAACTTAAATGGCTCACTATTGGTCAGAGGCGTAGCTGTAGGATTCTTCATCTCCTCTTCTCAATAATAAACGATCCAACCTCTCCTCCATAGCTCAAAAAAAAATTCTAACTCCTCCATGACATACGACAGAATACTTTGTTCATTTATTCAATTTATGTATCGGTAGGTATATATATATGTATCAGTGTGTAAGTGTATATAGATGTATATAATTAATAGTTATCATGTCCTTTTTTGTTTCTAATTTTATTTTATTTTTAAACTCTTATCACAATTTTTCACCATACACAGAGCTTAACTGGGAGAGAATGCCATTAGGCATTAAGTTCGCCTTTTGTTAAATCAATAAAGTGTAAATAAATAAATATTTAATAACAAAAAATAGCTTGGCTAAGAAGGCTTACCTAACTAAAAATGTGAAAGAAAAAACCTTAAATAACTTACCTACATAATGTACCATTAATTTAATTATGACCTCAGTCGGTGTGACGCCATTATCGTGAGTGGTCACTGTATCGCTTGTTAGCAAAAATGACTATTGATAAAGACTTAAAAGCGCGACTTAATATTTTGTGTACATACATGTGCGGTTAGTCTTTCAGTAGCAAGAGCGCGGAAGGGTATAACAACCACCAAACGATCTGTAGAATTCGTAAAAGAAGGCTCCTCCAAAAAATCAAAAGCGAAGCCTTATTCAATATTAGACGCGGCTCCTGATTGGATTCTCATGATGGACACGTATGAAAAGCATTACAAAATCCCTGGGGATGTTGGTGTTTCGTCATCCAGACCGGACTTATTCCTGTATTCAAAACATCTGAGGCGCGTGATACTTGTGGATCTTACTGTTCCTTGGGAAACAAACATCCCAAGGGATCACACATTCAAGCTCAATAAGTGTTACGAACTGATCAACGAACTGATCAGGAATAAATTTATAGTTAGTTTGTACGTGGTAGAAGTGGGAGCGAGAGGTATAACAGCAAAACCTCTCTATAGCCTACTTAAAGATCTTGGCCTTTCTAGAACAAGCATCGGTTCATTTCTAGAACGTATTTCAAAGGCGCCATTAGTAGGTTCTTTCCAAATTTGGTTAGGTAGGAAGAGGAGTGTGCAGAGGCGTAGTGAGGGGGGTGCAAGGGGTGTCATCATGCCCCGGGCGCTACTCACATAGGGGCGCCAAAAAGTTAGCAAAATAAAAAATATTGGATATTTTGTTGATAATATATTTTAAATTTACTGTGAGTGAAATACAACACAGTTAATTTCTAAATAAAAAGGGAAAAGATCAGACCAATTGCTTGTAGTTGGACTCGCACACGAAGGGTTCCGTACGATTAAAAAAAAAAAAAAAAAAAAAAAAAAAAAAAAAAAAAAAAAAATATATATAAAAAATAACAAAAAGAACATATTTATTGTATGGGAGCCCCTTTCAAATTTCATTTTTATTTATAAGGGAATATAAAACTGAATATTCTGGGAATATTTCAAGCGCCTACCTGTTGCCGTTATATTAAAAGGGCGCAAAAAGAGCGCCCAATAGTAATTATTCCTTTTTAGGTTTTTTAAGTGAATATATAAATAAATATTCTGTGAATATTTCAAGCGTCTATTGCCCTTATTAACATTGAGCAAAAAAATGAAGTTTCTTGTATCGGAGCCCCATACAAGTTTTTATTTTGTTTCTAGTACCTACATACCTATTTGATAGAAAGTTCCTAGAAAATAAAGAAAAACACTTTGCCCACCCGTCTTTAGGGCTTTTCGACAGCATCTTGAAGCGCAGCCTTTGCTTCTTTGGCGTCCATAAAACGTTTTCCTCGAAGTTTTTCTTTTAAATTCGGAAATAAATCAAAATAGCAAGGCGTGAGGTCAGTGTTATAATAAACGGATGACACATTAATTCTGCGTCTGATTTCTTCAAATAGTCGATTATTCGCATGTGCAACGAGGCGTTGTAGTGATGAAGAAGGATTCTCCTGCTAGATCATTTTTACCAAACCTTTTCCAAAATAACTGGCAAACAGTAGTTCGTGCACCACTCAGCAGTAACATCTCTTTTGATCCTCTAAAACAATTGTCGCGTAATCCTTCTAAAGAACGAGGCTACCATATTTTGCTCATACTTCGACTTCTTTTCACGTTGCTTGGCAACTCCTCGGAAAGACACAGTATAAAATAAAAAGTACAGTTGTTGGCGTAGAAGGCCGTTGATCGCGAAGATCAGCAGTGATACTATGTGCTGCTGGACTTAGGCCTCCCTCAGAGCACGCTATTAGACCCGATCTCCAGTCCTCGTCACTGCCAGCTACCATCTTCAAGTCATCGGTCCATCTAACCGGTGGGTGTCCAACACTATGTTTGTCATTCGAGGCCTCCATTCGAGACCCCGTTTATTGAATCAACCATTGCATCGGCTCTGCGACAAATATGATCAGCCCACTGCCAACGCCAGATAACTTCATTTAGGAGTGTGTTCCTTAGTGAGATCCCAAGCATAGACCTTTCCATAGTTCTCTGGGTGACATGCAGACAGTGGTCCAGTTTCATCGTCAGGTTCCACGTTTCGGCTCCGTCTTATGGCATTGTGGCAAAGATGACATAAATATGTTACGCAATTTTCGGTTCGGTGATGGTGTGTTTATTGAACATTACCTTGGTCTTGTCCAAGTTTATCCGGAACCTAACACGTCTTGAGGCAGTATTGAGGCTAGACAGTATAGGATAGGATTTGCAGGGATTCTGTCATTATGGATATGCCATCGATAAAGCAAAGGTACGTGAGTTATTTACCAGTGACATTGATGCCCCAATAATCCGACGACAATGTCTTGAAAACATTCTCCAGCGCAATGGTAAAAGTTTCGGGAATATAACGTCACCCTGTCCTACACCTCAAGACCACTGGATAAGAGTTGTTTGGTGGTTATTTACTTGGACTGACCTTGTTGCCATTTGGTAGAGATTTCTAGTATTTGTATAAGTGGTATGTAGAGCAGCGTTGCAAAGACTCCAGAAAAGCAAAGGTTTAAACGAAATCGAAAGTTTTTTCCTGGTACACCATAACCAGACATTTACAAAACGCAGTTTGCTCCGGTGTGTGGAAGGTATTAAATCTTGATGCTAGACGATTATAATTATTTTATATAGTCAGCTTATAATTGTGGCTCAGAAGTGTTTAGGAGCCACAATTAAAGCTGTATTTCATATAGCTGTACTTCAGGATAATTACTCAATTATAGTAGTTTTTGAGGAGCGCCATCTCTGCTCCACGCCTTCGGGGTAGTCCCATTGGTTATCACAGAGCTAAATGACTTTTAAGCTCCTCAAGGATTGGTTTCTCTCCAGCCCTAACGAGCTCATAGTCTACTCCGTCTTCCCTGGGAGTCTTATCGTTTTTAAGTTGTTTAAGAGCCGCCTCGATTTCGGCGAAATCTACGTCTGGTAGACCTTCCGTAAAGAGGCGGGTAATTGGGGCTCTAGGGTCGCTAACGTTTGGAAGAGGCTTCGGTGCGTGTGAGGCATATGGATTTGCGTAAAAATCCTAAATTTCAGCAAGTATCTCCGGAACTGATGTGACGGCTTCACCATTCGAGGTCAGTCAGTTTTGTCAGATGACTTTTCCCAGTGGAGTAAAGATTTTGAATGCCCGAATTCACTCAATCATCTTCTGTATGCGGCGAGTGTTCCAGCTTCGGTGGTCACGCCATACCAAGCTCTGTATCTGACAAAGGAACCTCTTGTGTTTCTAGTCGAGGTCGCATCAGTTCGATGGTTTAACATGAAATGTATGGTCTTATCTAGTTTAGTTTTTCGAAAGTACACTTGACGTTTAAATCCTCATAAACATTTGCCTCGGATTCGAGTGCATGGAATCTATTTTGCAGTTCCAGCTGGAACGCATCATGTCCGGCTTGGGGCATAGTTGTACGAAAAATAGACCTTATCATGCGGTTCAACTCGAGCTTAAAATTTATATTTAGGGTGCCCTTACAAGTCGGTGATCGCTTCCAGTATTATACGATATACCGGTTATTCATCACTGAGACCTGCCTAAATATGTGCTTCTTATCCGTCATGATGAAGTCCAACTCGTTCTTATACAATATATATACAGTTACAAAAAAGGCAAGTAAAAAATCCGTAAGCAAGTAATGTGTCCGGAAAATAACAAGTGAAAAATAATCTGTTTTTAATATTGTTTTAAAAATGGGGGCGCTGAAACGGTATTGTGCCCCGGGCGCGAGTTAAGCCCGTAAAACTTTCGAAAAACTAAACTAGATAAGACCATACATTTCATGTTAAACCATGGAACTGATGCGACCTCGACTAGAAACACAAGAGGTTCCTTTGTCAGATACCCAGTAGCTCCACAAAGAGATTCAGAGCTTGGTATGGCGTGACCACCGAAGCTGGAACACTCGCCGCATACAGAAGATGATTGAGTGAATTCGGGCATTCAAAATCTTTACTCCACTGGGAAAAGTCATCTGACAAAACTGACTGACCTCGAATGGTGAAGCCGTCACATCAGTTCCGGAGATACTTGCTGAAATTTAGGATTTTTACGCAAATCCATATGCCTCACACGCACCGAAGCCTCTTCCAAACGTTAGCGACCCTAGAGCCCCAATTACCCGCCTCTTTACGGAAGGTCTACCAGACGTAGATTTCGCCGAAATCGAGGCGGCTCTTAAACAACTTAAAAACGATAAGACTCCCAGGGAAGACGGAGTAGACTATGAGCTCGTTAGGGCTGGAGAGAAACCAATCCTTGAGGAGCTTAAAAGTCATTTAGCTCTGTGATAACCAATGGGACTACCCCGAAGGCGTGGAGCAGAGATGGCGCTCCTCAAAAACTACTATAATTGAGTAATTATCCTGAAGTACAGCTATATGAAATACAGCTTTAATTGTGGCTCCTAAACACTTCTGAGCCACAATTATAAGCTGACTATATAAAATAATTATAATCGTCTAGCATCAAGATTTAATACCTTCCTCACACCGGAGCAAACTGCGTTTTGTAAATGTCTGGTTATGGTGTACCAGGAAAAAACTTTCGATTTCGTTTAAACCTTTGCTTTTCTGGAGTCTTTGCAACGCTGCTCTACATACCACTTATACAAATACTAGAAATCTCTACCAAATGGCAACAAGGTCAGTCCAAGTAAATAACCACCAAACAACTCTTATCCAGTGGTCTTGAGGTGTAGGACAGGGTGACGTTATATTCCCGAAACTTTTACCATTGCGCTGGAGAATGTTTTCAAGACATTGTCGTCGGATTATTGGGGCATCAATGTCACTGGTAAATAACTCACGTACCTTTGCTTTATCGATGGCATATCCATAATGACAGAATCCCTGCAAATCCTATCCTATACTGTCTAGCCTCAATACTGCCTCAAGACGTGTTAGGTTCCGGATAAACTTGGACAAGACCAAGGTAATGTTCAATAAACACACCATCACCGAACCGAAAATTGCGTAACATATTTATGTCATCTTTGCCACAATGCCATAAGACGGAGCCGAAACGTGGAACCTGACGATGAAACTGGACCACTGTCTGCATGTCACCCAGAGAACTATGGAAAGGTCTATGCTTGGGATCTCACTAAGGAACACACTCCTAAATGAAGTTATCTGGCGTTGGCAGTGGGCTGATCATATTTGTCGCAGAGCCGATGCAATGGTTGATTCAATAAACGGGGTCTCGAATGGAGGCCTCGAATGACAAACATAGTGTTGGACACCCACCGGTTAGATGGACCGATGACTTGAAGATGGTAGCTGGCAGTGACGAGGACTGGAGATCGGGTCTAATAGCGTGCTCTGAGGGAGGCCTAAGTCCAGCAGCACATAGTATCACTGCTGATCTTCGCGATCAACGGCCTTCTACGCCAACAACTGTACTTTTTATTTTATACTGTGTCTTTCCGAGGAGTTGCCAAGCAACGTGAAAAGAAGTCGAAGTATGAGCAAAATATGGTAGCCTCGTTCTTTAGAAGGATTACGCGACAATTGTTTTAGAGGATCAAAAGAGATGTTACTGCTGAGTGGTGCACGAACTACTGTTTGCCAGTTATTTTGGAAAAGGTTTGGTAAAAATGATCTAGCAGGAGAATCCTTCTTCATCACTACAACGCCTCGTTGCACATGCGAATAATCGACTATTTGAAGAAATCAGACGCAGAATTAATGTGTCATCCGTTTATTATAACACTGACCTCACGCCTTGCTATTTTGATTTATTTCCGAATTTAAAAGAAAAACTTCGAGGAAAACGTTTTATGGACGCCAAAGAAGCAAAGGCTGCGCTTCAAGATGCTGTCGAAAAGCCCTAAAGACGGGTGGGCAAAGTGTTTTTCTTTATTTTCTAGGAACTTTCTATCAAATAGGTATGTAGGTACTAGAAACAAAATAAAAACTTGTATGGGGCTCCGATACAAGAAACTTCATTTTTTTGCTCAATGTTAATAAGGGCAATAGACGCTTGAATTATTCACAGAATATTTATTTATATATTCACTTAAAAAACCTAAAAAGGAATAATTACTATTGGGCGCTCTATTTGCGCCCTTTTAATATAACGGCAACAGGTAGGCGCTTGAAATATTCCCAGAATATTCAGTTTTATATTCCCTTATAAATAAAAATGAAATTTGAAAGGGGCTCCCATACAATAAATATGTTCTTTTTGATATTTTTTATATTTATTTATTTATTTTTTATATTTTATTTTTTTATTTTTTTAATTTTTTTATTTTTAATCGTACGGAACCCTTCGTGTGCGAGTCCAACTACAAGCAATTGGTCTGATCTTTTCCCTTTTTATTTAGAAATTAACTGTGTTGTATTTCACTCACAGTAAATTTAAAATATATTATCAACAAAATATCCAATATTTTTTATTTTGCTAACTTTTTGGCGCCCCTATGTGAGTAGCGCCCGGGGCATGATGACACCCCTTGCACCCCCCTCACTACGCCTCTGACATAATCAGAGTTAAAAAAAAACAGTGCCATCTATTGAGATTTTATGTAACTAAATTTAAAATGGGCAAATGCTCATATTCAATTGGTTATTTTATTAAAATTCAGATAGAACCAAGAAGAAATTCAAGTTTAATCTAAATTAAATACGGTTATGTAAACCGCATTCAACTCTGTTTAAAAGTTATGAAACAGTGCTTGAAGTAAATTTTCAATTGACCATAACTTATTTTTCCCTTAACCGATTTTGACGAAACAAAGTTTTAACAACGCTCCAGATTATAATGTATAATCCACATGTTGTACTGTGTGTGTACATGTACATGTGTACATGTACATGTGTACATATGTAATGTACATCCACATCCAATACCGT
The DNA here is from genome assembly GCA_959347355.1 of Napeogenes inachia. NCBI lineage: Eukaryota > Metazoa > Arthropoda > Insecta > Lepidoptera > Nymphalidae > Napeogenes > Napeogenes inachia. Next base: position 31,029,384 of record OY365791.1, on the reverse strand, counting down.
TGAGTAGTTTCGATGTTATAACGTACCAGACAAAAATTCCAAAAAATGATTTTTTGGTTTCTGTTACTCGTCTTTAATTGCCCCCTATCAGTTTTTTGGAAAAATATTTAATGCACAGACATTCGATTTTCACTGTCTTATTATAAATTTGAGATTTATATGTAAATTCCATCAGAATAAAAATTAAAAAATCAAGACTTGCAAAGACTTACGACGCGACGGTCTGTGATCTTGGGTTGACTCATGATTTAAGGATTGTCTTCGAAAATCATATTGATGCTTCAAAAGCACTAGCACTATTCGTAATGCGAACCTGAGAAAGTTTTGTGGATATCAAAACTATTAAAATTTTGTATTGCACTTTTGTAATACGCAACCTCGAATATGGATCAGAGATCTGGAATCACCGTTGTTTATGTCAATCACGTAATAGGTAGATACCCTGTATATTTTATTCTATACATGTAATAAATCTGTAGAGGAGTAGTCTTTGTACAGAAAATTTTAAAAATAATAAACCAGGATTTAAAGTGATAAGTCACAGAATCCATTTTCAAAATTTTTAAAACTTTTGTCTGTTTATCTGTTTGTCTTTTAGTTGTGCACGTAACACGTAAAAATAATATAAGTAATGCAAAATTTTATACATAGAAATTGAGCGTCACTCTACAACACTACAATATTTACTTTTTAATTTTTATTACAAACTTTACAAAAATCAAGTATTCAACAAAGTCCGCTGTGGTATATGCTATCTCTTAGGCATAACCCACAACAATCAATTTTTATCCTTTACTTTTTACGAGAAATAATGGCTTATTTACAAAGCGATTTTAAGCAATATAGTATTAATTCTTATCTAATTAAGTACCTAAAATACATTTTACCTTTAAAATGGAACAGTATAGCCCTTTACAGCATGTAATTTAAATGAATATTTTCGAAGATATTACAGATTTAAACCGTCTCAAAAATGGCTTGACTGAAAGTCAAGAATCAAGAGAAGAATTAACCAACATGGTGGTACGCTTATCGAAAACCCTAAATTGTGAATTAAAAAAGGAAGATATTAAAGACATATACAGAGTGAAAGCGAAAAGAGACGCAAAAAAATCAAATACACCTATAGTGGTTGAACTGTCATCCACAATTAAAAAAACAGAAATCATAAAATCTACCAAGGTCTTTAATATTAAACACAAAGAAAAACTGCGAGCTAAGCACCTAGGAGCGACTAAAGATGTAGAAACTGCCGTGTTTATCTCCGAGCAGCTCACCCCAAAAGGAGCAAGACTGCACTTTGTCGCCCGGGATCTCGCAAAATCAAGGGACTACAAGTTCTGCTGGACCGCTTTCGGACGAGTTTACCTTAGGAAGAATGAGAACTCGCCGGTGATCTTAGTTAGGAATGAAACGCAGGTACACCACTAATAATGCTAGCATGACTACCTGATAAATGGACTCTTTATGTCATTTTGCTTCCTTTATGTGTAGACTTTTCATTGTTTTTTGTATATTTTCAAATGTGTAAATGGATTATTCTTACACACTTCTATGAAATATTACCACTACTTTGTAACAACAACACATCTCATAATTTAAATATTGTATATATCCGTATTTTATCATCATTTGTCTACAATTATAAACACTTACAAAACGAACATTTTAAAAATTTTTATACACTCACAGGACGTCACACGCACATACACTAATAGAAACTCTAAGAATGATTCACTTGCTCACTCAACTCTGGGTAACCAGCACCAAATATTAAGAGTCACTGCCTATTTTACGCAGCTAGCGTATACGATAACTAACATAAATAATATACTAGTAATCTTGCAAAGAACGCATAAACTTAACCACCTCAACTATTATGGATAACTTGTTATTAAACTAACGAAATAGACAATATACAAATAGCCCATTCTGAAACCGGTCGCATTGATGACTTTACAAGACAGGTACGCGTGAATAGCTCAGACTTCACGATAGTTTCGCAAAACATTAACAGCATATATAAAAATTTTGACGATTTGCAAGTAACTTTATCCCAATTTAAATTTGATACCGATCTCATAGTACTGAATGAATGTTGGATTGATCCCAATAAACCCCAAATGGCCAATTACACAATCTTTTCTTCTACTAAACACTTGAATCACAGCGCGCGATGGTGTGGTTGTCTATATGAAAAATACTCGTAAATATGATACTAAAGAAATAATTATAATGCATTCATCCTGTCTGCAAGTCACTGTTGACAATCTTACTGTACTATGTTTTTATCGCTCTCCATCTAACAGTAACGCTGAAAATTTCATTAATTCTCTGGATACTTATTTGACTTATATAAAGTATCGGAAAAATATTATAATAACCGGAGATATCAATATAAATTTAATCAAAAAACCGAAGGAAACATCCCAGGAACGGAAAAATAGGCTATCTTACCTAAATATGCTGGCCATACATGGCTTACTTCCAGGTCATACACTGCCCACTAGGAAAAGTAACTGTCTTGACCACTTTATACTAAAACTAGAAAGATGTAAAAATACTTCATTTATCACAGTTCTTGATACAACAGTTACTGATCATCATATGATTTTCTTGAACTGTCTCTCACTAAAAAGACAAATCACATAAATCCTAAAACTAAAACTTCTTTTAATATGGAGAGCGCCATAAACAACTTAAAAGAAAACAACATAACTGACTTTATACAGTATGACAATCCAATATCCTTAAGTAATGCACTAATTAATGTTCTGAGGCAATGCCTCTTGTCAAACACGACTACAAGAGTTATCCCAAACAAGGAACGACTTATCAAACCCTGGATAACCCCTGGAATTGTGCGATGCATTCGCAACAGAAATAATATGCAGGCTAAACTGCGGTCGGATCCACATAACGACATACTAAGGATCACATATAAGAGATACAGAAAAATTACTGTAACGGCCTTATAAAGAAAGTCAAACTAAAATTTGAACGTGACAAACTGTCTAAAAATAAAAATAATCCAAAAAGTTTGTGGAAAACTATTAATAATTTAGCCTACCGTAACCTGCATAAAACACAAAGTTTAGAATTGTTAAACTGTGGTCCATCCCCTTCACATTCAGTTAACTTAGTGAACGATTACTTTATAAATATTGGAAAATGCTTAGCTGAGGAAATTCTTTTGGACACTTCTTCACAAAACGGGACAGAAGTAAATATCTCCCAGATGTCATCGTTTGTACTCTTAGAAACAGACCCTGAGGAAGTCTTCTCAACCCTTATAAGTCTCAAATCAGACAGTGCTCCTGGCTGGGATAATTTTAGTACAAAATTCTTAAAGCATGCAAATGTGGTACTTGTACCCATAATCACCCATCTGGCTAATTTGTGCTTCCAACAAGGAATATTTCCACCAGCACTGAAGCAGGCAATAATAACACCGGTGTACAAGAGTGGCGATAGAGAGGACGTGTCAAATTATCGGCCTATCGCCGTACTCTCTGCTATCTCGAAGGTCCTTGAAAAACTAATTAATAAAAGACTTATTGATTATCTTCAGAAGTTCAACCTCCTTTCAGACTCCCAATATGGCTTTAGACAAGGACTTTCTACTAAACACGCCGTAACATCACTTGCAACTTATATAGTTAATGAAGTCGACAAAGGCAATAAATGCATAACAGTGTTTCTTGACCTAAAAAAGGCATTTGACACGGTATCTGTCCCCATTCTTGTACGCAGGTTGGAAAACTTTGGTATCAGAGGTCCACCTCTTGCACTGTTAACTAACTTTCTTAGGGAACGGAAACAAGCTGTCAAAATAGGTCAATATGTCAGTGATCGATACGAAGTGACGTACGGCGTCCCGCAGGGCAGTGTCCTAGGCCCGACTCTGTTTTTAATTTACATAAACAGTTTATGTACTATGTCTTTAGATCAAGGAAAGATATACTCTTATGCGGATGACACGGCTATAGTGTTTACGGGAAGAACGTGTGAAACGGTGCGGCAATCCACAGAATTAGGACTTAGGAAAATAGCTAGTTGGTTGAGAAGCAACTTATTATCACTTAATGTTAATAAAACTAATTATATCTACTTCACTAAATACAATAGCACTCAACCCACTGCCGATTTTGAAATAAAAATGCACACCTGTAACCTAATAAGAGACTGCTCATGTAGTGTCATAAACAAAGTCCATCATACTAAATACTTAGGTGTGGTATTTGACCAAAGAATGTCGTGGCATGAGCACCTTGAACTTGTAATGGCTAGGATTCGAAAGCTAATATGGACATTCAAAACTTTAAGACAAATAGCCGACAAAAATCTTTTAAAACAAATATATACAGCACTAGCGGAGTCAATTTTAACGTACTGTATCCCTGCCTGGGGGGTGCCACCAAAACAAAGCTCCTCGAACTCGAAAGGGTTCAAAGAACATTACTAAAAGTCATGTGGTTTAAACCTTTTAGATTTCCAACTACGCAACTTTATGCTTCTAGTGGTCTTCTTTCTGTCAAGCAATTGTATATTCGGTGTTCTGTACTGAGAGTACACCAATCCCTAACATATTATGCTAGCAAATTATCTAAGAGGCGCAAACATACTGTAACGGCTAAAATGTATAATAAAATAAATAAGTTGCTAAATATATATCCCAAATCTAAATATGAATGTAAAAAAATACTATCTAACACCATCAAATCCTGGAGCTATGTTGAAACAGAGACCATGTGCAACTAACCATGGAATTATAGTATCTTAAGATACAATCACTCGGACATATCCACACATACACCCACATAAACACACACACACCCACACAAACACTCACACCCACACAAACACACACACTCACACCCACACAAACACACACACTCACACCCACACAAACACACACACTCACACCCACACAAACACACACACTCACACCCACACAAACACACACACTCACACCCACACAAACACACACACTCACACCCACACAAACACACACACACATCCACATAGATCCTTTTTCTTATTGTTTTATATATGATCACAAATTGTTTGATTCTAATTAAAGTATGTAAAATAACTTCATAAATACAATACAACCTTTACAACATTACCTTTGTTAAATAAGATTTCTCAGTATAATACGAGTAGCTTGTAGTATATAATTGTTATGGAAGAGCGGGAACTCCTAACACAAGTGCCTATGCACTTAAAAGGAGGAGCCTATCATAAGTCTTTGTGTATAAGCCATAAGTTACTGAATAAAGATTATTATTATTAAATTATTTAAATGGACGTTTAAGTAAAAACAAGAGAGGTATCAAAAATAGAGTACTTACCTAATATTGTATCCGTATTAAAAACTTTATATAAACTAAAAAGCTAGTAAATAAATAAATACGATTCATTCCCAGGCCATACCGTCATTGATGTAATCCTGTACACTACAGTAGGATTTTTTTATCAAATTTCTTTTGATATATAATTTAAACTTATCTAATGATTTAAACCTACCTACGACTTCAATTGGAAGCTTATTATAAAAACGTTTTTTGTAACTCACAATTTTTCTTGAACATAAAGATATTTTTATGAAGGTAAATAAAATTTTCATAAATATATTATTTAGTAACTTTTGCCCGTGGCTTCGCACGCCTTAAATTCGTAGTAAAACAATTCCCACTTCCCTTTTTTTGTATTGGCTTCTATATGACTTACTTTAAGTGATACGATCAAAATTACGACATCGGCAGACATCGTTCACTGTCAAAAGTATATTTAAAGTTTTTTTTGTCAACTTCTCAATTTATCAACTTGCAGGTGTAGTTTTATTTTAAAAAAAATCTGTTTTAAATGATAAACGTTCAATTAGCTAAATGCATTCACAAAATTTTCAATACTGAACATTCACAAAAGCCATTTTTGAGACTGCACGGTTCCATTCCAGAGTGCGCCGGTACACCGCAACGCCGCAAACGCGAAGACCCTATATTTTAAATCTGTAATATCTTAACATGCTGTAAGGGGCTATATAGTTCCATATTATATGTAAAATGTATTTGAGTTACTAAATTAGATAAGGATTAAAGCTGTATTTCTTAAAATCAAATAAATAACCTATTATTTTTCGTAAAAAGTTTGCTATTGTGGATTATCCATAAGAGATAAACATATACCATCGCAGTTTTTCTTGTAGAACTTTTTAAGGTATACAATACTTAGTACATTATTTTGATCTATCTAGTTTGCATTGTAAGCGCAATCAAAAGTGTTTTTTTACGACTTCGCATTAGAAATCTTGAAATTATCAGTGGTTCTCTGATATATTAAATTCTGTCTTTTAACCTATTCTATTAAAAAAAACTGCATCAAAATCCTTTGCGTAGTTTTATTATCTATTAAAAAAAACTGCATCAAAATCCTTTGCGTAGTTTTAAGGATACGTACCTACATACAGAAATACAGACGCTAAAAGCGACTTTGCTTTATACGACAATAAGGGATTATTAAGTTCTTTATTTGTTAACCGATTGTTTAAAAAAAACAAAATATTATAAATAAATATATATATATATATATTTTTATATAATATTGCGGGCAAACGAGCGGACGAAGCCATCTGATGTTAAATGACTACCATCGCCCATGGACAACACAAGGGGAGTTGCGGGTGCGTTGCCGGCCTTAATATAAAGTAAATCCCATGACTATATATTCCCGAAAACTGCATCCAAATCGACTAATCCGTTTCTGAGTTCTCTTGCTTATATAAAGGTTCCCCTGAGCTACCGTATCGCTGTCCGTCTCGGTGAATTAAGCATTCTATATGTGATCGTCTTTATCGGGACGGTGGTGACATCTATTAGGTTTCTTTCGAAAATCCTGCCCGTATCGGTTTTTTACATTCTATATAAATTCTTATAAATTTAAATAAGCTATACATGTTTAAAGATATTTTCAAAAAAGGTTCCCCTGTATGAGTTCTGATTTTTTTTGTGTTGTGTGCACAACTAAAAGACGAACAGATAAACAGACAAAGATTTTAAAAATGCTGAAAATTTATTATGTTAGTTATTACTTTACATCCTGGTATATTTTTTAAATATTTTAATGTACAAAGACTACTCCTCTACAGATTTATTACATGTGTAGAATAAGATTTTCATGGTACCTATTACGTCAATGACATAAATAGTCATAACTTTTTTATTTCTAAACCGACTTAGATGAAATAAACACTAAATGTTAAGTGAAGACTGTGATAATAAATTCCTGAAAACCGCATTCAAATTGGTTAAGCCGTTGGGTTCTCTTGCTCTTATAAAGCACCCCTATGATGTTTTTTTTTTTAATTTCCATGTACAGAAATGGCTCAGTGACGATTTTATTATATGTATAGATAGATAGTCATAATTTTAAATTCTTTAAATTTGTCTCTTAATGATTCTCTTGGTAACAAAAAAAAATAACAAAATCAAATGTGTCCAATAAGTACAATAAGTGTACACTGAAAGTGCACGGAGAGTAGGTGCAGGAGACGGAATGCAACCTGAGAATCAATGGGCGCTGCGCCTGCCCGTCCTTCTTACCTATCAGTACCTTAATTTTGTTAAATTTAAATTTGGCTTTCTTTTATAAATGGCCCCGGGGCTTGGCACTTTTGTCGACTCGGCGCCGCTCTTTAAATAAGGAAAGGGGCAAAAAAATGAAACGTTCTTATGTAAAATCAATTATATTTTTTACATTCTTAGCATTTTGAGGCATTTTGAACATACTTCCGATCAATTTAATATAATGAAATATTTATAATATCATACAAATAAAATTGTCCTTAAATAAATGCAAGTCAGTATTTTAAAACGTTTTTGTCAATAAAATATCACAAGTAATTATTGTAGACGCGGCCACATCCGAGCACGGCTGCCGCTAGACTGGACGTAATTGGCAAGTTTAATAAAATATTGAAATACATACGGTTCCTATAGATCACGTAAACGGCGCTGCGGTGAGCCCACTCTCTGCCGAGCGAGCGGCGAGTCTAAAACGTGAGGAGGCTAGGCTACTTAAACATTTGTGCATCACACGACCAAAATCGTAAAGAATAGATTCTAAATTGAAAGTAGCGCTTGAACGAGCACTTCACAGTTCACACAAAGTGCGTCCTGGAGGTGGACAGCTTGCTGAGCTGCGCGGCCGACAGCAGGCTGCAGTGCGCGGCGTGGTCCAGCAGCAGCAGGCGCTCGCCGCGCTCGTCCGCGCACGTCCGTCCCCCGCGGCCGCCGCGACCCGTCTCCACCGCGAAGCTACTCACCGCGCAGATGGCGTACACGAACGTCAGGACGAATAGGGCGCACCCGAAATCTGGAATGTTTATTATCACAATTGAATCTGTATGTACCGACAGTTGCGAGATGGATTAGGATTTTCAAATATATTATTATAAGATCCGGGATGTGGGTGGCGAGCGAGAGTCGCATCGATAGCGGTACGTACGATAGAGGTTGTGTCCCCCGAATAGATTGATGACGCACGGGTAGCCGTCTCCTATGACGATGGCCACGATCAGTAGCACCGCGGCCACGCAGGCCGCCACGATCCACGGCAGGACGTATTCTCTTTTATATCTTACGGCCCCGTGAAGTAGAGAGATGCAGCACATGAGATAAATGGACGTCAAAATTGTGCTCGTGTATAAGAAAATAACGGTCACTGGAAGATAAAAAAACACAATTTTCGTTGGTTAGCTATAGAAATGTATAAGACGCGTACTCGATAAACTGAGACGTACCCGAGGCCAAGTGCTGCGCCTTAGCAAATCTGAGCTGATTGTTAGTGCTCACCACGTCTCCTTCGTGGAAAGTAAGATGTCCTCCGTAAGCTATTTCGTAAAACCCTCGTCTTTCTGCATCATCTTCCATGTCATTATGCAGCATCGACAGCATTTCTCCGACGTGAGATATACCTACTAATAATATTATAAGCACGAACGAAGACAACGCCTGAAAAACCAAGTTTAAATGTCTTAATTCTTACCACTCGAGGCCTTTGGTAAGTATTGTATGGTTAGTTTCGTACACGCGACATAAGTATACTTACAATTTGATGGACGGCGATTAGAATTGTGCCTTGGCGTAAATTAAAAACGTACAAAAAATTGTTTAGGCGTATCATCATCTTGTTAGATAATTTACATTGCTTGTTTCTAACAAACATTTGGTTTTTTGAAGCACTAAGGCATTGTCGACTTATTTACGGAGAGTTGCAAAACATTATTTTATAGCTGTAAGGATCAAAAGCGCGCATGTCTTTTTCTATCGATTTTTTTGTGTGCGTTACGCGCATGTATGATATTTGATGTCATGCCTATCGGCGTGTAGACTGCCTAAGATTTGTATTTCTTAAAATACGATATTGATGTTTTGGAAACATAAAATATTTGGGAACAATAAAGTGTATGTGTTTAAAATTTGACATATTTTTATAATTTTTGTTTTTTTTACGGTGATTGTAACTTGAAGCAATATCTTAATAAATGTTTTATGATGCTTTTTAAATGGGTATTCCGTCCGGTGCCAGTTGCGTTGAGTGAAGAGCATCTTAGACCTACGTCTGAAAACACAACACGTAAGTCTACACTTACGTGTTGTGTTTTCAGAATAAATACAATAGTAAATAGTAACCACCTAAGGCACTACACAACAAGTACTAACAGTTATCAATCCTCATCTAAGAAATAAAAAACTATAAATATTAAATTAGTTTTATTTCACAACTTACAATAGTAGTGATAATGACTATTCACCGAACTTTAAGCCGGCGTTAGTTATATTTGCATTATATAATAACATAGTGTATCAATCACAAACAATAAAGATAAGAATATGACTTATAGAAATTATATTTACAAAAGGTACATATGTCTAATTTTTGAAGAAAAAATAATTTTACATGAATCTAGTTACAACTGAAAATTATTTACATATCTCATGCAATATAAATAAAAACAAAAGTTTTAAACAAAATCACAAAAACTAAGTTTTAGGATTTTTTGTCATAGTTTTGATCACAATATGTATACAAGTTTCCAAATATTTCTACTGTTATTAATTGCAAGTCGTTGCGTCTCGTCTACAGATGCGGAGAGTTTGATTAGTACATATTATTTTTATCATTCCTAATGACACAATACAAATACATTGAAAAAATATAATGATTCAGTTCAGGGACGTATTCATTTAAGGCATCTAGGTTCGACTTTAGGCTCAGAACGGAACAATAATTTAGAATCCGTCCCTGGATATTGCAGAAAAACGACCATCAAACGGACATCAATGATTTTTGATATATTTAAAGAGAATTCAAAAAATGGTCTAACGTTGTAACAATAATGAGTTGTCAAAACATTGTGCAATCAAAGTACAAGTTTTCATAGAAAGATACAAAACATACCTACGTCAGTGTATTAGGAACGGCTCAGTCATACACAGCTAGAAATACCCGAGCGCCCGGACACTACTACTAATGCCATTATCGATGACACCATATGGCTATTGAATGGCTCTGGGATGGTTATTGGATAGCTATTGGATGGCTATGGGATGGATATTGGATGACTATTTGATGGCTCTGGAATGGTTATTGGATGGCTCTGGAATGGTTATTGAATGGGTCTGGGATGGATATTGGATGGTTCTGGGATGGCTATTGGATGGCATTGGGATGGTTATTGGATAGCTATTGGATGGCTCTGGGATGGTTATTGGATAGCTATTGGATGGTTATTAGATAGCTATTGGGTGGCTCTGGGATGGCTATTGAATGGATATTTAGATGGTTATGGGATAGCTATTGGATGGCTCTGGGATGGTTATTGAATGGCTCTGGGAAAGCTATGGAATAGCTATTGGATGGCTGTTATCGGATGGCTATGGGATGGTTATTGGATAGCTATTGGATGGCTCTGGGATGGTTATTGGATGGCTATTGGATAGCTATGAGAGCTGACGCTGTACTGTCTCTCATGGCGCTCGTACTATTGAGAACAATCGACGAGCGGCCATCATTTGGCTACAGGCTCTGGTCACAGAGGGACGGATTCATACTTACAATACTTTATATGAACACGGAAACGTTAAATGCAAAATAATGTATTGTTACTTGATAACATATAACACACAACCACAGTAGTTATAGCAGACGTCCTGTGGGGCCGCCGTGAAATAAGCAATGTTGCTACTGGCCACTGGCCAGTCGGAACCTGGATAACTGTGGAGACAGTTGTGACGTAGCCTCATTCAATCAGTGGGTTTAAAGAATTTCCAAAATAATATTACTTCTTACACAAACCTTTCTATATAATTCTTAATAATTGTGCAAATCGAATATTGTTCAGAAAATAGCGGATCCTACTTCATGTCAATAATAAGGAGTAGAATATGCTTTTATATAAGAAGTAGTTGTAAATGTAAATTGAACCAAAATATCTGTTAAAACTTACAGCAATTATTCTTATGGTAATGGACAATAAGTGACTTATAATTAATGTTATTTTCAAGACCATTAGTATCTTATATAGATAAATTGTACTTTACGAATTTAATCTTAAGATGAACATTTCTAAGCCCGGTCGGTCACGTCGCTTGTTGTTGTAGTACGAGCAACTCTCACTACTCAAGGAATATATGAAACTATTGATTTCTGACTTGTTTCAGGCAAAACTACATTGTTTTTCTGATGAGGATGTCTTTGTAAATATGCTTGATTCTTATTTCCTCTTTTATTTTTTGTCTATTTGATTACAATGTTATGACGTTCGTATACCAGTTACATATAAAAGTCGGTATTAGTTCATTTAATTTAATAAGAATGGTACTTTTTAAATTTGATTACATTTCTCATCTCATAGCGAGTGTTTCTCTGGGAACTTTTTTCATGATTTAATAATTAAAATATTTCCAACGGACTTACGAATTACACCGCGTGTAATTGAAACGTTATTTTTAATAGCTATTTTACAATCTTCATAATTTTGTAAGAAATAAGTTAAAATTTAGAACCGAGTCATGTAATAGTAACAAGTAACCGTCTCAATCCGGCTCGCCGCCATCTTTTAAATGTATTTTAGTCAGTCCGTGGCGGATGTGACGTCACCGAGTCGGGAGCTACATGTAACAGCGTAATGACTGTAAGTAAACGTCGTCTACACAAACGGACGGACGGGACACTCCATCCGCAAAATATTCACATATAGTTATAATTAAATAACACTTACATCCACATAATTCACATTACGTACGTTAAGTAACAATATCTCACTCTAGACTTACATCGATCACAAATCCTCGTCGGTTACAACTTACAGCCCGTGTTTTGAATTAGGATGACTCGACTTCGGTCGAACCTACTGTTACCACTACTCTACTGTTACCACTACCTTACTGTTACCACTACTCGAAGGAGTCTCTCGGATCTACTATGATATTATATTATACGACCCGGCAGCAGGTAGCTTTCTTTAAATGGCGCGATCTATTGTACGCAATATATCTTCCCGACGTATCGCCGGTGGTGGTGGTGGTGGTGGTGGTGGTGGTGGTGGTGGTGCTGCAGGTAGTTCATTATATCACTTAACACTCACTCATCCCTCCCGTCCTCGAGTACATTTTAAACGTCCGCACTCGATCGGTTCTAAGAGTAGAAGATGCCACGGTACGGAAATCACTCGGGAGTCACTCAGGCGATGCTGCAGGAGTTCCTCCCGCTGCAGTTGAGCGCCTTGTGTGCGTCGTGCTTGTGAGGGCGGGCGCGGCGGCGGGCGGGCGCGGCCGAGATGGCGTAGGACTTCAGGTGAGACTTCAGCGCGGCCGGCAGCGGCAGACGCTCCAGCCCGTACACCGACGTGCGAGCCACTATGGCGCGACAGCACAGCTCCTGGAGACCGAGCACTGTTACGCGATTTTATTACGTGTCCTTACTAAATTTTTCACGAAATGAACACGACAGACTCCGACGAGGCTCACCCCTGTTGCTCCTCCACAGCCTCTCCATGCCGTTCCGGTGGAGGGCCATCCGGGAGAGCTCGCAGAAGCTCTCCCTTATGTTGAAGTCGCACAGCGGGCTCACCTCGAAGAACGCCATGCGGTTCTTGGCCGCGTAGGACTCCGCGTCGCGCTCCTGCACCTGGCGCTTGAAGGCCAGGTGGAGGCGGTTCCCGACCAGCACCTTCGGGACCCCCGGCGCGTGCTGAGCCGGAGATAGGTTACTTTTTATGGAAGCCGCCAGATTGCGAGAACTTATTGATTATGTTAAAATTGATAATGATTACGAGACGCGTGGCCCGATTTCTATTTTAAATCGAAATAACGTGGCCGATATACAAACATGATATTTACTAATTACGGAGTAGAAAAGAAAGGAGTGCTAATAAAAAAAATATATATATATATATATGTGATTTATGTTTGTAGACTTTCGAGCATTTGCATGGAAAACTATCGTGGCCGATGTTTTACGACCATCGAAGCCGACCGATTACTGATATCTATCGAAGAAAGTTAAGGGTTTAATTCTTAATAGAACGAGAACAGAAAACGACACGACCGATGAATACTTCATTATTAAGATAAATTAAAGTGTACCTCCTACGGCGAGGTGTACTTTACCTTTTCGACTTCCTCGAGCCAGCGGTCGATACTGTCGAAGGACCACTTGTTGGTGATGTCGTAGACGAGGAGGATGCCCTGGGCTCCGCGCGAGTACGAGCGGATGATGGTGCAGAAGCGACCCTGGCCCGATGTGTCCCACAGCTGCAGTTTCACTCTCTTTCCATCTAGTAAGATTGTGGTTGTCTTGTAAACTATAAGCAAAATTAAATATCTGATCACAAGAAAATGCATTAACAAATTTTTCCACAGAGATTTCACTTCTATGCTAATTTTGCAAGTTAATTCTACAAAAAATATACTTAAACCCTATATCATAATGTTTATGTTGAATGTTTTATGTCACTCATTCCATTTTGGCTTATTAAAAAGGTATAAATACTAGCTACTTATTGCTTTCTTAATGAACCTAAATAATTCAAAAAAAGTTTTAGTAAAGTATTACTACAATTTTTGTATTTTAATATTAAATTATTAAAATATTTTTAGTAATTATTTAATAAGGACAATAGTTAAGTATAAGTTACATTTGCACTATTATAGTAATGTTTTTTTCTTCTTCTTAGATTTATCAGCAATTAGTGTTTTTAATTTTAGCAGATGTGATAAGGGTGATGTAGTCGCTTTCAGAGTGTGTCCTCCAGTGAGAACATCTCCCCTCCCTTTAGGAACTTACGATGTCTTTCCTTTTAAGTGGCTCTTGATAAGAACGCGCTATTAGCTTTGCATCTAGTACATTATCAAATGCCTGCTGTATGTCTAAAAATGCTGAGGAGCAGTACTCCTTTTCTTCTAAGCTTCGTCTTATCTTGTCACACACCCTGTGAACTTGTTCAATAGTGGAGTGCTGAGATCTGAACCTAAACTGATGTGATGGTATTATGTTATCTTCATCAAGTATTGGTTTGATTTTGCATATAAGAAGTTTTTCAAAGAGTTTTAATAATATTGGGAGCATGCTATTGGGTCTATACAGGAGACATCATGGAGTAATTTGCCAGCTTTGTGTATCATGAGAATCTGCGATACTTTCCACGACCGTGGAAAGTGTTGAACTCTCAAAATGCCATTGAACAATGTTGTTAGAAACACCACTGCCTTTCTGGGTAGTTGTTGTAATACTTCCTTCGTAATGAGGTCAAAGCCAGGTGCCTTTATATTTTTTTAGTTTTTTATTGTTTGTCATGCTTCACGAACAGTCACAGGGCGCAGGGGCTCCGACATCTGATAATCCTGGAGCAGGATTAAGTCCATAAACTGTTCGGTCTCACTGTCTTTGCTACGATTAGGGCTAAAGCCATTTGACAGGTGATCGGCAAATTAATCTGCTTTTTCTTGAGAAGTCCTTGCCCAACCCTTGTCGTGTCGTGAGTAGTTTGTTTGTGGAGTCGGTGTAAGCGACAATTGCGTAGCAAACGCTTTGTTCTGCCATTCAGTCAAAATATCTTTTAACAGCTTACTCGCTATATGAAAGTTTTGCTTGTCTAAATCTAATCTAGTTGAATGCCAGACTCTGCTCAGTTTTCTCTTTTTCAGTACTGCTTCCTTGGTCTCAGCAGGACAGTCAGTAGCCATTATCCTAATGTTATAAATAAATTTTGTTTTCGATATGTAATATCTTAACTTTTTTTAAATAAACATAATATATTTTTGTGTCTTATCTTACCACACATGCATGCATATGTAACTATATTAGTAATATAGAGTTGTAAGATGACTGGTCTACTTACCACTGCCACTACAGAAAGGGGAATCGGCTGACCCATCTTCTAAGTCCTGTAAGATTTCCTGTTTGCCCACATCAGAGTCACCCACAAGTAATACTTTTAATAAATAGTCATATGATTTTGGAGCTGCCGGTGGCCTTCCTAAAAACATGAATATGTTAAGTTAAGTACTTTAAATATGACTCCTGAAATTAATTTACCATCTACCATTTACAATGACACTCAAACTATTGTCAAGACATCAAATATAATATTTGTTCAGTGCCTTCTGTAAACTGATAAAATAAATAAGGATACTGATAATATCTAGGTAAGAAGTTCTTCAGAACAGAGACAGACATCTATAGATTTAAAGTATAGTTAAAAATATTTTTAGGTTTACAATTTTTAGTTTTTTTACTAGTTGTGCAGATTAAATTTTGCCTTCCTTTTTAAATATTTTTTTGTCCTTCATATTACAATATAAACACATAAAACTTTATAATATTAAGACAATTTTGAAAATTATATAAAAAGGTAAAAAGGGGTTGCTTACTTCGGTAGATACGAATTCCTTAAGATCTTTAAAGTGTAGTGTGTAATATACGTGATATCATATCTTTATATAAATATATTAGTAGCAAATTGTTCGTTAAAAAATATAAGAATATTGTATATCAGAGGAAAAATGCACGTACCATAAAAATATACCTTATTATAAATAAAATAAGGTCCTATACAACTATAAAACAATTTAAGGTAGTTTATTGTTAGAAGTTATCTTAGCTATAGAGCGAACAAAACATTACCTGCTCTCTGATGGTGAGATCGAGGAAGGGTAGTACTTCCATTTTGTGCGACTTGACCAGTCGCTTGTTGAGGTGCTGCTACCATGCCAGTAGTGGTGAACATACTTTAAGCAAAAATCGCCTGATATTCAGGTGGTCTTCACCCCACGCAAATGTATACATAATACCGTCTCAAGCTTTAATCTTAACTGTTATCCATGTACGTGCGTCAAAATAATATACATAGATATTGTTAGGAGACAAAATATGACTATAAACTGTAATTTAACAAAAATTCACTACACGTTCAATCCAATAAAATACACATACGTTGTAATTTCGCAAGGTTGTCATTTATTTCGTCGTTTTAAAATGTTGTGTTACGCTTATATGTAGTAGTTAATGCGACATAAGTGATTTATAGGACAAGGTCACTTTTAAGTTAGACATAACATTATTTGTCTTTTTTGCCTCAAAAACAACTCAATTTGTTGGAAAATAATAAATTGTGAATGGCACTGAACGATGATCGAATGTGTACGGACTACGGACTACAGACTATCTAAAAATGGTACCAAATGGCACGGTTTGTCAGTCGCCACAGATAAGATTATACAGAGTGTTTTCTAGAGGGTCCGACAAAAGAAATGAGTGTGTTCAGGTACCTTTAGAGATTACAAGTTGGCCAAAAAAGTCCTAGACCTCATATTTTTTTTAAATCTTTAAATTTTTTTTAATTTTTCGTTTTGTTTTTTGTAATTTTTCGTTTTTCACCGAAATTGTACCTGCAAATTTAGATACAATCTTAACTACCTAACTGATGTAGAGCTTGACATCTAAGTTCATCTTTCACAATGATTAAAAAAAAACCACTAGCGATTCTGGAGGAAGTATGCATTAAAAAAGTTATCCATTTATCACTTATTATACAGACATAAAAAAATGCTATAATACTTATCATTTTGTTCAATAAATGAGGTACCAACAAAAATACAAACAACAGAAATTAATCAAAATTATTTTTATTTCAAATCCTGTTCGAATACAGCTCCTCTGTTACGAATACACGCACGGCACCTATGACGTATTTCTTTTGTGGTGGTGTTAAGAGTCATTTTGGCTTTTATTTTTGCAAATGCTTCGTTAATTCTTGCCACCAATTCTTCTTTTGTTGTGATTTCGACCTCATACACCAGCTTTTTAGCATGTCCCCAGATATAGAAATCGAGCGGTGTTAGGTCTGGGGAACGTGCGGGCCATTCAATGTGGCCACGCCTTCCGATCCATGAATTGGGGAAGCAGTCATCTAAATACTCGCGTACAATGTTTCGGTAGTGTGCCGGGCAGCCGTCATTTTGAAATATGATTGTTCGGTCATCTTCAAAAATCGGCAGATGGCTCATTAATTCCGGTAAGTCATTGATGAAAAATTCCAGGTAATTTTCGCCATTTCGTTTATCTGGGAGATAAAAGAATAGTCGAGGTTCTTTCCAATGAAACCTGCCCATACATTGACCGAAAACAGGTTTTGGTGTGAGGTCACTCTTGTCGCGTGAGGATTTTGCGATTTCCATAAATGTAGATCGTATTGATTAAAAATCCCCTCTCTCGTAAATTTTGATTCATCTGTCCAGAGTATGTTCTTCAAAAAATCTTCGTTATCTACATCCGTATGTAAAATAAAGCGACAGAATTGAACAAGACAGAAAACGCCGCTCTTGGTTCCCTTCTACTAAACCTGAAACCAAAACAAACCTGTTTGTGAACATCAGATGGGCCAGTGGTACAGCAATTATTTTTATTGTAGAACGCGCTCTACAAAAACTACTACATTCGTATGATTGTAGTAAAAAAAACCGACTTTAAAACTAAAAACTAATAAATAATGAAGATTTAATATTTATTATATACTACCTATTATTTATATATCCTATTTACTAAAAGGTTTAAAGTCGGTGCCAAGCCATTTAGTATTAGAAATCGGTTGAAAACATTTCCGTAATTATTTATTTTTTTGTTTTTCTTCGTATCGATTCAAGCTAGTAATCATATGAAGATCGAGCTGCTTTTAATAATAACGTTTAATTGCTATTTATTATGTTTATTTACGTATCTGAATCATTAAAGTACGCATTTCATTGTATTAATTTGCTCATATTCCTTTAAATGGTTAAATATAATTATTTGTTTAATGCTTGGCACCGACTTCATCAGCAAGCAATTCTGTATACTTTCGTTTAAGAGGACTCTTATTGTGAGTATGCTTGAAAAAAAAAAGTGATTGTGTTGTACAAAATTAACTTTTAGTGAATAACAATTCTTTGAATTAGTGTGTGGTAGTATATCGGATATTAATACCAAAATGGCATCTTTAGCAGTGTTAAAACGGCCTACAATTTGTTAACATAATTTGATTTAAATCGTATATCGTATATATAAAAAAATCGTAAGAGCAAAAAGTACCTACAACGTTCTAAAATAAATACTCGATCAAACGATCAAACAGATATAAAATATTTCATCTGTAACAAAGTTGGGATTACCAAAAAGTGTAATGTTTTTAGTAATACTCGGATGTATTGTTTATTATTACTTTGTGAGGGTAGCTAAATATTTCGTATTAATTATTTGGAACCCGGCGTACTTATTCGCTTTCTAGGTTAAACCTAACAACGATAACAATGTTTGAAAATATTGTTTTTTTTTTAATGTATAAACGGTATAACCAAATTCATTCGTCGATACTTAATTATATCTCGTGATTATCACTTTACGAAAACGTAGGTTACCAAGTTTTTAGATTATGTATATTTGAACATTACTTACCTAGCAGTTTAAATATTTGGATATGTGTAAGAGTAACGATACGTTTTGTAGGTAAATTAATGTCAAATAGTGAAATATTGTGTCAGGTAGGCCGAACAGGTTTTAGAAGGTTTGTGCGATCTATCGATCAATATAAAACCATTAAAAAAAATCTTGTGCTTAGCCTTAGAGGAAAC
This sequence comes from Napeogenes inachia, assembly GCA_959347355.1. Taxonomy (NCBI): domain Eukaryota; kingdom Metazoa; phylum Arthropoda; class Insecta; order Lepidoptera; family Nymphalidae; genus Napeogenes; species Napeogenes inachia. Next base: position 31,010,212 of record OY365791.1, on the reverse strand, counting down.
GATACATTTTGTACAAGCGAGTCTAAATGATGTTTTGACAATGGTAGTTTATACTCTAACATTGATGTCTAAACGATCGCTAGGCTATAAAAGGTTTGGGAAATTTAGGGAATCTTGTTATCGAAAAGGAAAACCTCGTTTCTGGCCTGGAGTAGGTGGATAAAAAAATGTTTTTGTGGAAAATTAAAGTTGAGAAAAAAAAAACCTAATAATAATAAGACAAATATTTATTTATTATCATTATTATATTTATTTTTTTTAACTTGTTATATATTTATATATACTATTGCACATATTGTATTATATGTATTGTTTACTACTATATTGTATATACAGGGTTATTTGTAATTAGTTGAGCACCTTTTGCAGGCAGCCCCTCTACATCAATCCTAACAACATTTGTTCTACGACTATTCAAAATTAATAGTTTTAAAAATTTAGTTTTTCCCATACAAAATTTATTTACTGTCTCTGAACGAGCATTTAACAACCTCGCAACCTTGAGCAAAGAGAGGCCACGCACCTTGCGTAGGCAAAATACGTGCCAAGGACACGAGCAGCGGGGTGGCGGGGGGCGGGGTGATGCAACGGCAGCGATGCACGTTTGAACTTGATCCAGTCGTTTGTCACGGTCAATTAGATAAGCGTGTGCCGCGCGACCCGCTAGCTCCCGTTACTCGGTAACCGAATTTCGATTAGTGAAAACAGTACTGTGATGCCGTAACACAAATATCAAGTACACCAAGATAGTGCGAGTGCTGGCTAAGTGTGGTAAGAGGAGTCGGTGAACAGTTGATTTTTAGGTGTGGTCTTTGATATGAAGATATGAAGGGGACTATTTTGCACAGGTGTCGACGAGATATAAATTTAAGAGGTAATTTGTAAATATTGAATCCTTTTGTAAATAACACATTGTATTATTGTAAATAATCTGATTCTACCTTGATTTATTGTTAACAATTTTAATACACAATACGACGATTGGGTAATTATTACATACTGTTTGAAATAAAACAAATGTAATAATAAGTTATAATAGTATTATGTGCGTGGTACCTTACAAATATCGTACAGCGCTAGACTGCCGCGACCTATACTTTAGACTGCTTACAAAATACAGAGTAATAAATAGTCGAGGGAGCAAAAATTTTTTTGTTTCGTCTATTCTGAGTTATTTATCAAGATTTTTTAAAAGTCGTAGAACAAATGTTGTTGGGATTGATGTAGAGAGGCTGCCTGCAAAAGGTGCTCAACTAATTAAAAATAACCCTGTATATACTAATGGGATAAAGTTGGTTGATTTGAAACTCTGCGCTGAAGCAGGTCTAAATTACAAGATCAGTTAGTAAGTTGTCGCTGGTCGGTCTTTTGCTTGGTGCAAATCTAGCTCACTAGCAGCAGGTGAAGGGATTTGACTCGTCTAGGCAACTGACAAAACTTAAAAAAAAACGGTAATGTTTCCGCTGGTCGGTCTTTTGCTTGGTGCAAATCTAGCTCACTAGCAGCGGGTGAAGAGATTTGAAACGTCAGGCAACTGACAAAACTTAAAAAAAAAGGTAATGTTTCCGCTGGTCGGTCTTTTGCTTGGTGTAAATCTAGCTCACTAGCAGCGGGTGAAGAGATTTGAAACGTCAGGCAACTGACAAAACTTAAAAAAAAAAGGTAATGTTTCCGCTGGTCGGTCTTTTGCTTGGTGCAAATCTAGCTCACTAGCAGCGGGTGAAGGGATTTGAAACGTCTAGGCAACTGACAAAACTTAAAAAAAAGGTAATGTTTCCGCTGGTCGGTCTTTTGCTTGGTGTAAATCTAGCTCACTAGCAGCGGGTGAAGAGATTTGAAACGTCAGGCAACTGACAAAACTTAAAAAAAAAAGGTAATGTTTCCGCTGGTCGGTCTTTTGCTTGGTGCAAATCTAGCTCACTAGCAGCGGGTGAAGAGATTTGAAACGTCTAGGCAACTGACAAAACTTAAAAAAAATAGGTAATGTTTCCGCTGGTCGGTCTTTTGCTTGGTGCAAATCTAGCTCACTAGCAGCGGGTGAAGAGATTTGAAACGTCTAGGCAACTGACAAAACTTAAAAAAAAAAGGTAATGTTTCCGCTGATCGGTCTTTTGCTTGGTGTAAATCTAGCTCACTAGCAGCGGGTGAAGAGATTTGAAACGTCAGGCAACTGACAAAACTTAAAAAAAAAAGGTAATGTTTCCGCTGGTCGGTCTTTTGCTTGGTGCAAATCTAGCTCACTAGCAGCGGGTGAAGGGATTTGAAACGTCTAGGCAACTGACAAAACTTAAAAAAAAAAGGTAATGTTTCCGCTGGTCGGTCTTTTGCTTGGTGCAAATCTAGCTCACTAGCAGCGGGTGAAGGGATTTGAAACGTCTAGGCAACTGACAAAACTTAAAAAAAAGGTAATGTTTCCGCTGGTCGGTCTTTTGCTTGGTGTAAATCTAGCTCACTAGCAGCGGGTGAAGAGATTTGAAACGTCAGGCAACTGACAAAACTTAAAAAAAAAAGGTAATGTTTCCGCTGGTCGGTCTTCTGCTTGGTGCAAATCTAGCTCACTAGCAGCGGGTGAAGAGATTTGAAACGTCTAGGCAACTGACAAAACTTAAAAAAAATAGGTAATGTTTCCGCTGGTCGGTCTTTTGCTTGGTGCAAATCTAGCTCACTAGCAGCGGGTGAAGAGATTTGAAACGTCTAGGCAACTGACAAAACTTAAAAAAAAAAGGTAATGTTTCCGCCGCGCTGGTCGGTCTTTTGCTTGGTGTAAATCTAGCTCACTAGCAGCGGGTGAAGAGATTTGAAACGTCTAGGCAACTGACAAAACTTAAAAAAAAAGGTAATGTTTCCGCTGGTCGGTCTTTTGCTTGGTGCAAATCTAGCTCACTAGCAGCAGGTGAAGGGATTTGACACGTCATTTGACAAAACATAAAAAAGATGTTTATGTAAAGGGATTTGACGAGTCTAGGAAAATAACAAAATATAAAAAAAAGGAATGTATATAGTATAAATTATATGTATAAAAATATATGTATATAAGTAGGAGTGTATACTTCGAGAGCGATGTTTAAAGTTGTGAATATGACTTATTTCCAGAAGCTGCCGTTGGCGCTTCTGTCGACGTTATGTTATAAATATGGCTGTAAGCCTCTATTAAAGGTAATCTGTATTGGACAACTGGCAAGATAAGTGATTCTTATACTTACATTGATTATAATATGTGTAATAACTATGGTGGGTATTTCACAGTATTGAGTTATTGGTAATTGTGTCTAAATAATTACACAGTAATAACTATATTACTGTATATATTATATTTATGTACCGGGAGTACATTTTATTACATTAAATGATATATTTGTTTAGCTCTTTCTTTTCTTTAAACTTATCCAGATAATGCATTGAGATATATTATCATATTTATAGTATGACGAAGCTTGATGTAGAGAGACTCTCTGCAAGAGGTGGCCAATTAATTACAAATAACCCTGTATATCCTACATATTTATAAGATTATAAAATCAAATAAAAGATTATTATCTAAGTTTTTCCATACAAAATTTATTTGTTGTCTCTGAGCTGGCATTAATTTGAGCGTAGGTATGGCGCCCGGGCGTTGACCTTTAAAGTACTTCATACAAAATACAGAGTAATACGTAAAAGAGGGAGCAATTTTTTTTATTTCGTTTTTTTGTGTTGTTTATCAAGATTAGTAAAAAGTCGTAGAACAAATGTTGGGATTGATGTAGAGAAGCTGCCTGCAAGAGGTGGCCTATTAATTACAAATAACCCTGTATATCCTACATATTTATAAGATTATAAAATCAAATAAAAGATAGAAGTATATTATTTAATTTTTATTAATAAACTATAAAATATTTCATAAGGCACTTATATTTTGTAAACAAACTATTATAACATGAAAGCATTATTTTTGAATATTATAATTATAAAGCTAACAATGATTGAAATGATTTATTCACTGTTATACCATATTTTTAGAATAATTCATTGTTAAAGTCTATAATGATATTGCGAACTTTAATTGAGATTATTACAAAGTCTTAAAGAGGAATGAGATATCTATTAAAGGAACTTAAGAGTCGGCACAAGATTGTGTGTGTGTGCTGCATTACTGCATAATGTAGTTATGTGATTATATTCCTTTAATAGGTTTCAAAGCCCGGCAAAGGGAATTTTTGGCTGTATTTTTCAATTTCCTCCTTGAGGTTGTTAATTTTAGCCTTGTACTCTGCATTTTCTTCGATAAATTTGTTAAAATCAACAAGTTTCGGTCCAGAAATCTCACTAATTTCTCGACCCAACGTAAGAGCTTTATCAATGTAGTCGACAACTATCTCAATATCAGATTCCTTCAAGCCTCTCGTTGTTAATGCCGGAGTACCTTAAACAAATATTCAATCATAAGTAGTGTACGATCACCGGTATATATATTTACAGGGGATGGAAACACGTGTATATAATATAAATTGCAAGATAATCGTGGTAACCGAGTTTTACTACTACTAGTCTACAAGTTTTACCATCCCGCGGAGGGACGTCTAATTTTCTTTGGGTCGCTTTTAGCCAGATATGTTTAGGAACCGTAACACGTAGACCTCGGCCCTGTCATCATCTCATCGGAACAACGTTCGCGAAGATGCTTCAATATGCGCTCCGATCGATCCCCGGACCTCCGTATCTCTGCTGAACTCACCCAGTCGTATTCCGCTAGGGTTGAGCGCGCTCCTGTCCCCGGGCACGGTGTTCTTGTTGCATGCGATGCTGCAGAGCTCCAGCACGCGCTCGGCGCGCGCCCCGCTCAGCCCCTTCCCGCGCAGGTCCACCAGCGCGAGGTGCACGTCGGTGCCGCCCGTCGCGATGTCGTACCCGCGGGCCGTCAGGCACTCGCACAGCCGCTGCGCGTTCTTTATTACCTGCGGACGAGACCCGAACGACGTTTACGACCCGCGTACCGAACGAGGAAATCGTTGTAATAAATAAAAACCCTACTATACTATACTTTTTTAAGAGAAAATACAGACTAGGGAATTCGGGTACGCGATGACCTTGAGCCCTGCGTATCCGAACTCCTCTGAATGCGAGTCGTAAAGTAAGTCTAAAGTAACTAAAGTCTTGTCGAGTTTTGTCATTATGAGTGAAACGACTTCCGTTCCGGCGTGTCTGCGACCTTGAAAAGTTCCGTATTATTTGTTGATGTTGTTGATTATGATTATTTGATGATCTCAGCGAGGATTCTGCATCGTACCCATCGTTGCAACTTGTTTCTCTGCGGGACTTCGATGCCTTTCGCCAGGACCGGATGTTTACCGATTATATGTGACCTCCCATAAAGTCTGTCATCAGATCTTGATTATCATTTCCTTCATTTCGTTGCATGTAATTCGCATTTAGACACTTTTGACGTCACTTCGTCACATCTGCCATGGCATTAAAATTACAATGCCATTAAGATGCCAGAAATCCGCATCACCCAAATCACACAAAGAGGTATGAAAATCTTTGTGACGTCTGGATATGAATAAAGTCAGTGGCCTTGATGGTATATCAGACATCGTGCTTAAGAATAATAATAATCTTTATTGGAACAAAAATATATAAAAGCACATAAAAATAAGGTGATCAAAAATGCTTGCATTAGTTAGGTAACTGTGTCGCAAACATGAACTGTTGTTATTTTGTTCTTTGGAACAAAATAAACAAAATAACAACAGCAAATATAAACTTCAAAAACCAAAACTGTGTGTGTGTATGTATGAATGACATGCGGGGGTATTCATAAAGAAGTTATAATCTTTTCTGTATCTTCATCATTTAGGCGTTTCAACCTATCCTAAATAAGTTTTTTAGATTGCTTTAAATATTTAGTATTTCATTGACTTTGTTGTATAACCTATAAGCCAAATAACAATATTGTCTTTTTGAGACTACTAGTCTGCTGATGTTAATACTGCAAACTTTTTGCAACCTTCGTTTAACCGCATTAGACTTTAAGGAAACTTCACGGTGTTTGCGTATTGTATTTAAAATAAATAACTGCCTTACCGAATGGACCTTTGCAACCTTGTACAATTCAGAAGTGGGAAATCGAACTGGTTTAATGAGCATAACTTTTAATAAGCCTCTTTGTGGTCTTTCTAGTATTATCAACTTAGTTTTAGAAACAGATTCCCATACAGAAATACAAAAGCATGTTATTGATTGAGCTATAGCGGAATGGACTATTTTAAGAGTAAGGAAATCTAGCGAGCCTAGAAGATTTCTGAGAAATACATAAATTAATTTCTGAGCGGAAATAGTGAAAGATGAGTTGGGCAGAAGCATCGAGTTATGTGCGAATATACTAGTTTTGTCGATATTAAGTGTCAGCAAATTAGATGATAGTCAATACATAACATATGACAGTGCCAGTAAGTTTTTTAGTTTCTAGCCAATCACAGCCTCAGACGAGTAAAACAGTATCATCGGCAAGTTATGATTTTGAAATTTGATAACGTAAGTTTGCAAAGGTAATTTATGTAAACAAGAAATAAGGTTGGGCCGAGGACACTTCCTTGAGGTATCCCAAATTCAACAGTCAGATCATTACTCATAATATCTCCCATTTTAGTACATAGCGTTCGGTTTGAGAGGTAACTTTGAAATATGTCAAGAACCATTCCTCTGATGCCAAAATTTTAAAGTTTTTTTTAAGAAGAATAGGAATGGAGACGGTATCAAATGCTTTGGAGAAATCTAGAAATATATCAAAAGTATTAAGCTTAAAAAAATTTGCGAAATTATATTTAGAGATCAATTACTGCATCTTCAGTGGACTTACGCTTCCTAAAGCCATACTGGTTGTTTGCAATGTTAAATTAATGAATCTATTATTAAGAAGTTTTTCTAAAATCTTTGGCAATGTAGTCACTATGGTTATAGGTCGATAGTTGTGTATATCTTCCTTGTTACCACTCTTGTGTGTAGGATGTAAAATACCTCCCTTAAAGACCATAGGGGAAATACTTGTCGAAAGACAAAGATTACAGACATGCACTATTGGAGGCATAAGACAACCTAGCAGCCTTTATAATAGAAGCAGGTATGCCATTACAACCGGTGCTGGATGTATTTTTGAGTTTCTTTAGTTAAGTTACATTTTTTTTATAAGGTTCCCATGTCCTTTTTGGATTGTTGCTTAACCGTTAAAATTCATTATGATCGTAATCTTCTGTAATAAATTGTTACAAAAATTTCGATATCTCGTGTAAGTAATTTTAATCGTTATATCTTAGGACTTTGTTTACACTTTAATATTATAAATAATTTGTCTCGGTGGCGTATACATCGCAAGAGGCCAGGGATGATCCATAATTTCAATATACTCTTTCTGTTTGAAATTGTTGAAGTAAACGTATTTTTCTTTATAGCTTCAATAATATTTTTTAGAAAAAAATTGGCGCCGATGTCAGCGTTTTGACTGGATAATAAGTGACTGTAATCGGTATTATTTAACTGCGTTATACAAGCATCTACATCTATACGATACGATACTCGTATGCTTTTCTGAATTGCAGTTTTTATTTTGATGTCACAATTGACACTTACAGGAGCATGATCAGTGATATGTGAATTAAAAATAAGCGTCGTTGCTTTGCTTTTGGTTTTGAAAATAACGTGATCGAGGCAGTTGTTGTTGTGAGTTGGCAAAGTATATGCTGGCATTAATGCATGTGACATTAGAGTATTTAGGTAAGATTCGCAGTTAGAGTCCGTACTCGCCATAGTAATATTAGTATATTCACATAGATAACAATTTAGTAATTTTAAGGTATTATCTAAAGAGTTTATGAACTTAGCAATGTTTCTAGAGGAGATCTATATAACGCAACTAATACAAATGTTCATTTAAACTTCAAAATTAAGCAATTTGCATCTTCGAAAGATGGGAAGTCGACCGTGAGATTAATTTCTCTTCTTATAAAAATTACAACTCCATCATTTTGATTATTATAAGAAAATTTATAAGATAAAAAGCCGGGTAAAGAAGGAATGTAGGGAGATTAGCTTAACTAGCACTCGGTTAGTATGATAACCTCGATTTCAATCGGTACCCTGCGTAATAACAATAAAAAAATATCAAAATTGTAACTGATGCTTCTAATATTTACATGAAATATATTTATGGAAGTGACCGTCATCACGTATATACAAATTACATTGTTCTGATAAAAACTCAAAAAATTTTGACACTTCTATTTGTTCAAGTTCATTCTAAATTTCATTGCCATCCATTTGTTAGAAAAATATTTTGAAAGGTAAGAATATTTTTTATGACAAATGGCTTTAAAATAATTTAAAATATTTTAAATAAAAGTGTAGGATATTGCAAATCGATTGCATAAGGACAACATAGCAGTAAATTATGTAACTTGTAGGTTTGAATTTATAAGACTTCAAAGAGTTTAAATGTATATAGTACATTTTGAATATAGTGGTTGTGTTGTGAATAAACAAGTATTAGTTGATTGATATGAAAAAAACACATGGTTGTTTGATATATGTTAATGTTTGTATATATGATTTAATGAAATGGTGTAAAGAAGTGTATTTCTGTCATATGAGTTATGGTTTTTATCATACAGTTTTTCTATGATATACATGATTATTAACAAATTATTATGAGCAATATAGAAATGCTCAGTATAAAATTTGTCGTACAGAGTTATAATATACTAGGCAGATAGTCGACGTTTTTAGTTTTAAGAGATCCTTCTCCGAAGTAACACTATTTGCAATGATTGTTTTTTAAAGATTTTTTTAAGCTGGTTCCAGCGTGATGGAGCTTTCAATAAGTACATAATAATATTATTTTTATTCTTTTTAAAGGTCTTTTTGTATCGGGGGTTTTTTTTTTTTTCTCCTTTTAAAGTTATGTTACTGGCTTCATTATTGTACTGAATGAACCTACGGATACACATTTTTCCCTTGTTTACGTATTTCTATCAATATTGCATAAGAATCTTTCACCCGCACCAATAAAACCTTAATATCTTGGAGACGACTGTTTTTATTTCGACCAAACATAGCTAAGAACCATCTCGACGAACCAGGCTTTCGATTAAAAAAACCTCTACTGCTACTTTGCCACAGACAGACACACAGATACACAGATCGACAGGTCAAACTTATAACACCCCTCTTTTTGTATCGGGGGTTAAAAATATATTAATTTGGTTCACTTGGTTTATTCACATTTATAGAATGGAAATTTTTTAAAAAGAATGTTGTCGTGATTTTATAACACAACTTTTGTAGTTTTTTTACGAGTTCATAGTCATTTGAATAATCACATAAGTTTTGAAATTCTAACAACTCCCATAATTGTCACTTTCCTGACTAAAAAAAATATATCCAAAAATGACAACTACTCACTTGTCGTTGATATTCCACGAAGTCAGGTAACATGGCCTGCTTCATGGCCGTAGCGATGCCTGCAATCGCATGGTTGTGAGGACCTCCTTGCAGTCCGGGGAACACTGACTGATTGATTTTACTTTCAAAATCGTACAGTATATTCTCTCCTTTAGCATTAACTTTTTTAATTCCCTTGCGGAAGAAGATAACTCCTGCCCGGGGACCTCTTAATGTTTTGTGGGTGGTTGTAGTCACTATGTCGCAGTGATCGAACGGACTTGGTATAACACCTAAATAAAAAGCAAACTTTTAATTGGTTTTGTAGGAAGAAAGAGAAAGAAGAAAGAGAAGAAAGTCCTTACAAAGTAGTGCAGAATAACTTAGCTTCCATATTTTAAATAATTGTATTAGGTACATATAAGAAATAATCTGCAATACGTGTTTAAAATATGTATTTACAAGGTCAGTAGTTGCAGATAGCAGAACATATTATTATCATCACGTCATCAAACTATGTTTATAATTGAACACTAGGAGGTATTTTTTGCATTAATAATTGCATCATTTATTGTCGACGCGATATTTATTTAAAATATGGAATATTTTATAAAAAAATATAATGTATTAAAGACAATATTTTGCCAATAATAATATTAGTGCACCATTTTATTGCTGCAACTGCACTAGTCATATTTGAAACTGTTTGCAAGCCTCTTTTTACATGAATTATTGTTCTATTAATTACTATGAAGTACATAATATATTAAATCAAGTGAATAAAATTACTATAAATTAACTTATAAATTAGTTTATTTTAAAATAGAACAGTACCTGCGGCTACGAGCCCAGATATATGAGCCATATCAGCCATCAAAATCGCTCCATTTTCATCAGCAATTTGCCTAAAACGCTTATAATCTAGGCACCTTGAGTAACAACTGATACCAGCAATGATGAGACGAGGCTTGAATAGCTTGGCCGTTATAGATAACTGGTCATAGTCAATCAGTCCAGTTTGTGGGTCCACCTATTAAGAATATAATTTAATATATAGTGAAAATTCCATGTAACGGCACTCAATTTAATGGCAAACTCCCTAGAGAGTCGTAATTACTTGTACCTTGGTTGAGCTTGTTTTCTACATACAATAACACACTCCCAACAATGATGACAAATTTATTCAAATTCAAAATATCTTTATTCAAGTAGGCATTTACACGCACTTTTGAATCGTCAATGACATTAAATTGGTCAGTATAGTCAGTCTGTGAGAAAGCTACCACCAGCTCGGAATGCTGTTCTGTTGAGAAGAGCTGCCCAGAAACACAACAGTTGCTCTTTTTAAATGAAATTTAACAATGTTTGATTTATAAATTATAACATCAACCCTGCAGATGGGTCAATGATCCAAGTTCCACACATTTCGATCAACCAAAAATTCTTGTATGTTTAAAAACAAAACATTTTTTACTGACTCTTACGTTATTCGTCAATTCGGATTGCATCAAATGGTGGAAACGTTTAAATTACGCGTACTTTAACAGTCAAAGGAATTTCGTTAAAAAGTCTAAAAAAGGCCGCCACATTTAAATCTGAATTTATTTCAATATAAATTTTTAACTTAATAGGTCCATTAGCAGTCCTATTTTTCCCAGAAACACTAGATAAAACATCCCAAGTTGCCTTTATTTTATTTTCTGAGTTTAAGGTTTTATTTCTTATATAAATCGACTTAGCTTGTATGCAAATATTCTTAAGTATTTTAGAAAAATTCCTAACTTATTCAAGAACACCGGATGTTGATTCCATTGCCAATTAAGTAATCCAAAGTACCTTTTCAGTTGCTAAAATTACTAAAATCTATGCACCTGTGTAAATAATGTACATGTCGTTTTATTATCCTAACTCTTAATAAATTGGCCGAATCTGAGGTTAGAACTTCTGTTTATATACTACATGCAGTAAATCTTTTGTCTAAAGATTTACAAAGAAGTGACATCCACAACTATACAGCACTGTTCTTGACATGCTGGACTTTGTACCTATTCTACGAGTGATGAGGTGGAAACAGAACCAGAATTTTCAAATTCCAACATTTTGGATTTGGTGAGAAAAACTGGATCAAGAACAAGGAGATGAAGAACATGAGACGGATGAGTTGAGCCTCTGCTAAGCAATAACTCTTTATTGCTTGCCCCAGAGGCCTTAAAAAGTTTAAAAATACAAAAATATTACTGGTGCAGGAAAATATGACAAACAATAAACAGGATATATGCAATAGAGCCAGAATAAGCTTATTCTAACACTAGTCTGAATTATATATTTTTTTCTGCACTCCACTACATGAAAAGACACCTATAACACGATAAAATGTACAGTCCCTTCAATGTTGTATAGAGTATATTATGCTGTATATATATTTTTTTAATGTAAATAGCAAGTGAAAGACTTAAAATAAACTTATTTGTTTTTTACTTTGTATGGCATGCTCTCAAAGAAAATAGAAGTGGCAGATATTTTCTTATTTGCTGTAAAGAAGCCATGTGTGAGATGTCCTCCATCTGGGAGGTCTAAACCCATGATGCGGCCATGTGGCTCAACAACTCCAGTGTACACTGCAAAGTTGGCAGGTGACCCTAAAAATATGAATATATATTTATATTCAGTGAGGATGTGTTGTTTAAAATTAATGAATGTTTTATTAAGCTTTGATATTATACTTTAGAATAAATAATTAATAATAATTTACCAGAATATGGCTGAACATTTACACCCCACTCTTCAGATTTAAGCCTGTATGCTTCTAATGATCTTTGCTGAGCCAGAATTTCAATCTCATCTATAAATTCATTGCCACCATAATACCTGAAATGAATAAATTATTATTAATAAAACTAGCAATTCTTGTTATATTTATTGAAACCTATGCCTTGTGTATAATGAGTTATATTACAAGTCAGGTCATATTGGTCATTTTAGAATCCTGCCAGCCAAAATACATTATATTCTTAAAAAAATATATTGCAGAAAACTATTTCAAATATAAGTCATATTATAGTATGTCTATTTTATTTTCAAATACCTCTGATGGAGAAATAACATTTTTAATATTTTAGTGATTTTTTTTAGGCTAATGTAATGTGCTAATTTTCGTTAAGCTAATAATATGTTTAATTTATTATATTTTTTATTTATTTATGTTGTAAGATTCTAATAGTATTGAAATATATCTCAAATTCTAGAATTATTAAGACTTTCTCATACCTTTGATGTGGCATTCCTTCAGAGTATTTATTGTGAAGACAAGAACTTAAACATTGTAGTACAGGCACTGAAGTAAAGTTTTCAGAAGCTATCATCTCCAACCCGCTGGCCTGTCTTTGTTTCTCTTTTTTAATCAAGTCAAATAATTCGGGATCTGTGTCCCATAAATTTCCATTCAAGAGATTTTTATTCATTGTAGAAGACGTACTTAAATGTCGCACTAGGAATATATGCTGTGAAAATATTAAAATATTTACAGTTAAAAATTATTGTTGAATCTAGTTTTAGTAAAGTCAGTTGGCTTTTAACTGAAATAATTGGTTATTTAACGGTCTATTAATACGGAGATCTCAAAACATTGACCTCTGATAACACTTAACGCAATCATAAACAAAAGTTGGTTGACTAAGAACTATTGAGATCATGCTTTCTTACATTGAAATCAAAATGTTATGAGAAACTTATTGTTGTTTTGTTATATTATATACGTAATTCGATAGATAAACACAAAAAATTGTTTTTATTTTTAAAGCCGGCAAATTATTATCAACAAATATAAAAATACAGTGTGAAAATAACCTCTACAGTAGGTTCAAGCGGAATTACTACTCGCGCAAATGTGTTCACTCTTCTAACTTCTTAAAGTTTGTGTATACTGTATTTTAAACTATTATCACTAATTTAAAAACTTACCTTAGAGGCGATAGTTCCTCGCACTTTTAGCAATGAAGTGCTAAATTTTTTTAAAGTGTGTGAATTCAGTTTTCTAGTGATATCGTGAAAACAGGTTTTAACCAATATATTATTCATTTTAATTGTCTCTCCACTAAGAAGTCGTAAAAATAATCAACGGTGTGATAATAAGTCTCCAAAAACAAGAACAAATATTATCGACATTGATAACCCATTATGAACTTTATAATCATGAATAAAATTTGACGTTTTAATATTTTACTTTTAGATCATTTACATGCACAACGTCGTAATAAAATATCCGATGATGGTATATATTTCAATTAGTAATGAAAAAAAAATTTATGGCTCGTATCATGAATAAATATTTCGATCAGATTTTTAAATATTACAACAAACCTTTTATAAACACTATAAAACATTTATGAAAGGTCGATAAAGATTTAAGGCCGCTTTACACAACGGAGGCAAGTGGCAGCACTGAACAAACAAGTGACGAAGTATTTCCAATCGCCAGTTTGTTGCTTATAGACATGGTTTGATCTATGCTTCATTGTGATACTTGCGTTTGTCGTCTTAGTCTGGCCATAAATACTGTTACAATTATTACATAGTATAAAGAAAAGTCCCTTCCCGCGTCTGTTCATATGTCTGTATGTATGAATGCTTAGATATTTAAAACTACACAACGGGTTTTGATGCAGTTTTTTTTAATAGATAGGGTGATTCACGAAAGTGGTACACAAACATATTGTTTTGCGCTTACATTGCAAACGCCGCGCTGGCTGAACTCTAAGAGATAGATTAAAAAATTGTGCTAAGTATTGTATACCTTACAAAGTTCTACAAGAAGGTCCGCGATGGTATATGGTTATCTCTTAGAGAAAGCCCACACTAGCCAATTTTTATCCTTTACTTTTTACTAGAAATAATGGCTCATTTACGAAGCGATTTTAGGCAATACAGCATTAAGCCTTATCTAATTAAGTAAATTAAATACATTTTACATTTAATATTAAATAATATAGCTTTTTACAGTGTGCAATTTATATGAATATTTTCGGAAATATTACAGACTTAAAATATAGGGTCGTCACGTTTGCGGCGGTACGGTCGGCCGGCGTAATATGGAACCGTGCAAACCATCTCAAAATGGCTTTTGTGAATGTTCAGTATTGAAAATATTGTTAATGCATATAGCTAACTGAATGTCTAATATATATTATTCAGCATTTAAAATAGATTTTTTTAAAAATAAAATCAGACCTGCAAGTTGCTGGTCAAAATAACGTCGATTGTGTAGCTCAGAATTCCTCAAGTTTACAAGGTTATATTTCGATTATGTTTAATGAAAACCTATATATGTCAGTTGGGTATGACCGGCCATCTATCTTCCGGCCGTCTATCTTTCTCCCAATAAAGCCTTAGTTGAGAGGGACCTTAAGTCCTTACTCCAATTAGGTAACGCAACCATTCTGGCCGGCGACCTAAATTGCAAACATCCCCGCTGGAACTCCACTGTCGCAAACAGTAGAGGAAATCTCCTTGATAGGCTAAGTTACAAGGCTGGTCTCGACTTCGAGATCACCGCGCCTTTGAGTCCCACGCGATACTGCGACACAGACTTCCGACATGACAGACCCGACGTGCTCGACATAGTACTCTTGAAGGGCGTGACACTCCAGTTACGTTCTATCGAGACGCTATCCGAGCTAGACTCTGACCATCGACCGGTCCTATTTCAGCTAGGACTTCCTCCCCTTAGGGAACCCGCGACCAAAACAATTATTAACTGGACGAAGTTTCGAGAGCAACTCCATTCCCCCGTACCAGCGCACCTCGACAAAATTCCTGACCAGCTTACATCGGTCGAGGACGCTGTCTCAGCCGCGACTAACTTCACAGAACATTTGGTAGACAGCATAGGAAAGTCCTCGAGGGAGGTCCGAGTGAACTTCGAGGGTTACCGAGCACTCACTCCGGACATTAGACTTCTAATCACCCGTAAAAACGCCGCGATTAGAGCCCATGACCGATACCCGACAGATGACAACCGACGGAGGCTGCGCCGTCTCCAGAGGGAGTCGAGACAAGCTCTCGACGACTTCAGAGATAGCGGCTGGGATAGGACGCTTGCGACGCTCTCTCCAACACACCAGGCATTCTGGCGGTTGCAGAGAGCGTTAAAGGCGGACACTGTCTCAGATATGCCTCCCTTGGTTGGACCTAACTCCGCCATCGCGTTTGACGACCCTGACAAAGCTGAGTGCTTAGCCGACGGTCTAGAGAGCCAGTGCCGTCTGTCTGCTCAATCCGTTGATCGCGATCATGTCGAAATAGTCGACAAATCGGTCAATATAATGTGTTCTCAGCCACCGGCCGGTCCGCCAATCAAGGAAACGAACCTAGACGAGGTGACGTCCATAGTTAGGGCGCTTCACGTCAAGAAATCGCCAGGTCCCGATAGGATCACTAACAAAGTGATAAAGCTTCTTCCGCCTCCTTTAATTTACCTATTGGTTACCATTTTTAACGCTCTACTGGCCGGTTGCTCGTTTCCGGCCCAGTGGAAAGAGGCCATAGTGATAGGGTTCCATAAGCCGGGCAAACCCCGGCATCTGCCTAGTAGTTACCGTCCCATTAGTCTTCTTAGTTCCTTAGGGAAAGTATATGAGAGAATCATCCTCTGTAGACTTAGATCGGAAGTCGAGAGACTCAAAATCATCCCAAATGAGCAGTTCGGCTTTAGAGCCAACCATTCATGTTCCCATCAGGTGCAACGCCTCACGGAGCACATACTGATAGGGGCCACTGTGAGGGCTAAGAAGCATAGGACAGGAGCGCTCTTCCTCGATGTAGCTAAGGCGTTCGACAGGGTCTGGCACAATGGACTGGTGTACAAGTTATACCAGTTCAAGGTGTCGGACAGACTCGTACTCATCATACGGGACTACCTGACGAATCGCTCCTTTCGCTACAGAGTGGAAGGCGTCTTGTCAACCCCCCGCCCCATCAGGGCGGGTGTTCCCCAGGGTTCAGTTCTCTCGCCCATCCTCTACTCCATCTACGCTAGCGATATTCCTAGGCCGCGATCTAAAGTGCACCTTGCCATGTACGCGGACGATACCGCGCTTTACACGTCCTCTAAGGATCACTGGGAGATATACCAACGTCTCCAATCCGCAGTCGACTCCCTTGAGAGTTGGCTGCGGAAATGGCGGATCGAGGTAAACCCTGAGAAGAGCGTTTCGGTGCTCTTCGAACGGGGCCCCCCAAGGATCCTCCCGCGAATCAAACTCTTTGATAAACCGATACCTTGGAAAGACGAGGCAAAATACCTAGGAGTAACGTTAGATAGAAAGTTAGTTTTCACTGCGCATATTAGGACCGTTCGTAGCAGAGCGGCCTACATATTAGGTCGTTTGTATCCGCTGTTAGGCAAGCGGAGTAAAATGTCCCTTCGCAATAAGGTGACACTTTACAAAGCTTGCATACGTTCCGTCATGTCCTATGCGAGTCCCGCTTTTGCGCACGCTAATCTGAAACCCCTTCAGGTGATTCAGAACAGGTTTACACGGATTGCAACCGAAAAAAGAAGACCCAAGTCGGTACTCGTTGACCCCGACGACGCGTTGACAGTAGGTAATAACGTGTACGCGTAGGCATAATTGACACCACACAACATACAGACACACACCGTCTGTACCGGTATAGACGAGGTCCCAACTGAGTAAGTGCTCCGTTGCTCCGGCATTCTGCCGTCGGAGGACGCTAGTGTCCAAATTTCCTTAGCTTCCCTCCTGACTAACGACTCCCCGAGCCGAGGTCCGTGTCTCAATCTGAGACGCCCTCGGGACGTCGTTCCCCATGGGGGCCCGTCTGCCCCCCCCCTTGTTAAGGGTGGGTCTCCAGACCCACCCGCCCCCCGGTGACGCTGTAATAGCCAACAGGGCTAACAGTAATAATAGACAAACAAAAAAAAAATGAAAACCTATAAGTGTGATATATGGTTAGAATGGTTAGTAAGTACTCTGTTTAAAAAGTATTATTAAATGGACGTTTAATAAAAACAAGAGATGTATAAAAAATACAGTATCTAATATTGTATACTTATTAAAAACTTTAAATAGATGTAGATAGTAAAGGACAGAATTCGAAGAAATCCTGTCCGAAAGCTAAAGATTTTATCTCGGGAAATGAAGATAGCACCTAGAACCAATACGCTTATTTTATGAGATGACTTAAGACTTGCCGCCTTGCGCTTGGCGATGGTTAGTCTGGGCGGTGTGGGTTCCCGACTTATGGGTTCGACGTTAGGTCCTCTGCCTTGACCAGGCTTTAGTGCCGCCCAGGGCGTGGTTCGCGGTTTGACCAGAGCTGTTGAAACCGTTGGGTCGTATCGATTCATCATTTCTTAACTGATAAATTAAAGACGAATAGGGTGGTAAAATCAAAACAACTACTGAAGCGGTACACAAAGGGAGGTAACAAAATTTTTTACGATTGAGCAAAATTTTAATAAATAAAATGACCGTATTTATGCTCAAAGCTCTAAGGAAGCCTCCTTATTAGTCGACAAAGTGCAAAATGGGCATTATCCGACTTCTGTGATAGTTTGGTTAGCTATGAAGGAGTGACTGAGCCTTATTTTTGTAAAGTTCGCCTCTTAATAACAGGTATGTATAATACAGGTATGTATGCTATGCCAAGTATGGTCCTTCCAGCAAGATGCAAGGCAGAAGCAAATCAACAACTGATGCAGGTGCCGCGCTTCTTAAGCACATTTACGACGTATGGCAAAAGTCACAGAATGCAATTGGAGTTTTTTGTGATTTATCTAAAGCCTTTGATTGCGTGGACCATCAAACATTACTATGCAAATTTAATCACTATGGTGTGCGTAGGTCTGCGCTTGATCTTATTTCCTCTTACTTGAATAAAAGCATTCAGACGGTTGATGTAAGTAATTGAAAATCGGTTGGATCTCACCTAAAAATGGGTGTTCCACAAGGATCTATTCTAGGCCCTTTTTTATTTTTACTCTATATTAATGATTTGCCCTTTAACGTAAAAGGACTATGTGACATTGTACTTTTTGCTGATGATACCTCGCTTATTTTAAAGTTAGCGTAATAAAGCCAATTTTGACAAAGTTAACAGTACTCTCTCAAATGTTCTTCATTGGTTCGAAATTAATAATTTGGTCTTAAATAGTAAGAAAACTAAATTAATGGAATTTACATTTCCAAATGTAAAAAGTAAAAGTCGCGGGTTCGAATCCCTGCCCGTATCGGTTTATTTTTCATTCTATATTTATAGAAATTTAAATAAGTTTAACATGGCTATACATGTTTATAGACATTTTCAAACAAGTAAAAATTGTAGTTTACTCCTTAACAAAGAAGTGTTAGAACTGACTGACTCAACAACTTTCTTAGGTATAACTTTTGATAGGAAGCTCCAATGGAACCCACATCTCTCGACACTCGCAAGCAAACTCAGCTCAGTCGTCTTTGCAATTAAAAAAAGTAAGACAGATGTTAATACGGCTCGACTCGTTTATTTTAGTTATTTTCACAGAATTTTGTCTTACGGTATTTTACTATGGGGGAGCGCTGACGAAATTAATTCTATATTTATTTTACAAAAAAGAACTATACGGGCTATTTGTAACTTATGAGCTAGAGACTCCCTAAGAGATGTTTTAAAGAAAACGGTTTTCTTACGGTCGTTTCTTAATACATTTTTAATAACTTAATATACCTATATACGCCATAACTTAAATGAGTATATTAAAAAGCGCGACAGATATACGATCAATACAAAAAATAAAAAACGCCTAAATTTCGACTTCAAAAAGTTAAGAAATCCTTCTTGAGTATACGCTTATATAATAAAGTACCACAAGACATCTTAGATCTACCTTTTTTTGGTTTTAAATCTAAAATTAAAGGTATATTATTAAATAAATCTTACTATAACATCAAGTTGATCGAAATGTGTAAAAAACTTGGGTCATTGACTCATTCGCAGAGTTGATGTTATAATGTATAAGTCAAACATTGTTAAATTTCAATTAAAATGAACAACTGTTGAGTTTCTGGCCTGCTCTTCTCAGCAGAACAGCATTCCGAGCTGATGGTAGCTTACTTACGGACTGACGATTCCGACTAATTTAATGTAATTTACGATTGAAAAGTGCATGTAAATGCCTACTTGAATAAAGATATTTTGCTGCTGCTGCTGAAGACTGGTCGTCATCTAGTCCCAGTCTTAATGCGCTGAATTATGATTTATGGTCAGTTTTAAAGAGAACAGCTTGCTGTAAACGTCATGATAATTTGGAGTCCCTAAAACAATCAATACGATTAGCAGTGAAGAATTTCCCCATGGAAAGAGCGCGTGCTTCTATTGATAACTGGCCTCAATGTTTAAAGGACTGTATTGCAGCCAATGAACACCACTTCGAATAAGCTTTTTATATTTTTAATTGTTATATATTTGTGTATTAAACTAACATCCTGTATAAGTAATAAATGTTATTTGCAATTAAAAAAATATTTTATTTCTTTGTTACAATATTTATAGCAAGACTAAGTAAATACTTTCCTCATACATCTTATTTACTTTCGTTAAGTAATTACTACAATTTTAATGAACACTAACATGGTATGATTATCGGCATTGACGAAAAGCTTTGAGCAAAATTTGGAGGGGATAACTGCGCATCTAAACTGTCGCGCATACAATACTTTTGCAACGAATTTTTTTTTATTTATTTTAAATAGAAGGTAATGTAATAATTACCTAAAAGTCGTATTGTGTTAATTGAAAAATGATATTTTAAGAATTTGTTGATATTTATTGCCTACCTATGGTTTATGTTGTATCTAAGATATGATTTATTAAAATTTATGAGGATTACGTATAGTAACAAAAATACTATCAAAATTCATTCTTGTTCAAAGACTCAAACAAACTTACCAAAAATATAAAGATAAGGAAGTATAAAATAATAATGTAACAAAAAACAACAAAAAAAAATTAATAGCGATAATAGTTGAGTACTCCACTATACACTGGAAGTGAGCGGGGTGTCGTATCGGTGGGAGGAACCAACGCGTCCTTCATTCCTCGCTGTCCCCTCGGATAATTCAAACTTTTTAATAGGTATAGATTTTTGCGCAATCTAGACCGTCAGCGCTGTTTCGTGCCGATAGTTATACCCAGATTGAGTGTTCAGAAGGAGTCTATATTATTATGTGGAAATCCCTTACATTTGTATCGTAAATACATACATACTAGCTTTTCGCAACGACGTCGCAAGTTTTATTTCAACAGCTTCAGAAATAGTTGGAGTAAGTCTTTTAATTGCTTGTTATTTAACTGCAATATAATAATAACAAATACCTATCAACCGAATACAGAGTGTATTGTCTTTATGACTGCACCGTATGATAAGTACTCACTATTAATTACTGGGCAGGTTTTACTGGATTAGGAAGAAGATACGCGTACGAGAAATTAAGACCAGGGGTAAATAAAATAAACTGTTATTTGGTTAAAAATATAATGCTCTAAGATGTCAACAACAGAATATCAGTAAAATGCTATACTTATAGATACATACGAAATTTTCAAATTTTATTTAAAAAAATAAAATAAAAAATGTTTTTTTAATTTAATATTTCAGATAATTAAACCTGAGGATTGGTAAGTGGTGCTTTTGACAGTTGACATTTGTGAGGGACCCTCACATCTCACACAGGGGGACGGTCTCACATAACAGTCACCATCTTTCCTTGGAGGGGGGCGTGTACCTATGATGGTCTGCGAGCTTCCCGCTCACTTACCGTACGAACACAGCTATTTTACGGTGTAATAGTTACTTTATCCCGATTTTCTGTGACATATCTAATTGTACTAACAAGGTGGAACACACACATAAAAGCTTCAGTAAAATTTTTACAGATACTTTCAACGAACATTCAAGTTATATTTAAATTGATATTATCCAGGTAGTTTAATGACCAGATTATTATTTTAAGATTTAACTTAGACAAATAGAATAAAGCCCTATGATAAAATACACGTTTTAGTAATCACTACAAAAAACAAAACAAAAGCAAACTGGGATCCTGACACCAAAATAAACCTGACTTTAAGGACTTTTGAAGTGTAGGTAATATTAAGGCCCATTAACTATTTAAAAAAATGCTTCAATTATTAATAACATTATATTTATTTATATATATATGCGTCCATTACTTTTATGTTACATATTCTATTTTAACTTAAAAGAAATTTGATCAATATATATTTTTATTCAAAACGACGGTTGTATTTTGATATAAGTTTATTCAGGAACACATTAAATAATGTTTGTCGAGAATTATCTAAATATATACCTACATACTACTTACTACTACATAACTGTTGCCAGATACTTCTTTTTAGATTGTAATAAAAAGCAGTGTGGAGTTAGTTTATTATATAAATTAAATTATAAGTCATTAGGAACCCGCCCCGTCTTGTCTCGCGTGCAATTAGCTATCAAAGAGATTGAGAAGTGCGGTTAGAAAAACATGACAGTACAATTCTCGAATTGATCAAAATTGTTTTCATACACAAATACGATCGAAATCGAAAAAAACATGTAATTCAAACCTGACTTCTGACAATTACGACCACAACAATAAATAACATCTAAAATTTAGATGTTTAGATGAAGTCAGTTGATTTAGATTCTAAATCAATTATATATCAATTATAGTACCACATAACTTGAACGACTCGGTGTACCAATATATGTATGTCAAAGAGAGGAAATTAATTTGCATTTATAGAAATTACTTACATGTACAAGGATAAGTATCAATTTAGGTATGTTGTTGTAAAACAATCAATATAATACATAAGTACTCATAAATGAAAACAATAACGGTTTGCCATTTTGAGTAGTAATAATACTAAATGGACTCAAACGATCGCATTTATGGTCAATTATAGTGATGTGAGCAGCAGTGTCTACTGCATATCACTACAGATTATATTTTGAATATCACTACAGATTATATTTTGTAGACACTGCACTCGCTGGAAACCGGTACGAATGGGTTTTATAAACAAAGTGAGTTTTACATATTGCATGAAGTTTGTGTCGTTTCTACGAATTTCAGTAAAGTTGTTGGATATTGATTCAGATACCGAGTTTTACTTTAAATTAGTAAAGGATGCAATAGCTATGTATTGTGTGGTATGTCTTGTTAAGTTAGTTAGTTAGTTTTGTTTTGTGCATTGAATAATTTGTGCAGTTTAATAAGTTTTTTTTATTGGGACCTTTGCAATGAGATAACGACTTGAGACAGTAATAAAAATAATGATTGACAGATACTGAATAGGATGAAAGCATGAATAATTATATTTTTTTAATCAACGAAATTATATATGTCGGGGATAGATGCATATTAGTGACTTGCTCGTTCTTGATGGAATATTCTGGTACAGGATCCGAGGCGTAGGTCTCAGGCAATTAAACCACACACACAATATGACAATTCTTGTATTAAATGTAGGTAATCAATTCTCACAAATTACTTAGTAGGTATACAATTATCAGAGTTGCGTGAACTACCGATCCCGTTAGGGGGTCCGAACTGTAAGGCTCTCACTAATCAATTCCTCCTCGACTCAAAGCTCCCCAATATTTAAAATGTCTCCGGTGCCCCTCCAAACGATTCCGGTTACGTGACTCATTACGTCACGATGTTCACACCCCACTGTTACTATGATATCAATTGAGTTACTAATTATCGTTAAATTATCGTGATCTACGACACGGCCATTCTGACAAGTCACACGCCCTCGTGTGCACGTATCTTGCCACCTCCATCGAGTGAAGATAACCACGCCACCTCCATCGTGTGACGATAACCATGCCACCTCCATCGAGTAGCTTTAGGATTCGCGGTTGTCCTGGGATGTAGGGTCTGAAATAAAACAAATAACTCCAAGGATAACTTGCTCGGCTATTCTGACAAAACCAGTGAATGTCACGTCTCAGGTTTTTACTCTACACTCTTAACAAAAGGTGCGCACTACACCTTATTTACAACAGTTAAAAACTACTCTGATCATTAGATCCATCACTTTACAAAATCAATCATGATTTTACCAGACTTGCGTACTCAACTCAACTCAATACTTTTGCAATATGATACAGTCCATCGATCATATACAAACAACTACCATGAACCAGTCCATCGGTCATGTAGAACACACATCAGACCCATCGCCTATACGTGTTACACCACACGTGAGGTGCGGTCAACAAGTATGAGTAGGCAAGCTGTTATCTGTAGTGAATTCAATATCACTTTGCTCAACTAAAACATTTAGTTCCTGAGGGATCTTGTGATCGGAATGATTTGAAATAGACTTTCTAATAGAAAATTATTAATCATAACCTCTGATAAGATCTATAACGTACTCTGGACACTATAATCGTTGCCAGTTAGAATTACTGAGTTATTTAAACGTTAGCCACAAAAATTGTTTGCTACACATTCTGTGATCAGAGAACTCTCAGCACAAGAACCAAAACAATATGAAAATGACTCACCAAAGTCCTATAGTACCATTAAGGTAGCTTACGTGACCACTTCAACCCTTCTTTCTCTGTGGCTGCCTGCTGCTGGCACTGTATCGAAACTACTCGTACCCCTGTTGCACCTGTCGCCTTTACAACTTATTGAAAAAGGAAAAATCAGTTATAATAAGTTGAACATCATAATTGAAAATAAATGCCCACTCAACTAAAGCCTAAAGCAACTAAGCACCACTTTTCAATACATTTTAATCCAAAAATGTATTCTAAAAACATTATAAAACACAAAGCATGAATCTTATTCGTCACATATGGCTTTTCACTAAGCCCTACCAACAAACCTCCTGTTTGTTTCATGGCATTACTTTCAATTCCGAGTCCCACTGACTCCCAATTTGAACTAAGATTCACTACTATCACTTTTACTCAATCGCTTTTACTACAAGCTCTATTTCAAGTGGTACTTAACCCTCTGGCATCGCTATATATCAAAAACAAATGTTTTTTTTTAACTTTCTCTATCATAAGCTCTAAAAATGAAACTTTTGCAACCCTGGTCATTGTACAATTTGTCGCGTGTTGAATTTTATCTATGACATCTTACCACGATCGAATATTTCTAGTCTCTGTTACGGAAAACATTTACAAGACGTAAATAATAAGTTCTTACTTTTGCTAAATTAACTAACCGCTTTATTTTACAGCATTTACGGGCCTTGATCCGCAATAATACGCATTCACAATATACGATTAATTAATAATTGTAAGTTCGCCCGTGATTCCTACACATGTAGGTAGACAAGAAATAAAATATGCCGAAAATCGAATTACATTTTTTTTTTAAAGTCTTGTCTGGTCTTAATCGGTTGAATCTTTAGAGCTATCGCGTTACCATTGTTTTCCGACTTTAAAACAAAGTTATTTAAAACAAAAGTTTAAAACATTGTTTTTTGAGTTTAAAACAAACATTCACGTTTACGAAAATCCGGTATAAAATAATTTCGCGTCTTATCATACGTAACAAAACGACGTAAAGTTAAAGTAAAATAATTATCAGTAAAAATTAAAAAACAAGATCGTGAGGGTTGATCGCTAATCTCAAAACCAGTCATCGCAATAACAATAATAAAGTTCTTACCACTATATTTGATAGCTTAATTTTCTTTAACTATCGAGTATTTACCGCAAAAATTGGAAGTAAATCGAAACGAATTCATCTTTATGCTGCGACGTATCCGATGGTAGATAAATTGCTCAGACCTCAACGCGTTGCTCGCACCGTACTTTACCAGTACCGCTGCCATAGCTGCCATCGCCACGACCGCCGTTACCACCATCAGCAACATCAGCACCATCAGCACCATCAGCGCCATCAGCGCCTTCAGCGCCTTCAGCGCCATCAGCGCCTTCAGCGCCATCAGCGCCAGCCGCGCCGCTCCGTCACCGATAGCCGCGCCACGCCGTCATCGCCAGTCGCGCCGGTCCGTTACCGCCAGCCGCGCCGCGCCGTCACCGCCAACCGCGCCGCACCGTTACCGCCATCCGCGCCGCGCCGTTACCGCCATCCGCGCCGCGCCATTACCGCCATAATTTCTCATTTCTTTTCTTTGTTCATCAGCATCGATTTCTTCTTTCATAAAAACTTCACTAGATTTTTTTGATATGTGGGTAGATTTCAATGTTGAAGTTTCGAGATAACATAAATTTATTTTGATTGATTGATTGATTTACAACCATTGATTATCAATTATCGATTCATTGTATTGCTTCTGGAACTTCATTGTTATTATCTTGTAGTGTGCGTTTCAAATAATAAAATCACTTCATTTCTTGCTTGACGTGATTTGTAGCTTCAATAAACTTATCTTGCGGGTAGTTGGTGGTTTTGATGCCCGAGTGAATCCCACTTCTGATGTCGGGGATAGATGCATATTAGTGACTTGCTCGTTCTTGATGGAATATTCTGGTACAGGATCCGAGGCGTAGGTCTCAGGCAATTAAACCACACACACAATATGACAATTCTTGTATTAAATGTAGGTAATCAATTCTCACAAATTACTTAGTAGGTATACAATTATCAGAGTTGCGTGAACTACCGATCCCGTTAGGGGGTCCGAACTGTAAGGCTCTCACTAATCAATTCCTCCTCGACTCAAAGCTCCCCAATATTTAAAATGTCTCCGGTGCCCCTCCAAACGATTCCGGTTACGTGACTCATTACGTCACGATGTTCACACCCCACTGTTACTATGATATCAATTGAGTTACTAATTATCGTTAAATTATCGTGATCTACGACATATACAAAAAATGGATTTCTATGTTTACCTAACTTCTTTAATCCTTTAACTTAGCAAGGCAAGGAACAGATTATGTCTGCTATTTTCACCAAAGTGATATTTAACATTTTATCGAAAACTAGTATGGAACTGTAACAATAGTGTCAATTTTAGTAGTCAGTAGTGTTTTATTAAAATCGTATATTTTGTTGTGACAGTATTTTCTTAAAGTGACTGTTAAAGAGGATATACTTATTCTTATATTTCAATAAATTACTTCTACATTAAGTTACATATCATATATATTTTAAACTACTTACTTTCATCTGCCAATATAGATAATACCTTACTAGTTAATAATGCCTTTTTTCAAATTGAAATGGGTACTTTTTGCTCAAATATATTTAATTTTAAAGTAATAGTTGTTTCTTAAATGTTGTATTGGTACTTACTTGATGTTCCCTTATGTGTGTTGTAAGATAGTAATATGTCTAAATGCAGTATCTAATGTTGCAGTAAGTACTAAACATAAGGTCAAAATCAAGTGAAGATATGTCCAAATAATACAAAGACTTCTTGATAATTCCATCTTAAAAATTAGCGATCTTAAAAATATAAAGACTATACAGGTACGTGAAAGACTCTTTCATAGTTCCAGCAAAAACAACCCAAACAAAGGAACTTGCGGCAGAAATTTGATCTCCGTTCTAATATGTATTTGTTTGTTTGTAAACGGAATTGCCTCACATCCTTTAGTGGCGAAGAGACAATCTATTATGTTCGGCACTTCTTTTAACACGTAGTTATTTATAAGCTGTGTATAAATACGATGTACCTATATCCCATATAAAGTCTGTCATTTATCTGCAATATGGATTTTAGTTTTTCACAATGCAAAATAATGTAACTATACATATGTAATATAACTCCATATAAATTAATAATGCTTGATGTTAAATCAAAATACAAATCAAAGATTTATAAACGTGGCCTAAATTGTTTAAGAATAAAATTTTAATAAAATGTTAAAAGAGTACTTTGTTGTAATACGCATAATTTTACCCAAAAAAAAAAACATTATTAAATGAGTTGAATGATAGTATTTTCTTAAGATTTTCAGGAGTACTATACTATTTTTACGGATTTCACTCGTGTAAATTTTAAATTTACATTTTCAATTAAGCTCTACGTTTTGAACTCATGCAGCAATCGTGTTCACGGGAAGACGAGATGGAGGTGTCTGTCAGTAAGTTAATTAGTCATCTACCTCAAAAGGTTCCTAAGTTTTCGAGCGTATAGTTCAGGATGCACACAAAATTCATATCATAAGCGAGTAAGCGAGCGAGCGCACGGATTTTACAGAGCTCCATACAAATTATTTATTATCCATTAAAATAAAGAATAAAAGTGCATAGAATTGGTGAAATTGAATTAGGTAGTTGTTTAACTCTTAAAATATCAAAAGCAAACAGTCCCCTGTGTTATTAACAATAAAAACTGTGATAAAAAACTCAAGTGACGAGAATCGATAGTTTCTTTGTTTATGTGTTTGTGACTCATTCAAGTGACTTTGACCCGAACATTACCTTATATGGTCAGGAAAGTAACACTGTTTATTGTGCGGTATACGAGTTCTAATCCAAACTGTTTATTTAATTCATCATAAAGTTCTTAGTGTATGGTGGCCAAGTGGTATCACGAAGTGTAAGCCATTCCGCAATTGCGAGTTCAAACCCCACCTCACAACTAAAAATTTCTTTTTAATTTATTATTGTATATACCTATAGTTTTTTTTTTTTTATTTTGCTTATTTTTGTGGTTTTTTTTCTGTGTTATTACTCATAAAATAAAATAAAAAATAATAATAATTAAAAAAATAATAATAAGTAAATAAACTAAAATAAAAAACGATGATTTGTTTAGGTTGTAAAACAAAAGTGGACAGAGGTGAGAAGTTGTCGTGTGTGGCTTGTAAGGGTAATTATCACTATGCATGTTTGAATATATCTGCATCCGTATATAATGCCAATCACCGTGATATTCAGGCCAAGTGGAAATGCCCTTCTTGTTCTAACATAACAAATCGTAATAGAAGTAACAGAGGGGATGAGACCCCAACGAGGTCATGCCTTAATACTATGTCACTCGACGTTGATATCTCCCGCGACGATTCGTTGGAGCAGGCTAGTCAGATTTGCTTGGCGACGGATAATAATCAAACTTCACTAAATGCTGTCAATAATTTAGATATTTTACGCGAAATAAGAGCCCTCAGAGCTGAGTTCTCGACAATTAAAAATGATATTCACCAAGCGACAGCTGGAATACAAAAGCTTAACGACAAGTTTGGCGAAATGGAATTTAGATTTTCAGCAATAGAGGATCGACTGGCAGCCACTGAAAATAAAATATCTTTAGTCTCAAAGCTCCAAGTTGATTTGAATGTTGCCAAGGACACGATAGCCTCTCTTCAAAATGAAAATAATAAAAACGACCAGTTTGCAAGAATGAACAACCTTGAAATATCAGGTATACACATAACATCCGGAGAGAATCTCTATACCATATTGCACACTATCAGTAGTAAAGTTGGAATTCAAATCGATGACCGCGATGTTGATATCATTCAGAGAGTGAGGCGATTTGAGGTGAGCGATGTTTCCGTCAACAAGTCCACAAACTCTAGGCCACCTGCTATTATAGTCAAATTTACGCGCCGCATGTTCAAAGATAAACTCTTGGCAGCAGTTCGCGCGAGGCGAGGACTTACAACCGCTGACATCGGTATCTCTGGACCTGCAAATAATGTTTATGTGTCTGACCACTTGACTCCCCAGAATAAACTTCTTCTGAAACGTGCCCGCCAAATAAAATCAGACCTTCAATACTCCTACCTGTGGGTTAGAGACTGTAAAATATTAATGCGAAAAAACGATCACTCTAAAGTGATAT
This sequence comes from Napeogenes inachia, assembly GCA_959347355.1. NCBI lineage: Eukaryota > Metazoa > Arthropoda > Insecta > Lepidoptera > Nymphalidae > Napeogenes > Napeogenes inachia. The sequence goes on along the minus strand of OY365791.1, from coordinate 30,981,001 downwards.
TAATTTCAAATCAATCTGATCTCTCTAAATTAAAGTGACTCTTTGAGCTTCAAGTAAATATATATATTTTTCCAGACGATTGTTTGTTACCACTTGCATTTTTATATTTATATAGCACAATCTTCAAAAAGCATTGTATCACATATATTTGCCCTACCTTGATAAAAGAATTTAATTTTGTAAAAATATTTAAATGTAATCTTTGTTGCCTGCGACGAGCGAATTGTTTATATGAGTATATTCTATTATACAAAAAACACCATTGTTTAAATAAATGGCTTCTTATAAGTCATTATTAGGATACTACCAGAATGTTAGGGGCTTACGCACTAAGTCACACGAGTTCTTGAATCGAGTTACTCAGGTTGACTACGATTTCATATTTATTACAGAAAGTTGGTTAACATCAGATTTCCACGATAGGGAATTTTTCGATGCTGGATTTACTGTATTTCGATGTGACCGGTCCCACGCAGAGAGTGGCACTACGCGTGGCGGTGGTGTTATTGCAGCTATTCGCAATGAACTACAGCCATTCCTTCGTAATTGGCCGGGTCCATCGCCTGCTTCTTGTGAGTATATTTGGGTATCCATTCCAATTTGCAATAATCGTGACAAATATCTTAACATAGCTTGCGTCTATATACCCCATGGTACCGGCTATCGCGCTGCTCTGAGTGACTTTTTTGACAAAACTAGTACTATAATAAACGACCATCCGAACGATTTATTCTTGATAGCAGGTGATTTTAATGTTTCTGATGCTGTTTGGACTGGCTGTAATCTATCATCGAATATAATATTATCAAATAAAAATAATAATTATGCAGTTGAATTATTAACTGAATTTTTAAATTTTACTGGCCTAAATCAATCGAATGGTATATTTAATGTGAAAAAACGTATTCTAGATTTAATCATGAGTAATGTTAATTGTAAAACTTCAGCCGCCATCCAACCTTTAGTACCCGAAGATGCTCATCATAGAGCTATAGAAATAGATTTCGTTATTGATTGGACGTCACCTTTAAAATCAGCTCCTGCATACACATTTAATTTCGCTGCTGCTGATTTTGGCTCTTTTAATACACAACTAAAATATATTGATTGGCATACATTGTTCGGTTCGTCAGACGTTGAAACTTGTGTGAATATTTTTTATGATATTTTAAATCATTTGATAATTAAATTTGTGCCTCGTAAGCTAATAAAAAGATCGTGCCCGTTTCCAATGTGGCATAATAAACCGCTTAGAAAACTTTTGAATGAAAAAAATAAATATCACAAAAAATGGAAGACGTACCAAAATCCACTTGATTATGAAAGCTTTAAAATTTTAAGAAAACGTGCCAAATCCATGGAAAAACAATGTTTTACTGATTATATTAGATACGCAGAAAATAAAATTAAATCCCAATCTAGCTTCTTCTGGTCATATATTAAAGCAATAAAAGCTTCTAAAGGATTGCCACGCACCATGACATACAAGGGATTAACAACGTCGGATGGGCAGCAGATATGCGATTTATTCAATGAGCATTTTTATTCTGTTTTTGTGAAGCCACTATGTAACTCAACCGTACCTATAAACGCAGCTGAAGATACTGTAATTGATATCTGCTCACTTGATATTACTCACGATCTAGTGTACAAAGAGTTAAAAAATGTAGACATCACTAAGGGTTCTGGTCTTGACTATGTGCATCCTTTACTAATCAGTAGATGCGCTAGCGCACTAACTCTCCCAATTACTCTTATTTTCAAGAAATCTTTGAGCGAGGGTTGCTTTCCGTCTTTATGGAAAAGAGCTTGGATAACACCAATACCAAAAGGTAATGCAACTCACGACATTATAAATTACCGTCCTATATCTAAGTTGTGTCAGTTCGGTAAAATATTTGAAAAGATTATTTGCGCTAAGCTATTTAATACAGTACGACGAGTGCTTTCACCCAACCAGCATGGTTTTTATAGTGGTAGGGGAGTTGAAAGTAATTTGTTATCATTTACTGCGATATTATCTGAAGCCATGGATCAGAATCTTCAAGTAGATGCCATTTACACCGACTTTGCTAAAGCATTCGATAAAATCTGTCACAATACTCTGCTTTCGAAACTTCTCAAACTTGGAATTCACGGAGATTTGTTCCGTTGGATATCTTCCTATGTAACGAATCGTAGTCAAGCTGTTGTATTATCGGGCCTTTGTTCTCTTTATAAGGATATACCCTCTGGAGTTCCACAAGGCTCGCATTTAGGCCCATTGTTATTTACCTTGTACGTTAATGATCTTTCGAACTCGATTAATCACTCCAGGGTTTTGATGTATGCCGACGACACTAAAATATTTAGAATCATTCATGATGCCCACGATTCAGATTTGTTACAGCACGATCTTGATAGTTTTGTTGATTATTGTAAAAATAATAACCTCTTCCTTAATATTGACAAGTGCTTTGCAATAACCTATACACGTAAAAAAAATCCCATTCAAAAAGAATATAATTTATGTAAAAATGTTTTGTCAAAAATTCATGAAATTCGAGATCTCGGCGTTATTTTAGATTCGAAATTAACTTATGTTCCCCACATTGAAAGTATTTTAAATAAAGCGTATAAATTTCTAGGTTTTATCTTGCGTGTTGGCAAACCGTTCAAGGATGCTTTCACCTATATAAGCTTGTATAATAGCTATGTTCGCAGTCATTTAGAATTCGCTAGCTGCGTATGGAACCCATTTCAAAAAGTTCACATTGATAAAATTGAAAGATTGCAAAAAAAATTTATAAAGTCATTAGAGTATAGAATTGGAAATGTGTATACTGATTATATTAATTCATTAAAAATACACAAGCTATCGGGCCTTGCTGAAAGACGAGACTGTAACGATGCCGTGTATGTATTTAGGATTCTAAATGATATAGTTGATGCCCCATTACTACTTTCTAGTATCTATTTTCGTATTCCTCGCAGGCAAGAAAGAAGTGTGCGCAAAAAGGATTTATTCGTAATACCCAAAAGTAGAACAAGCTATACCGCAAATAGCTTCATACCACGGGCGTGCAAATTATATAACGATAGATTAAGTGATATCGATATATTTGGTACAAGCAAAAACAAGTTTAAAAAAGATGTAATGAGAGCATTAAATGAATAAACATTTTTTTTTTCTTATATATTAACTGAAATTGTAAGAGTTAAAATATTATTATTACTTTGTTTTTTATTTTTCTAGATTTGTTATTTTCTTTATTTTTGTGTTTAAATTCAGGGAACTATAGGTTTATTATGATTAACATGTATGTATTTTTTCTTTATTTATGTACAACTGTTTGTTCCTAAATAAAATAAAAAAAAAAATAAAAAAAAAAAAAAAAAAAATTCACTGACAGTATCATGAGGTCTCACAGTGCGGTCACAGACGTGGGATTTTACATTGTTCATGACTGACCTGACTTGACTGATTAACTTTGATTAACCAGGTGACAAAAAGTCTCCACACATCTTCTCTAATAAAATTGGGATGTTTTTTAATTTTAAGAGCTTTGCGGATCATTCTTGGAATGTAACGTTGTTCCTGAGAGGTCTATCAAATCTTATATTATGATTGGGCTTGTCTAATGTATATATATATATTTTTAATTTATATAAATATAGAATGAAAAATAAACCGGGCAGGGATTCGAACCCGCGACCTCTGGGAAACCGTTCCGTCGCTCTACCAATTAAGCTATCGTATCACTGTCCGTCTCGGTAATTTAATCATTCTATAGGTATATGTGATCGTCTTTATCCGGACGGAGGTGACATTCGATTTGTCTTCGGTTTACGCAAATTTGACCACGTTTCATATTTTCGGCGTCAACTGAAGTGGCTCCCCATCCGCCTTCGCCGGAATATGCATATATTGACCACGCTATACAACGTTCTTAAAAAATCCTCACCTCCTTATTTATACGTACGTTTCCATCTATCCTTGCCTAATAATCGCCCCAAAGGCTCCTGCATCAAAGTAAAAACTTTTGATATCCCCTCTTATAATACTACTTTTTTCTCCAAATCCTTTACTGTAAATGCTGCGAGGTTATGGAATTCACTTCCTAACGACATTACAAGTAGCCGATCTGTCCTTACTTTTAAAAAAAAATTAAAGCAACACTATCTGTCACTGTCTTAAGTTTTATGTTTTTTTTTTTTTTTTTTTTTTTTTTTTTATACAAAACTAGGTTAATGCTTGACTACATTCCACCTGATGGAAAGTGAAATGTAGTCTTAGGTGGTAAAGCGCATTAACCTAGCAGCCTATTCACTCTCCTCTTGAAGACACCCACATTATATTTTGCCGGAAATACCGACGCATTCAGATTGTTCCAGTCCTTCGCTGTACGCACTAAAAAAGATGAAGCATAGCGCTTCGTTCGGACAGGTGGAATGTCCACAACAAAGGGATGAAAACCTGCCGTGCGTCGGGACGTCCGGTGATGGAAGGGGGACGGGGGAATTAAATTGTGTAATTCCTGCGCACACTCACCAAAATGTATCCTATAGAATACTGAGAGGCTAGCAATTCTACGCCTGTGCTCAAGGCTTTGGAGGTCGGCTCCGACCAATTCGGGATACCCTATAAGCCTCTTTGCTCGCCTCTCAATTGAGTCCAGAACCGCAAGATGAGACTTTGCGGCACCAGCAAATATGTGACCACAGTACTCTACACACGACCGGATCTGTGCTTTGTATAAAACAAGAAGCTGTCCCGGTCTAAAGTACTGCCGAACCTTCGCCAGAACGGCAAGCTTTGCTGCTGCTGCTCTTGCTCTGGACTCAATGAACCGACCAAAGTTGAGGTTCGAGGAAATCTCTAAGCCTAACAACTGAAGCCGGTCACTGTATTCCAAGGATACATTCTGGAAAGTAGGAGCCAAGGTGAAAGGGCTCCTTTTGGCGGTGAATAGACACGTCTGCGTTTTGGTGGCGTTGAACTTGACAAGATTGGCATTGCTCCATGCGGAGACTGCCTGAAGAGTGTCATTCAAACGTTGCACCATGGCTTCTCTTTCAGACTGTACTTGATCTCGACTAGCCCGAGTACTCGGCAGATATCTTTCTACAACTGTGCTGTCGTCTGCATACCCATAGACACCGGGCTTCGACAGATCATTAATGTGCAGCAGAAACAGAGTTGCAGAAAGAACGGACCCCTGAGGCACTCCGGCATTTATTGTCAAGGGTTCCGAGGAACACCCGTCGACAACTACTCGGAGAGATCTGTGGCTCAGAAAGTCCGTTACCCAGCCGATCAGACCAGGAGATATACCGTACGCTGAAAGCTTGCTTATAAGGCTCGCATGCCAGACCCTGTCAAATGCCCTCGAGACGTCCAGAGAGACGGCGACCGCTTCTCCGTTCTTCTCGATGGCCTCGCCTAAAATGTGAGTAGCATACACTAGGAGGTCCCCAGTAGACCTATTACGGCGAAACCCGTACTGTCGGTCACTGAGGAGATCGTTACCTTCTAGGTATGCTAGTAGGCGCGAGTTCAATACACGCTCCATAATCTTGCAGAGTATGGAGGTGATTGAAATCGGTCTGTAATTGACAGGGTCGGCACGGCTGCCTTTTTTGGGCACGGGTTGCACATTAGCAAGCTTCCAGGATTTCGGCACTATTCCAGTCATGAAAGAGAGACGATACAGACGTGTCAGTACAGGAGACAACTCAGCTGCGCATGTCTTGAGCAGAATGGCTGGTATACCATCAGGACCACTGGCTTTATTCACATCTAAACGACACAATGTTCTCCATACCTCTTTGTTAGTGATGCGGATTTCAATCGGATGGACAAGAGCACGCTTACATGAGACCGGGACCACGACTTTCAAGTAGAAGTACCGAAATAGACGCGTTAGCACTGGTGTCAACTCAGGGGCACATGTTCGTAGCACAACTGGAGAGATACCATCTGGCCCACTCGACTTATGAACTTCCAAGGAAAGGGGAGTTATTCGGATGAGTTTTTGAAGAAAAACTATTTCCGGCATAAGGGTCGGACACCGCAAGATGATAGGCGGTGCCTTCCCCTGGTCGTCCAAAGTCGAGTTTGAGGCAAAAAGAGTGCCCAAGAGATCGGCTCTCCCTTTTGCCGTGTGGGCCAAAGAGTCGTTCCCAGTGTCCAGTGGCAGCAGGGATGGCTGACAGAAGTTTCCCAGACTGGCTTTGGAAAGTGCCCAGAACTTGCGCGTGCCAGGTGGGTACTTTGCCAGCTTATCCCCAATTTTGACTACATGCTTGAACTTAGCTCTAGTAATCTTCCGTTTGAAGAATCTGGAGGCACGATTAAATTTCCTCTTCAGAACTCTACAGTTCGGATCCTTAGTGACTATCGCATTAGCCCAAGCTGGATAAGCCATCCGTTTATCAGCTGCTGTAGCCCAGACAGACGCATCAAACCATGGCCGCGATCTGCCACCAAGGTACCACAGAGCTTGGTACAAATAGTTCCATGCCCTGAAGTATCACATCAGCTACAGCCGCAGCGCAGTCACTAGGATCATTGGAAGGGAAACAAATCGGCCCCCATGGATACGATGCAAAAAAGGATCGCATTCCGTCAAATGGGCCTATAATTGGCAGGATCGGCACGGCTGCCTTTTTTGGGCACAGGTTGCACGTTGGCAAGCTTCCAGGATTCCGGCACTTTTCCAGTCTTGAAAGAGAGGCGATACAGACGTGTCAATACAGGAGACAACTCACCTGCGCATGTCTTGAGCAGAATGGCTGGTATACCATCAGGACCACTGGCTTTATTCACATCCAAACGACACAATGTTCTCCATACCTCTTTGTTCGTGATGCGGATTTCAGGCATCGAAATACCGCAGTGAGGAAGATGTGCTGGAGAAGCATTGCCAGTATATAGATGCGAATTATCAGCAAACAGAGAAGCAAATACATTCGCTTTCTCTGTTGCTGTGTGGGCCAGGGATCCATCAGGCTTCAGCAGAGCAGGCAGTGAGGGTTGGCAGAAGTTCGACTCGATCGCTTTGGCAAGAGACCAGAAAGCTCGACTGCCAGTTGGTCTGACAGAGAGCTTTTCGCCATTCTTAACGATCCGATCAAGACGAGCCTTCCGCAATGCCTTTTTATAGGACTTGGCAGCTTGGTTAAAGGCTCTCTTCTTTGTACTTACATCCGGAGTTTTGTGGCTTCGAGCATCAGCCCAAATGAGGTATGCCGAATGTTTACGGTCATGTGCATGACGACATTCGGCATTAAACCATGGGCGAGCTTTGCCACCGATGGGTACGTCAGCAAAAGGAATAAAATACTCCATTGCCTCATGCACAACATCGGTTATAGCATCCGCGCAACTCGACGAATCCAAAGAAGAGAAGCAGACCTGCCGCCAAGGATAAGACGCAAAAAAGTGCCGCATCTCATCCCAATCTGCTGACTTGTATTTCCATACTCGCCTAACACCATGTGGTTCGAAAGCTGGTGGGGAATATGTAAATACAGATTTCACCAGACAGTGATCGGAGGTTCCCAAGGGGGACGTGACCTCTACACGATACCTGTCCGGATCAGTTGTCAGCAGAAGGTCCAGGCAATTGGCTGTATGGCCTTCCACATCTGGTACCCTTGTCGCTTGCCTCACCAGCTGAAAGAGGTCCAAGGACAACGCAAAGTTCCGCGCTTCTCTTCCAGCATGGTCGGTCTTCTGGTACGGGAACAGCCAGTCCTGATGACAGGCATTAAAGTCCCCCAGAAAGACGAGCTGCGCCGAAGGGTACTGATACAGAGCCGTATCTGCAGCCTCACTGAGATACTCAAATAAACGAGTTGTCTCCTGGTCACCGCTGTGCGAACGGTAGACACAGGAATACAGGATTTTTTCGTTTCCTGTGTCCACTAAAACCCATAGGGAAGAAAAAGTGGGGTCTTCAAGGTGACGGAGACGCTGAACACAGAGGTCGTTCCGCGCGTACACACTGACTCCGGCCCGTGAGCGAAAGTTGTGCTCTAACGAGTAACCGGGATAATCCAAGTATGCAGCGCTCAAAGGACATTGTATCTGCGTCTCCGTCAAAAAGAGCAAGTGTGGCTGCTCTGTCTCCAGGTGGTGGTGGACAGCTAAAAGATTTGAGTGCAAACCCCTGATATTAGTAAGGTGCACTTTATATGAGGAGGAGTGCAACCGCTGTGTCAACTTGTTTCTTTTTGTTACCTTTTTCATAATAAAAAATAAATAAAAGTGAATAGGGATGGGAAATGGCAGTTGAACGAGACGGTACGTATCGAACCCGACGTCGAAATTGGTGATGTCTTGCCACTGGGAGGCTAGTCTGGAGACTGCGGGGACGCCCGAACCCCCCCAGGGATCGCCATCGGGCCTCCTCGTCTGGTCGCCAACCAGCACGATGGAGCCACCCTGGGATTTTTCACAGCTGGCGGGGCAGCCTTTCGTGGTTGGCTATCCCACTAATTGGGCCCCCAACTATCTGCGGGCGGCCAGCGGAAAGCCGTCGCTTCGGATCCCGCTACCCTCCTCGACTAGACACCCGACAAAACAAACACCAACCCGACGTCAGACCGGTTCGCCAACGCACCGCAACTGTTCAGACCCATTTCCCATAAACGGCTTCATCGAGCAACGTGCCAGAACACAACTAGGTCGTTTTGCGGCGCGACTCTGCCCGATGGGTGGTAACTTTGCCGGCGACCGGTTTATGTAAGCGATCTATATTCTTTAATTATATATGTATTATAGCTATTATATTTGTCATTATATATTTTACTGAATATTTATTTATGAGTGTATGTATTGTATTGTATTGTATGTAAGTGTATGTATTGTATATATTGTTAAAATTTATGTGTACCTATTTCTGCCCTCACAAATGTTCTTTTCCAACTCTCATGGGTAGCTGGAAGAGATCTCTTTATAGGGATAAGCTTATCCTATGTGTACTTTTATGTAATTTTTTTTGTTGTTTATGAAATTTCTGGTACATGAAATAAATAAATAAATAAATAAATCTATTAGGCGTCTTTCGAAAATCCTAACCAATATATCCTAACCTATATATAGGTATGTTTATAGTTATTTATATATATATACATGTAATATTAATGTCGGGAGCACGTACCGACTAGTAGCTACGAATGTGTTATGTGTCTAGATTGTGTTCGAGCGCTACGGAAATTGCAGAATCTAGATTGCAGCGGCCGGTGCAAATCTTGCAATTGTATAAAATATTCAAATATAGGTACATAGTTTTTTTATAATAATTATATATTTATGTGCGATTTGAAAATTTTGTATGTCTTTTATGTCTAGTGTTAGCATTGAGTATAAAATATTGTTTTTAAATATCAATTATATTTTTAATTCGAATGTAATCCTTTTATTAACTATACATAATAAAACTTTGTAGTTTTTTTTATTTAAACGTTTTAATGTTTATTACCGCTAGTTTAAAAAAACAACTTTGTATTCAGTTGCCATCAAGAAAACATTTAATCTTAGACAGATTTCTGCTATCAGCGAGTCCTCACCGTTACGATTTATAAAGGGGAGACAAAAGTTATAGCCAACATTAATTGTCTCCTCATTTTCATTGAAATGAATTTATGAAGATTGAGTTTACATTTTTCCTTTTTTAAGTGAAAAGTAACTTGCAAATAATTTTTTCTATAGTTATTTTTTTTTTTACCTAAATAATTAAATGTTCAGAGAGACGAAGTTTCTTAGCATTTCATAGATTCACCGTGCGGGTGCCGGGCCCATCACGTTGCAAGGAGAGGAGGGCAAGCACTGTCTGGGACTTGCGATCCAGAAGTAGGTTTATGGGGCCCCTTTATTATGCGCAAAAACGCTCACCTTTACCCTCCACACTCCTCACCCTACCTAACCAAAGTTGGAAAGAATCTACTAATGCCGCCTTTGAAATACGTTCTAGAAATGAACCGATGCTTGTTCTAGAAAGGTCAAGATCTTTAAGTAGGCTATAAAGAGATTTTGCTGTTATACCTCTCGCTATGTCTTGAACTTTCCTTCTTGATCCTAGCCCTACTTTATTGGTTTGAGCACCTATCATAATATTTTTATGGAATTGAAGTCGTGATTCCAGCTCTGAGGCAATTTTGTCTTTTGGGAGAGAAGTTACAGTATCATCTTTAGATTTCCCGATGATATGTCTTTTGGTAACTCTTAGATGTTTGTAGAGCTCCGACGGTTTCTTTAATTTTAATCCAAAATTGTTTCGGTCTCTAAATAAGGTTGAAGAGTCCGCTGAGTGCGCTAACCCGAGCCATAACTTCAATGTCTTTATGACGCTGGCATCTAACTTTGACAAAAGGGTTTTTTTAATATAATATACGAGGAAAGGCCAATTTAGACGTGATGTTAAAAAAATATCGTAAATCCAAGCTTTTTTGACGTTACTTATTGGTTGGTTGTCTACCTTTTTGAGATAATTTAAAAAGCTATCGACTATTACATCCAACGATGGAGTACGGCCTTGGTAATCGATTTTTTCACCTAAAAATTTAAACGGAGCTGCTTCCGTAACCGTACAAACGCACTGACCACCTATTATAAGACCCGGATCGTAAGAGGTATATTTGGTATTCCGTCTACCCAGACACAGACTAAAACATTTACTTGGTTTTGTCCTCTGTGTATTTGTTGTTGAATTTAAACTGATAACTCCACTTTTTTTTTCATTTCTAATTAATTTGTCTATTAAAATATTAATAACTATTTTTTATTTAAAATATTAATAATTATTTTATTGATTTCCTCCAAAGTTGGTGGGTTGGCATGAAAATCTTCAGTAGGAGTATCAGGTTTGTATTCGTTTGGATCCCCATATAGTCTTTGGTTTTCAGGCACTTCGTATGTGCTTTTATAATGATCGAAAATTTGCTCGTTGGTCAAGAGAAGCTCACCTTTCTAATCTTTGAAAATGTTTTTTGCGTATTTAAAAGGATTTTTATCAAAGTCTACTTTATGTTTTGCCCGATCAAAGCTATCACGATTTTTTGTTACTTGATTTGTTATGCTTTGGATAAGTTTAAGAATTGATCGCAATGGCCTAGACAGTAAGTTTTGATAATATATAAGAAAAATAAGAAAAATACCCCTAGGACAGTCCGAGAAGGGGGGCGGAGGAACTGTCCACCGGTTGACAATAACGGCGAAAACGGTGCGATAACGGAACTGGAATGCCCTACGTTTGGGAATAATTACAAAAGACGAGCCTGGTTCAGGTACTCGATGCGCAAGTAGAAACTTTCCAAAATACTATTTACGACTACTTTAGTGAGCACTATCCACCTAAGAATCGTTATGCTCACAAAAATAAAGAAAACGGTTTTTAATTTAAAATGAGGAGGAAAAAAAAAACCTCATAAAGAAACTTCGTATAGCCAAAGCCATAGGTGGTAATCCACTTAGTCACCAACTGTCTAGGGCATCGAGATCAATTCCTAAACTAATCCAAGGCATAACAAATCAAAAAACAAAAATCGCTATAGCTTTGATCGGGCAAAACATGAAGTAGACTTTGATAAAAATCCTTTTAAATACTCAAAAAACATTTTCAATGATAAAAAAGGTAAACTTCTCTTGACCAACGAGCAAATTTTTGATCATTATAAAAACACATACGAAGTGCCAGAATACCAAAGACTATATGAGGATCCAAGCGAACACCAACCTGAGACTGCTACTTTTCGTGGCAACTTTGGAGGAAATCAATAAAATAATTAAAATGGAACCATCTACGTTAGCACCAGGGCCGGATGGTATCCGGAAAACCATTCAAAACCACTTAATTATAACGTTGGTTTATTTCAGGGCTGTTGTATTTCTCCTATTATATTTAATATAGTTATTAATATTTTAATAGAATGTTATTAATATTTTAATGAATATAAGTGGAGTTAGCGGTTAAAGTTTAACAACAAATACACAGAATCCAAACTAGCTGTTGCAGATGATCTCGCGATACTGACACGTAATCCGAAACAATGTCAGGTACTTTTAAATGTAGTTGAGGATTTCCGTACGTGGACAGGTGGATTGCGAGCAAAACCAAATAAATGCTTTGGTCTGTGTCTCGGTAGACGGAATACCAAATATACCTCTTACGATCCGGGTCTTATTATAGGCGGTCAGTGCGTTAGTACGGTTACGGAAGTGGATCCGTTTAAATTTTTAGGTAAAAAAATCGATTACCGAGGCCGTTCTCCATCGTTAGATGTAATAGTCGATAGCTTTTTAAATTATCTCAAAAAGGTAGACAACCAACCAATAAATAACGTCAAAAAAGCTTGGATATACTATATTTTTTTAACAACACATCTAAATTGGTCTTTCCTCGTTTATAATAATAATAAAACCATCTTGTCTTGTTGTTGTAACTTCTCTCCCAAAAGACAAAGTTGCCTCAGAGCTCGAGACACGAATTCAATTCTATAAAAAATGATGATAGGTTTTCAAACAAATAAAGTAATGCTAGGATCAAGTAGGAAAGTTCAAGACATAGACATAACAAAATCTTTTATTCGACAAGACTAATATGATAACTACTGACTCTACGCGATGAGCCTAGAAATTCAAAACGAATGGGTGACATGAACGAGTAGGAGATTTTTGTATTTCACTAGTTTTGAAGTCCACCTCAATTTATGATTAACCTCAGCAAATTTAAAATCTTAATGCATTCCAAATGACTCTCCCAGATCAAAATAATTTAGTAAGATGGAGCAAAGCCACCGGAAAGTCTTGCAACATCTGTGGGGAGGCAGTAGGAACCGCCAAACACTTATTAGTAGGGTGTAGGGTACTTCTAGATATAGGTTAATACTCGCGTCGCCTTCTAAATCGCCTTCGCGTTACTTCTAGTTAATTGTACGGGAAGCGGTTAGTCCGATTCGGCGGGGAGATCTGTGTTTGACTTTGCTCTGACAAATGGTCTGTCCCAATTGGTAAAGACGCACACTCGTTTACCGGACGTGGACAGCCATATGCCCTCTTTGTTGGATCTTCTGCTGACTACACATTCCGGAAAGCACCAAGTCACTGTCAAGGCTCCCTTAGAGTCCTCTGATCATTGCTTGGTACGGAGTGTAGAGCCCATGGAACGCCGAGCTCGCACAAGACCTGCAACTCGACGCGTTTGGCACTACAAGTCAGCGGATTGGGACGGAATGCGATCCTTTTTTGCATCGTATCCATGGGGGCCGATTTGTTTCCCTTCCAATGATCCTAGTGACTGCGCTGCGGCTGTAGCTGATGTGATACTTCAGGGCATGGAACTATTTGTACCAAGCTCTGTGGTACCTTGGTGGCAGATCGCGGCCATGGTTTGATGCGTCTGTCTGGGCTACAGCAGCTGATAAACGGATGGCTTATCCAGCTTGGGCTAATGCGATAGTCACTAAGGATCCGAACTGTAGAGTTCTGAAGAGGAAATTTAATCGTGCCTCCAGATTCTTCAAACGGAAGATTACTAGAGCTAAGTTCAAGCATGTAGTCAAAATTGGGGATAAGCTGGCAAAGTACCCACCTGGCACGCGCAAGTTCTGGGCACTTTCCAAAGCCAGTCTGGGAAACTTCTGTCAGCCATCCCTGCTGCCACTGGACACTGGGAACGACTCTTTGGCCCACACGGCAAAAGGGAGAGCCGATCTCTTGGGCACTCTTTTTGCCTCAAACTCGACTTTGGACGACCAGGGGAAGGCACCGCCTATCATCTTGCGGTGTCCGACCCTTATGCCGGAAATAGTTTTTCTTCAAAAACTCATCCGAATAACTCCCCTTTCCTTGGAAGTTCATAAGTCGAGTGGGCCAGATGGTATCTCTCCAGTTGTGCTACGAACATGTGCCCCTGAGTTGACACCAGTGCTAACGCGTCTATTTCGGTACTTCTACTTGAAAGTCGTGGTCCCGGTCTCATGTAAGCGTGCTCTTGTCCATCCGATTGAAATCCGCATCACTAACAAAGAGGTATGGAGAACATTGTGTCGTTTAGATGTGAATAAAGCCAGTGGTCCTGATGGTATACCAGCCATTCTGCTCAAGACATGCGCAGCTGAGTTGTCTCCTGTACTGACACGTCTGTATCGTCTCTCTTTCATGACTGGAATAGTGCCGAAATCCTGGAAGCTTGCTAATGTGCAACCCGTGCCCAAAAAAGGCAGCCGTGCCGACCCTGTCAATTACAGACCGATTTCAATCACCTCCATACTCTGCAAGATTATGGAGCGTGTATTGAACTCGCGCCTACTAGCATACCTAGAAGGTAACGATCTCCTCAGTGACCGACAGTACGGGTTTCGCCGTAATAGGTCTACTGGGGACCTCCTAGTGTATGCTACTCACATTTTAGGCGAGGCCATCGAGAAGAACGGAGAAGCGGTCGCCGTCTCTCTGGACGTCTCGAGGGCATTTGACAGGGTCTGGCATGCGAGCCTTATAAGCAAGCTTTCAGCGTACGGTATATCTCCTGGTCTGATCGGCTGGGTAACGGACTTTCTGAGCCACAGATCTCTCCGAGTAGTTGTCGACGGGTGTTCCTCGGAACCCTTGACAATAAATGCCGGAGTGCCTCAGGGGTCCGTTCTTTCTGCAACTCTGTTTCTGCTGCACATTAATGATCTGTCGAAGCCCGGTGTCTATGGGTATGCAGACGACAGCACAGTTGTAGAAAGATATCTGCCGAGTACTCGGGCTAGTCGAGATCAAGTACAGTCTGAAAGAGAAGCCATGGTGCAACGTTTGAATGACACTCTTCAGGCAGTCTCCGCATGGAGCAATGCCAATCTTGTCAAGTTCAACGCCACCAAAACGCAGACGTGTCTATTCACCGCCAAAAGGAGCCCTTTCACCTTGGCTCCTACTTTCCAGAATGTATCCTTGGAATACAGTGACCGGCTTCAGTTGTTAGGCTTAGAGATTTCCTCGAACCTCAACTTTGGTCGGTTCATTGAGTCCAGAGCAAGAGCAGCAGCAGCAAAGCTTGCCGTTCTGGCGAAGGTTCGGCAGTACTTTAGACCGGGACAGCTTCTTGTTTTATACAAAGCACAGATCCGGTCGTGTGTAGAGTACTGTGGTCACATATTTGCTGGTGCCGCAAAGTCTCATCTTGCGGTTCTGGACTCAATTGAGAGGCGAGCAAAGAGGCTTATAGGGTATCCCGAATTGGTCGGAGCCGACCTCCAAAGCCTTGAGCACAGGCGTAGAATTGCTAGCCTCTCAGTATTCTATAGGATACATTTTGGTGAGTGTGCGCAGGAATTACACAATTTAATTCCCCCGTCCCCCTTCCATCACCGGACGTCCCGACGCACGGCAGGTTTTCATCCTTTTGTTGTGGACATTCCACCTGTCCGAACGCTTTTACTGCGTACAGCAAAGGATTGGAACAGTTTGCCTGCGTCGGTATTTCCGACCGACTACAATGTGGGTGTCTTCAAGCGAAGAGTGAATAGGTTGCTAGGGTAATGCGTCTTACCACCTAAGACTACATTCCACTTACCATCAGGTGGAATGTAGTCAAGCATTGCCCTAGATCGTGTAAAAAAAAAAAAAAAAGATCCCTAAAAAAGGTGATAGCTCGGACCCAGCTAACTACAGACCTATCGCCATTACCTCTCTTCTCTCCAAAGTAATGGAGAGCATCATCAATAAACAGCTCCTAACCTACCTCGAGGATCACCAGTTGGTCAATGACCGGCAATATGGCTTTCGCCATGCTCGATCGGCTGGTGATCTTCTGTTGTATCTTACACACCGTTGGGGAGCTGTTATTGAAAGCAAGGATATGGCGAAAGCCTTTGATCGTGTATGGCACAGGGGGCTTCTTTCGAAGCTACCTTCCTATGGGCTTCCCGAGAGTTTATGCAAGTGGATCACCAGCTTCCTCACTGGGCGGAGCATATAGGTCGTTATCGACGGTTTTTGCTCGGACCTTAAGCCCGTGAACGCTGGTGTACCAAATGGCTGCGTGCTATCCCCAACTCTGTTCCTCCTGCACATCAATGATATGTTGGATATCTCCAACATACATTGTTATGCGGATGACAGCACTGGGGATGCGGTATATTCCGGCCGTGCAGATCTCTCTCGGGAAAACGTCGATGAGTGCCGAAAGAAACTTGTGTCTTCTATGGAGACTTCCTTGGGGCTGATCTCTGAGTGGGGTGAACTGAACCACGTTCAGTTCAATCCCCTAAAGACACAAGTTTGCACGTTTACCATTAAAAAAACCCCATTTGTCGTATCACCGCTCTTAGAGAGCACTCCCCTCATTACCTCGCCAAGTATCAGAATACTGGGTCTCGACATTTCGAGCGATTGTCAGTTTCGTGGTCATCTGGAGAGCAAGGACAAGTTGTGCCTCGAAGAAATTGGGAGTGATTAATAGAGCGAGGCAGTATTTCAAACCTGGCCAAAGACTTGCGCTCTATAAGGCGCAGGTCCGGCCACACATGCAGAACTGTTCTCATCTCTGGTCCGGATCACCCCAATATCAGCTTCTACCACTTGACCGCGTACAACGGAGAGCCGTTCGGATTGTCGGGGACCCGGTGCTCTGCGAACGGCTGGACTCTTTGGCATTGCGTAGAGACGTGGCTTCTTTGTGCGTCTTCTACCGCATTTACAATGGGGAATGTTCCGAAGAACTATTCGATCTGATGCCTGCCGCCGAATTTCATCACCGCACAGCGCGCCATCACCTCCAATATCATTCTTACCACTTGGATGCGTGGCGATCCTCTACTTTGCGGTTTTCAAGGACTTTTTTTCCACGTTCCACTCGCTTGTGGAACGAACTCCCTTCGGTGGTATTTCCAGATAGGTACGACATGGATACCTTTAAAAAAGGCGTCTACTCCTACCTACATAGCCGGCAACACTTGTGAATCCTCGGATGTTGCAAGAGTTCATGGGTGGCGGTGATCACAAGTCATCTGTAACCCACCAGCACGTTTGCCCTCTTCTTCCATAAAAAAAAAAACTCTATTCTAAAATTTGAGGCGCGTGATACTTGTGGAGCTCACTGTGCCCTGGGAAACAAATATCCCAAGGGATCACACATTTAAGTTTAATAAGTATTACGAACTGACAAAGTTACTGTCTGGCAATAAATTTATAGTTATCTTGTACGCAGTAGAAGTGGGAGCGAGAGGTGTAACAGCGAAATCTCTCCATAATTTACTTAAAGACCTTGGCCTTTCTAGAACCAGCATCAGTACATTTCTCGAACGTATTTCAAAGGCGGCATTAGTTGGTTCTTTCCAAATTTGGTTAGGTAGGGAGAGGAGTGTAGACAGTGAAGGCGAGCGTGTTTGCACAGCATAAAAGGGCCTCTTTAACCTACACCTGAATCTTCAGGTGTAGGTTAAAGAGGCCCTTTCATAAGAGCAATAGCTACTACATTGATACTGCTCTTATTATTTTTAATTTTTTTAACATACGGTAATGTTTTATATTTTTTCTTGTTATCTTAGTGTAAATTATCGTCACTTAGCGATATTAAAGGCTATAAGACCCTCCTGTGATTTTTGTTCTCATCGAAGATCTTTTTAATTCCCAACACTTCTTTCCTTGCAACGCGATGGGGCTGGTAACCGCACGGTGCCACGCCGGTGCCGGTGAATACATGGAATGCTAAGAAGCAACGTCTCTACAATCAATAATATATAATAAACTAATTCACATATTATTAATACAAGGAGAATGATGCATAATAATAGTATACAAATAAGTATCTAATAGTATTATTTATATTATTACACTTATGTTGTCTTAGTTGTCTTTAGTTAAAAACTTACTCCTTCATTTGTTTAAAAAATCTTTTTAAACAAATTTAAAGTTTTGACTTTCGAATGAACAGATGCAAAGCGTTCTGAAGTTTTGTGGTATGTATTGTGAATGAGTGTTTACAAAATTTGGAATTGTGGACAGGCATTCTGATAATTAATTTCTCCTCCCTCCTCTCCTCCCAAAGAATGTGGGTGCGCCCATGGAGACCCGAAACAGATAGAAATCTGAAGGTGCAAGGTCAGTGCTAAACGGCGCATGTATTAATAGCTGGGAGGTAGCCATACTACCTAATTTATGTGGCCGAAGATATGTGTTATCGTGGTGAACGACCACACCCTTTCTATTAATCAATCCCGCCGGCTTTCTTTCAAGTTCTTTCTTTAATCTCATCAGCTGTTGGCAGTAAAGATCCGAAACGATGGTTCTCCCTGGCGGTAAAAGCTTATAGTTAACAATGCTCGTCCATACACACAGCATCACCTTATCACTTGACATTAAAATTTCAGGATTGCAAACGCTCAAACTGATTTTTTCCTAGTCTTATTGACACTGAATGAAGTCCAAGACCGTCACATTTTTTTTTCGCGGCTTGCGTCGCATTTTATCCTTTTTTGTAATAAAACTTTAAAATGTATCGAATTTCTTTATTAAATTCCCTCTTTTTGACAGAAAGACAATCAAATAAAAAATGGCGGGAAACAACATTTAACTCAATTGTTTCCTTTTTTTAAGATAAAACTGTTTTAATCTCATTAAAACCAGCCAGATACAATCAAAGATTTTTTTATTACATGTTATACATATTATTTGCGAAAAATCTTGTTCCCCAACCTATTACTATATAGGTACGAGCCAAAACTCGGCGCATACAAGATCAATACATTTAGGAGATAGATCTCCTAGTTACTAGAGTAACAGTTACAGTATAAATAATACTAATATCATATAATAATAATATTTAATTATATTGCGTATGAAATATGTACATAGTAATTAAAAATATGAAATAACAATAAATTCACTACATAAAAATTTGATTACATATTTTTATGTGTGTGTATTTGATTCCCTCACTATGTGTGTGTGTACGGAATCAAGCTTTCTCAATGTAGTGAAGCGATTTATTATATATGTGTTTTGGAAACGCGTCCTTAAATTAAAATCTTTTAAATTCTAATCTATTGTTCTAAGATACCCCATTCATGCATTTTTTCAAAACTACTATTTAATTAGGTAAACATGGAATCTAAATGGGGGTCGGCACATTTCAAAACTGCGGTACACGTACGGATGCTAAACTTGGAAATTTATGGCAAAAGCCAAGCACAAAATCGTCATCAGGAATGGAGAGAATGTTCAGAATAAAAAAAAAGTGTCAAGATACTATATATACAAAATAAGATCTATACAAGAGATAAATAGACAGACGGAAAGACCGACGAATCATAAACTATAGTAGTAACAATAAACCTAGTACAAAAGATAACATACAATTATTGTAATGAACTCTATAGGCTGCAGAAACTGATTGGTTAAATTTGTCACGTAACGAAATGCGGTAGAAATGCTGTTTGCGTGTGTTTGTATGTGTGTGTGTGCTGTCCAATAATCACATTTTTTTTATTTTATTTGTATTTTATATACACTGTGTAATTTATATGTATTTATCTATAAATATAAAAAAGCCCCCTATCACAACGCGCGATAAGGAACTACGTTCGAGTGTACTTAACCATTTATATGTCCTCGGAAATATAAAGGAAATAGCAATATTTTTGAAAAACATTTAATAAAATCATCTCTTTTCTTTTGTTCTCATCGGGTTGATAAGAAAATACAATAGAAATCCCTTTTCCTAAACAATACTTTTCCTCGACAGAGACGAAGATTTATTTTTACATAAATTGCATAAATAGATTTTATAAATTGTATCTTTGTAGGATTCTGTAAGATTTTATGGAAACCAATTTACTACTTTGAAGTAAAAATGACAAATGCATTATTATTATAACGCAGGGTTTGAAGGTTGTACTATGTTTAAAATTATAACGACATTTGATGACTATTACAAAACAAAAGTAAAAAAATAATTAATTAATGGACCAAGCCCAAGTCTTAAAAGTAT
Organism: Napeogenes inachia; assembly: GCA_959347355.1. NCBI lineage: Eukaryota > Metazoa > Arthropoda > Insecta > Lepidoptera > Nymphalidae > Napeogenes > Napeogenes inachia. Next base: position 30,961,040 of record OY365791.1, on the reverse strand, counting down.
AAAATGTGTATATTATACAAGAATATATCAAGTATTTATAGAAAAAAAATAATCTATCAGTGATCTAATTTGGACACTTAAGTTTATTTGCCAACATATTTTAGAAAAATAGACAGACGGTCCTTTTCTGTAAGTTTATTGTTTTGATAATAGAATGAACTGTCTGATGTTATAAATGTTAAAACCTATTAGTTTTTTTACTGTCTTAATGCACCAATATAAAATAAATATTTATTAACAAAGTTTATTCTTATAAAAAAATAAGCTTCTTGTTTTACTTGTAGGCTCGTAGTAGATCTACATAAGTATTTAGTCCGATTATATTGGCTATTTACAATTCATAAAATATTTATAAAAGGGTACTTTAGACAATTAGTTTCTTAAAATATAAAAGATATGTCAATAAATATATGTATGAAGTGAAATTTAAACCCAATGAAAAAAGAAAGAAGTAGCCTACAACAAAATGAACTCAAGGGCGCAACATTTTTAAAGCCTCTATGCAGCAATCACTTTGAACGAAGTATAAAAAAGGGATAGGCTGCTATGTTGAATGTTATATTTTAACACAATCTATTATTACCGATCTCCGGAAAGGCTTTACGCGATCTAAACAACAGCTCAAAATCATCTCCTGTTATTATAGTTTGTAACAGTAGTAATGATTGTAAAAATATCCAAAAATAGTTTTTTATTTTTTGTATGGAAACTGATTTCGTGTTATCCCGTCGAGTTTTGATTGTTATATCTAATAAAAATAATAGTACATACTTAATCAAAAGGAATAACTATGTCCTCTATGAAACTTTATGAATTATTTGTGAGTATTGTAATTTATCAAAACCTTGGTCAATAATCAATATAAATGTTTTATTAATATAATTGTAGTGACTATCAAAACACGTAACCTTTATTTCATTACATTAAAAGTAGACGTTTCTTACAAGACCCTGTTTCTCCAATCTGTAGGAATTACTAATTTATAGTAAACTGTTCTTATATTTCGTAAAACAAATATTGTTAAATATATTTAACAAATACAACGCTCACATCACGCTAAGTGTAAACAATAATCTTAAATAATAATCGTCGAGAGTGTTGTTGTGACAGTCCTTCAGAGCCATCAAAATTAATTTTCCATTTAAATAAATCCAAATCTTTTGAACAATTTGATGTAGGGAGCAATTGTTCTCAGATAATTTGAATTCCATTAGTCGACTCATTGAATAGCCTTAAGAAAATAAGAGCACTCGAGGGTCTCAGACAACTTAAAGGAAGAACAAAAAATATGTGTGTGTGTATTAGTGTACACATGTAAGGAGTGAAACTTCTTTATGACATAATTTTTTGAAAATGATTCACTAATTGAAACTTTACAGGAATGGCTTATTAAGCTAAATTAGATAAAGTTTAAGCAAAAATAAATATGGCGCGTAACGGAAAAACGTAAATTTTTTTTGACATTGCTATAAAATTTCTCCCATCCGTCGATAAAAAAGTTTGAAATGCATATTTTTTTGTATGACATTAGTGTTAATGGTAATATACAACTCTTCAGTACATCGTGGTTACACTCAATGGAAACCTTACAGGGAGTTACCTTATATTTCAATATCAATGTGTGTGTATCTTGATTGTATTATAAAGGATTTAAAAATTATTGGCAAGAAAAACTTTTTTTTGATATAACATACCTGAACAAAATATTAAGTATTTCAGTGCTAAGTTCACTCACGCAGACGCGCGTGTGGATGTGTTGGAGACTTATACATATAATAATAACTTACTTTATAAGAACCTACAGTTTTTGACTGTTTTTTGTTTGTGTCATCATATAATAAAATGTACAACACAATACAAGCGTTAGGTTAAGTACTCAGCTCCATCACGCTGGACCCTGCCTTAAAAAAATCCTTACTTTTTTTAGCTCATATTTAACTACAAACGATACTAATGATTGTAGTGAAGTTTATTTTTTTGTAGTAATAATAATTACGCGGCTAAACTAATAAACACTGTTCTCAACCAGAAATATAAATAATACTGCTCTAAAAACTTTTGTAATATACTCTAAATCGTCTGTAGTTTATTGTAGTGAAAAAAAAATTATATATATAATTTCCGAGAAAATTAAAAATATAAAAAAAAACAAAGTTTCAAAACGTCAGAAAACTTGCCCGAAAACTACAAACGATACTTATGATTGTAGTAAAGATGATTTTTTTGTAATAATAATAATTACGCGCCAAACCTAATAAACATTGTTCTCAACCAGAAATATAAATAATTCTGCTCTAAAAACTTTTGTAATACGCTCTAAATCGTTTGTAGTTTATTGTAATGAAAAAAAATATTTTGTATGTATAATTTGCGAAAAAAATAAAAAAAAACAAAAAAAAAAAAACAAAGTTTTAATAATATAATGGATAATGTCCACGTTGCATTCTATCAACTAATGTCGACCATGTGAGTGCTAAGAATCGGAGAGTTGGTTTCGAAATACAATATAATCTAATTAGGTTATTTCTTTATATGTGAGCTATATAAACAATCAAGTTGATTGTTGATCACATATGAAACGTCAGACTATAATTGAACGGTTCCAAAGGAAAAAATCGGCAAGAAACTAAAGGAATACCCTTTTAATTGAACCATGAATAAATGAATGACCCAGGAACTCCAATAGACATCGCTTGGATATACCTAATTCAACAAAAGTTAAAATTTTTAGAATGTTTATGTACAAAACTTTAACGATGTGACTCAAAGTGAATCTAAATGATTCACTCATCTAATCTATAAATTATTATTTATAGTTACTAAGAATTAGTTGTTAATAAATCACTTTTGTGAAAATATAAGAATTATGATTTTATATTACTCCATGAGTAAAATCGATAGCTGGCAACAGAAAAAGGTATTGGTAATTGTCTAACCTCCTTGTCTGTCTTTCTGTCTTCTTCCTCTTTTATTGGCATACAATACATTTTATTATAACAAAACAACTTGGAGCTTTATCAGTAGGACACTATATTGTGAGGTTTCAATTCAGAGTATTTTCATCAATTTAAATTAGAATCCAATATAAAACATTTATTTGTGGATTAATTTCACATAATTAAATTAGCAAATGCATGTTCGGTTTATTTTCAGAATGATATAGTATGCATATTTAACTTATTATTTACACCTCATAACATTCAAAGTATTCTAAAGGCTAGTTGGTTTGGTAGAACTAGTTGCTTACATAGCACCATCTCTTAATGAAGATAGGGTTCAGTACTTGGAATAATACATTACTTACATCGAGTTACATTTTGTTTGCAAACGCTCAGAAGAAACAGCTAAGAGACAACCCTTTCACATTTCTGCCTGTGACTTATTGCCCTTCATCACATTATTTACCTGAAAAGTAATAAAGCATCCATATTTCTCATGTGGAAAGATTTATTGTATTGAAGTGAAAATTATTTCTATATAATTTAGTAATTCTTTGAAAAGAAGATAGGTCAAGCGAAAATTTAACGTGGTTTCTAGAAATATTGAATATTCACGACGCGCCGCGGCTGGTGGCAGCCGAGAGGAAACACGATTCTACGAGATTACACTTTAAATTATATTTGGACGAGATTTGCTCATAAAAATCTTAAAAAAAACTCTTTTGTATAACAAAGTTAATCTGCGTTAGGTATTCCTAAAACACTATAATGAAAGATATTTAAAACACTAGCAAATTTAAATGCTAGAAATATAATTATACTAGTCACATTTTTACCATGGTTTCTATTCTTTTAGATGAAACTATCATAACGGACATTTTGTAGTAAAGTCTTAAAAAATGTGCAATGCTGTAAATGTTTTTTTTTTTAATTTTGAGGGATACTATATATCATATTATATACCTTATTAGGCCTTAGACCCTTAGGCCCTAGGCCTAGAACCTTAATGAAAAAAAAATATATATTATCTATATTTGCTGTTCACATTTCATCCACCATGCGATGTTACAAATTTAGTCTAAATCGCTTTGACACAACTCCAATAAATCTTTATACCTCGCTAGTCGTTGATGTTTCTCGAGTGGTGTCAACATTTGCGGGTACCCAAAGCGCACAAATTTTTTTCATGTGTAATTTTGGGGTAAAATTTCTCTGATTATTTTTCAACTAATCTTTAACTCGTTAGCTATCTACCACAATGTTATTAAATCGGCCAATAAAAATCTTTCAACTTATTGGACATTTTCTTTTGTGACTACCGTCCCAGGTCCGCCCGGGCGGCGGAAAGTAGAGTTCGCCATATGCATTTGTTTACACGAGGCGATTATAGGAATAAATGCCCGGTAAAGAACTCTGAAACCGCAAGATGGTAAGCGGTGTCTTTCCGTTGTCATCCATAAACGAATTTTAGGCAAAAAGAGTATCAAGAAGATCTGAAAGAAGTTAAACGCTTCTTTTGGACAGAGGGAATATCTACAACGTAGGGATACCTGCCGTGCGTCGGAACGTCCGGTGATGGAAGGGGGACGGGTGAATTACCTCGTTTAATTCCTGCGCACACTTATCATAATGTATCCTATACGATACGACAACGCCTATGTTCGAGGTTGTGGAGGTTCCCTTAAACTAACTCGGAGTCGCCTATAAGCCTCTTTGTTCGCCTCTCAATGGAGTCCAGAACCGCAGGATGAGAATTCGCCCCACCAGCAAATATGTGACCACAGTACCCCACACACGACCAGATCTGTGCGTTGTATTATACAAGTAGCTGTCCCGGTGTAAAGAACTATCGGACCTTCGCAAGAATAACAAACTTTACTGCTGCTCCTCTTGCTCTTGACTCAATGAACCGACCAAAGTTGAAATCTCTAAACCTAACAACTGAAGCCAGTCACTGTATTCCGAGGATACATTATGGAAAGTAGGAGTCAAAGAGAAAGGGATCCTTTTGGCGGTGAACAGACACGTCTGCGTTTTAGTGGCGTTGAATTTGACAAAATTGGCATCGCTCCATGCGAAGACGGCCTGAAGTTTGTCACTCAAACGTTGCACAATGACTTCTCTTTCAGACTGTACTTTCAATGTCAATGACGTGTCAATACAGGTGTTACTTTCTCTGTTGCTTTATGAGCCAGGAATTCGTCCGGCTTCAGCAAAGCAGGCAGCGAGTGTTGGCAGAAGTTCGACTTCGATCAATCGCTTTGGCAAAAGACCAGAAAGCTCGACTGACAGAGAGCTTTTCGCCATTCATAGCGATTCGATGGAGACGACCTTTCCGCAATGTATTCTTTTAGGACGTGGCAGCTTGGTTAAAGATTCTCTCTTCTGTAAACTTACATCCGGAATTTTGCGTTTTCGGGCATCAGCCCAAATGAGGTAAGCCTAATGTTTTCGGTCTTCAGCACGACCATATTCTGCATTAAACCATGGGCGAGCTTTGCCACCGATGGGTACGTCACCAAAAGGAATAAAATACTCCATTGCCTGATGCACCACATCGGTTGTAGCATCCGCGCCACTCGACGGATCCAAAGAAGAGAAGCAGACCTGCCGCCAATGATAAGACGCAAAAAAGTGCCTCATTTCATCCCAGTCTGCTGACTTGTATTTCCATACTCGCCTAACACCATGTGGTTCGAGAGCTGATGGGGAATATTTAAACACAGATTTCACCAGACCAGACCAGTGATCGGAGGTTCCAAAGAGGGAGGTGACCTCTACACGATTCCTGTCCGGATCATTTGTTAGCAGAAGGTCCAGGCAATTGATTGTATGGCCTACTACATCTGGTACCTTCGTTGCTTGCCCCATCGGCTGAAAAAGGTCTAAGGGAAACGCAAAATTTTGCGCTTCTCTTCCAGTAGGTCGGGTACGGTACGGTACTTCCTTCTGGTACGGGATCAGCCAGTCCTGATGATAAGCATTAAAGCTGACGGGGCAGCCTTTCGTGGGTGGCTAACCCACTAATTGGACCCTCAACTATCGGCTTGTGGCTAGCGGAAAGCCGTCTCTTCGGATCCCTCTACACTTTTCGACTAGAACCTCGACAAAACAAACACTAACTCGACGTCAAACCGGTTCGCAGCTGTTCAGACCATATACGACTTCATTGAGCAACATGCCAGAACACGACCAGGTCGTTTTACGGCACGACTTTGCCCGATGGGTGGTACGGGGTACCTTCCCTGGCAACCCGACGTTATGATCTACCACCTAGATAAGCAAATAGATTATTAATTATAAATCTACTTGTTTTTATTCCTTGTATATTACATAACTGATTATTGATAATGATTTATTGAACTCCATTACGCTATATTAAACATAGATATTTCAATTATAATCTACGCTCAAATTACAAAAGGTTCCGTAATTTAAACGAAGATCGATTTCATCTCAAAAGATCTGAACACTTATCTCAAGAGGGAACAAAACCCATTTATTATTGTCCAAATGACAGTTTTCGGCATTCTGCTCATCCTTGCGCCGAAGTTTCATCCGATAAAGACATTTGTTTCACTGAAGAGGTTTAGATAGGTCTGCATGTAATATGTAACATTGTGGTATTCGATGTTTCTATAATATAATACGTTTTTATAATAGTTTTTATAATATATTACGATAAATACCGAAACAAACGTCTGTTATGTTCTGTTCACTCTCCTCTACACAGGGATGGCTTCACAAGTGATGAAACTTCAATGTATAGCGACCTGTTTGTTGTAAAACTGGTATATTGTTACTTTAACTTACGTTATATAATTACATTTCAATTTATTAAAATTCATTAAAAGTGTTATTATCGACGTTATTATTAATTTAGTTTATAGATTGAAAATTTTAATTCAAAATTAAAAAAACAATCAAGCGCGAGTCAAACTTCACACCGAGGGTTCAATACCATTAAATATTTATATTATTTTAATATAATTATTTAGTTTTAAAGTAAATATATAGGTGAATTTTCTGTGAATATTACAAGAGTCTATCTGTTGCCGTTATTAAAAACGAGTTAAGGAGCAAAGGAACCACGCTTTTTAAAGGGAGTCCCCCTTAAATAATTATTTTGTTTTTAGTATTTGTTGTTATAGCGGCAACAAAAATACACTATCTGTAAAAATTAACCGTCTAGCTAACACGGATCATGAGGTATATCCTGGAGACCGACAAACTGACAGGGGGAAAACGAAGTTTTATTAATAGGGTCCTGTTTTTATCTTTCAAGTAAACCTTAAAAATACAAACAATAAATATGAAATCAAGGTTTTTATTAATAAGGATTTTTTTTAAATGATATGAATATATACATATTACATATCGTAAGTAAATAAATATGTGATATTAATATAAATAAATAAAAATCGTAATTATTATGAGTCTATAAATCTTTTAAAACCGGGAATTATCTTGTACGAAATTGGTAAGTGTGTCTGTGACCACGACCAGTGCAACCTGGTCGGCAATTTAAAGGTTTGGAAAACCTATCCCGTACGCGTTATTTCCTGTTTTTAACATCCCGTGGGATAAATGTTTAAATATATTCTTTAGGTGAAATAAATTTTCGGATGAATTACAGTACGCTTTGTCATTTGAAACAATTCAATAATTCTTGCCAACACAATTAAAGTGATCATGACATGACATCTAATTATAAAAGTTTTTCTAATATTAATAAAAATTAAAAACATGTTGAATTCTATCGATATAGCTTTCATACGTGCCAAACCATTCTTAAAATATTTTGTCACAACCACTTAAAACTTATATGTATATAGGACTAAACCAAAAGATGGTAGACCGGTTAGTGTATATATATAATATAGTGTGTACATAAAACGAAGCCGGTTAGGAAATGAAAAAACGAAAAACATTCAATAAAAGAAACTAATGCTTTAGACTTTGACAAATATTCACTAACTTTAAAGTATGCAGAATTTCGGTAAGTTTTAAGTACTGACAGACTTTTCGTTTTCAATTTAAGTTTTGACTCGCTCTTTGCTTAATGAGTTTTTACTCTAATACTCTAAATCTCTCTTATTTTAGGTACTTGGACTTATCTAATTCGGATATGATGTAGAGTAGATGTTACTAATTAACTTATACTTAAGAGTACATATTAATCAATGTGTAAAAGTTATAGTAAGCTTTGTAACAATAAAACCATCCATATATTTGTCTACGTATACCTTTTGTTCCTATTGTTATTATTATAATCAATTTCTAATCCTCAATATCATTCCTTTAACTATAGTTATTAAAAACTTCATAGCTATACCTGTGTTTAATAAAACTCCTTTGATAGGTATATATCTGCAACGTTTCAATAACAAAGCCGAAATAAGAGACATTACAGAATTTAAAGAAATATAATTCCTATATAGTGACCATAACTCTAAACTTATTACGATATGAATATGATGATGATAAAACATGAAGGGACCCAGAAGAAACGGTTATCAACAACAAGGGTCTTGGTCTTAAAAGTGCCTTAAGTCGACGCGAGCTGAAGCATGGTACGTACTTTCTTTGACCTCTGCCGTATAAGCAAGACACACAACTTATATAATGGTTTCTAATTTTTATTTCCTTATCTTCCTTTATTTGAAGTGATTGTCACGAGCTTAATGGTTCGTTTTGCTTATACTGTAGGATAAGTCCAGGGTAGTTAAAATAATTAGTTTTCCTTCTCATGTTTGTTTTAGTTAGTTTCGTGTCTTCGCTCATGTTTCTCATGATATTTGATATTTGGAGGCAAGTTAACAATAACTTGAATATTATTTAGGTAATAATACGTTAATGGGTCTATATATTTTTTATGTTTTTTATATTAATTTAAATAAGCCTAACATGGCTATACTTGTTTATAGATATTTTCAAACATTAATGGGTCTATGCTGAAATTTTATAAAAGTATTGAATTGTAGAATTTGTAAATTTATTCAAAGTCATACGGTAGAAATAAATGTAAAAATATTAAATGCTAAATTATCAAATATAAAGTGTTCTCATAAAACGCACCTGAAATTAAAGTTTATCTTTTAATTTTATGATTTTTAATCTAAGAAGATTTTGTTTCAAACTAATGTTTGAATACTAATATTTTATTAGTATTCAAATTTTATAATTGGTTTCTAATAAATCACTGAAGCTGCTGAGAAGATCAACCTAAAATTTAATATAATTACAAATGATGTAATATCCATAGACATGTTCCAGGTTCTTAGGCAGGAGTCAACGTTTAGCCATTTGGAGGGCAGAAATATATTCATAACTAGCTGTGCCTGCTACTTCGTACGCGTACATTGCGATTTCGATAAAACGTACCCTTTGTACATACCAATGTATTAACTATAACCCTTCAAAGTTTCTTCAAACTCCTTCAAGTAGTTTTTTAAAAACTCTTAGTATTTCTTGTTTATTTTTAATATTTAGTATCACACATTTTTTTATAGGATTTAATAAAGGGTTTATTATACTCTGAGGGTGTAGAACGTCTATTTTGATTTTGTAAAAATATCTTACCGCAACGGTACGAAAATAAGAGACTATTAACTTCTTTATTTGTTAACCAATTTAAATTTAAATAAATACTAAATTTCAAGTGAATACCTTGACAATGTATTCCCAAAAATTCCCAAAAATCTAAGCCGGTTAATCCGTTTCTGAGATTAGCGTGCTCAAACATACAGGCATAGATATACTGTATACGTCATACGTCCGTATGTCTTTCCAGACGAACATACAAAATAAAAACCATTGGTTTCGATTCTCTTGCTTATAAAGAGGGCCCTATTATGTTTTTTTAAATATTTTCTATGTACAGAAATCGATTAGTGAGAATTTTATTATATGTATAGATGTGAAGTTAAGACGAGCTAGTCGAGGGTTTGCGTGTCGTGTCAGTTTTAATGCCAATGTTTATATCTAAATGGTAAATGTAGGCGTCACTAACAAACTGTAATATATTATATCTGTAATTCCAAAAACCAAAAGTCGCTTGGAAAGATTTTTTAAATAATTTAAAGATGAAACTGCCACTTGTCCAAGAGCACATAAACCCAAATGTTTTATATAATAGGTTCTTCAAACTTTTTAGGTCAGAGTTTGATTTAATATTTACAGTTAAATCAATTTCAGTCTGTAAACAAACTTCTTTTAGTGATTGGGCTATTATAGGTATACATATTAGTAGAAAACGGCTTTATGAATTATATGAGGAGAGAACATTTAACACTAGTGATAGATTTGCTGAATATGTAAAGAAATATTCCAAAATATTTTAAAAAGTTTGTAAAATAGCTGAATCTATTTATTTAAGCAATAAAATAAAAACAAGTAGGAACGAAATAAAAACTACTTGGAATATAATAAACTCTGAGACAGGCAAATCAAAATATCACACATTTGAATATTGTTTAGAAATAAATGGTAATATTATTGACTCTGAATCTGAAATTGCTTCACATTTTGATAAGTATTTCTTTGATACTCCTTTCCTTATTACTATATGTTTAAACGCCTCTCCCTTTTTAGCAGAGGAATTGTTGAAAAATAATGTAGAAGAACATCCTAGTGACTTTAAATTCAAATATATCAATCATATTGATGTTATTAAATTATTTAATTCTTTAAAATTAAACAGTACTGTTGATCCCTGAGGACATTCAGTCAGCTTAGTTAAATCGATACTCACTATTATTGCTCCCTATTTAGTAATAGTATTTAACAGATGTATTGACAGCGGTGTATTCCCTGATCTCATGAAGTACAGTAAGGTTATTCCAATATTACTATTATACTTATTACATTGTTAGTAGCGCTACTGACCCCTCTAACTTTAGACCTATTTCTATATTGCTTGTCTTTAGTAAAATATTTGAAAAATTAATATTAAATCAATTAAATTCACATTTTATTCCCATGAAAACATGTAAACAGTTTGGTTTCACAAGGGGTCGCTCAACAACTGACGCTGGTGTTGAGCTATTAAAGTATATATTTGATGCATGGGAGGATCCAATGGATGCTTTGGGTGATTTTTGTGATCTTTTCAAAGCGTTTGATTGTGTCCAACATGAGACACTGATCAGGAAATTACAACATTATGGTGTAAGGGACATCGCGCTAAAGCTGATAGTTTCGTACCTAGACAACAGGAAGCAGATAGTCGATGTAAATGAAAAACGAACTGTTGGGTCAAGCATAAAAATCGGTGTCCCACAGGGTTAAATTTTAGGCCCATTTCTATTTTTAGTATACATAAATGATTTACCATACCAAATCAAAAACAATAGCGAAGTTGTATTATTTGCAGATGACACGTCACTATTATTTAAGATAAAACGAGGCGAGACTGCTCTAAGAGAAGTAAACTATTCTCTGACCAAAATTGAAACTCATTGATTTAACGTAAATTTTTACATTTGAATAGTAATAAAACTAAATGTATAAAATTTTTAACACCAAATGTAAAGGGCGTCAAACCCAGTGTACTGTTAGATAGTAAAAATCTTGATATTGCGAACAGCACGGTAGTCTTAGGCATTATCCTAGATGAAACACTTCAATGGGGTTTACATATTACTAAACTCGCGAATAGACTTAGCTCGGCAGCTTTTGCAGTTAAGAAAATACACCAGCTGACAGACGAAGTTACAGAGCGGATTGTTTATTTAAGCTACTTCCACGCACCCAGCTGATATTCAAACTATTTTCATATTACAGAAGAGGCCTATTCGGGCAATCTATAATCTGCCTAGTAGGCACTCCTTAAGAGAATTATTTAAGAAAATTAAATTTTAACTTTACCGTGTCAATATATATTTGATAATTTAATGTACGTTCACAAAAACTAGGAAAAAATTTAAAAGAATAGTGATGTGCACTCAGTAAATACAAGAAATAAATAGAAACTTGCTCCAATTCACAGCAGGCTGGCAAAGATTCATAAGTCATTTTATGTACAGTGTGTCTATTTTTATAATAAAGTCCCTCGAGAAATTCAAAATCTTTCACATTCAAAATTTAAATTGCATGTAAAGCAGAAACTGCAAGATAAGGCCTACTATACAATTAAGGAATACATAAATGATAATAAGGCTTGGGACTAAACTATTGTTAACTTATCTCATAAAAAATCTGTAATTGGCAGTTGAAAAGAGTTATGTGTTGCTTTGCGTGGATCTTCTCATGAGCTCTACTAAATGAAGTCAAAATGTTAAATTAATATATTATAAAATTTTCCTTTTTTTTTATTTGATTATTATATTGCTATTTTTTTTGCAACATTTGTTTATTTTGACGTGTCCAAATAAATGTAAAACATTTTCATGGAATAAAGGATTTTTGACTTTGACTTATATAATAATATTGTAATATAGGTACTATAAAACATATAGTTACTATGTTTGAAAATATCTATAAACATGTATAGCCATGTTAAGCTTATTTAAATTTATATAAATATATACTATATACTATACTGCAAAGTTAGAAACATTGGTTAGGATTTTCGAAAGAAACCTAATAGATGTCACCACCGTCCCGATAAAGACCATCACATATTGAATGCTTAATTCAACGAGACGGACAGCGATACGGTAGCTCAGTTGGTAGAGCGACGGGACGGATTCCCAGTAGTCACTGGTTCGAATCCCTGCCCGTACCGATTTATTTTTCATTCTATATTTATATAAATATAGTTACTATGATATTGTCGTCATCCACAAAATATTATATCATATCACGAGTTACAGTTATTTAATTTATTAAAATTACTATTCGTACTAAAACTTACTATTTAAACTATTACTAAAAGTATCAAATATGACTTTTAAAATTGCAAAAGTTCCATATAGATGTTTCTATTTATCTATTTCTCAAAAACCTGTATTAGCAACTACGTCTTAAAGCAATCCTAATTCTAAATTACAAGCCTAGTTTGAGTGAGCGAGTTTCGGCAGTCGGTGATTGATATGTCTTGTTTGTACATAATGCGAGTGGATATTTACTTTATTACGTATATATAATAAGATAATTATTTTGAATAAGTTAATTTAAACAGGTTTCTAAACAATCTTTTCCAAAAAACAAATTTTAGCTCACTGATATATAACACATATGTAAACTGAATACACATAAATATACATACGCACACAGAACTGCAAACGAAAATGCCACGTAAATTTTATTTTATTATCTCATTATAATACTCAAATTTATTTTATTTTAATTAATTTACGTCTTGTGACACTTTATGACTTTAATAATAGTTGATTTCTTAGTTAAACTATATAGTTATTCAAATAATAGAATTCTGAGTATTATATTATAATTTCTTAGAATTATTATTGAAAACAATAATTTTTAATGCACATTTATTAATATACATACTTTCTTTTTGCGGTAGGTGTGTATCGCTCTAGACCAGACTGGGAAAAGACTCATATATTTTTTATTATTATAATGAGTTTGATTAGAGTTATTTTATTACTTTACGCAAAGTAAATTTTCATCGTTTGATAAATAATAAAATCATTTAGAACTACCAAATTCCCGATGTTACTTTACATTGTAGGTACTTTAGTAATGAAAAGACTGATCTAAAGAAAGAGATAAATAAACTTTCTCTTCAAATATATATAACACGAACAAAATAATATTGCATAATATTACTGCCAGGTATACTTAGTATACATTTCAAGCTTACCCAAGACGAAACGGAACATGTCGGAACGTTTTCTTCGAATAAGTGCAACAATAGATAACCGTACAATAAGGCGATATAATATATTGTACCCAATTTAATCTTTTCTATAGATATGATGAAAACATAATATTTTACATAATAGTTAGCATTATTTCTATATAAATTATTTAATGCTTATGTTAATTGTTCATTTTAATTAAAATCCGTATTCCAAAGACGGCATTAGTACGTTCTTTCCAAATTTGGTTAGGTATAACAAAGAGATTATAAAGAGATTATTATGCGCGTGTTTACGATTATTAGATTATCATAAAGAGACCCTTAAACCTACTCCTGGGTCGCAGGTCCCAGGCACTGTTTACACACCTCTCCTTGCAACGCGTTGGGCCCGGCACCCGCTCGGTGTACCCATGGAATGCTAAGAAGCATCGTCTGTCTAGTTTCAATAATTAATATGTTATGTATTTAGTAAAAAAGTAAAAACCATTTATTTATGTAGTAAAATAGAAGAGAACATATTTTGATGTAGGTATTATTAAATATTTCATTAATTCATCACAACATAATTTGGATAATCACAACTAACTACCAACCACCGATGACTACATTTCACTTACCATCAGGTGGAATGTAGTCAAGCACTAAACTAGTTTTGTATAAAAAACATAAAAAAAAACTAACTCAACACCTTTTTAGAAATAATGCTTAATTTTTGTTATAAAACTCGTACAATGTACATTTCAATAAACTTCACCAAACAACTCGTTGCTTCGTGTTTAATTAATTAACGACCCTAATTAATATTAAATTTTACAGAGAAGGTAATAACATGGTAAGTAAATAATTAAGTAAAAAGTTTTAAAATAATGTAAAGAAACAAATATTTTGTATTTGAAAGATGTTCTTATATATTTTATTATATGACGATGAGGAAGAGTTTATTACATTAATTTAAAAGCATTTGGTTTATTCTTCACTATATTTATCTTTATATATATATTTCTTGTGTGCGTATGTCACTGAACTCCTCTTAAACGACTGGACCGATTTTTATGAAATTCTTTGTGTGTGTTCAAGGGGACTTGAGAATTGTTTAGATTCACAATTTGGTCCACTGGATAGTGGTTTTTTGATTAATTTTTAACGTTATATTCCAAGAATGGTTCGTGAGGCTATTGAAATTAAAAAACAACCTAATTTTAATAGAGAAGATGGTTGGGGATTATCTAACACCTGGGACCCACTTTTGAAAAATATAAAATCCCATGTCTGTGACCGCACTGTAAGACCTCAAGATACTGTTAGTGCGTTTTGTGTGAATCCTGAACTGTATGCCCGGAAGCTTAGAAACCGTTGGAGGTAGATGACTAATTAACTGACTTACTGACAGACACCTCCATCTCGTCTTTCCGTGAACACGATTGCTGCAAAGAATTCGAAACGTCGGGTTAGATTTAAAATGTAAATTTAAAATTTAATTCAATATACGCGAGTTAAACCCGTAAAAATAGTTTTATTTCAATGTGTAGTACTCGTGAAAACCTTAGAAAACACTAATATTATATTTTAATTATAGTCTGCCCTGACAGTTGGCGTTGCGATAGAAATAAGAAAAATATTTTAGTACTAGCGGCCCGATATGTGCTTCGCTACGTAAAAAGTGAAATTTAAAAAAAATATTGGAACAAATTCATTTATTCAAACAAAAAATCTTTATTTACATATTCATACGGTATCGATTGGTCGAATTATGATAAATGTACATGTAAATTAAAGACGCGTGTACAAGACGACGTCTGTCGGGTCCGCTAGTATTTTTATAATTGTGTTGGTTCCCAGCTCACAAAATAATAAATAAATTACATTTACAGATGAAATATAAATAGTATAGTATGAGCCACCGATTAAAGAGAAACCTGTGACTGTTACGTAATAGAATTCCACCCTGAGTACAGCGACCGTGCTAATTTGTTTAGATTATTTATGACTCTCACTTGTCATATTGTGTCATTAAAAAATAAAAAAATATTTTGCTAGACTTTTATTACTTATGTTTCTGCCACATTAAATTTTTAATAGTTACCTTAAAAGTACCTTAACTACCTTGTAAATATATCGGAATATAAATTTAGCAGCACCTACTCTAATACCCATATTAAAACAGCAATGTGCTAAAATATTAAGATAGCATTCTCGAAACATTGTCTTCTATAGGTTGGGTAAGTGGGACCGCTTGACCCAATAGTCCGGGAGCCAGTAACAGATTTTCATGACCAATTTCCTCCCGAGTGAAAATTTGTAAAATGCAATAGGAAGTTGTGTTATGAAGCTTCGCGATCGTCAGCTGCGACTCCGGTGGTGGAGAAGGCAGTGGCAGCCTCCCACGCACGAAGAAAAAAAAAATTTTTTTAGTCATTTCCTCCCATTCTAAAATTTCTTGAATAATAGTTTATCTAATATCTTGAAGGGAAAATAAAGTCAGCTGACCATAACATGGTGGATTATACGTCAGCTGGCCACCTGAATATGAAAAAAAATAAAAAAAATTCAGTGATTTCCTCTCAACTAAAAATTTATCTGGTGATAGTTTATATGTTACTGTGAATGAAAATTAACATCAGCTGGCTGTATCTCAGTGGAAAGTTCGTCAGCTGGTTACTTGAAATGTGTAATGTAGCTGCATTTATCACCTACTGAATCTTATCAGCTGACGACTTTTCCCTTTACTTAGAGCTAGCTGATTTGTTTTATTATTTACAAGAGTATATTAACTATTCTCTTATAAATTTTCATCCAGGAGGAAATCACTTTTCTCTATTTATCTCTTTTTCTTATATAAATTAAAGTAATACATGAGCCCTTTTTACATTGTAGCTAGATTGTAGATTCAAATTACCCTCTCCAGATTTTATAAACACACTAATAAAACAGTAAAACACACTAACGAGAGGGTAAGTTGAAATTATAATGTGACTCGAATGGAATGTGAAAGATTCCATGTTTAAGTTGGTCAGTCGAACATAGTGTTATTATAGTAACGGATAATTAAAAATAAAAATGTCTAACGTGGTACCTTTTGTAAAAAAAAACTAATGTTCTTCCAAATTATTTAGTGAAGATAATTAAAATAAGTGTAGATCTATATTAACAATACGAAAAGTTAATAATCTAACCGGTCAAAATAATGTGCTTCCTACACAACTTAACCATTTTCAGTTGTATCATAGTGAGTGTTATCGACGTTATACTGCTTTGCCGCAAAAATATCGGAAAATAAGAACGACATCAGAAGAGACACCTTCAACATTAACGTAAATATATGGGTAGAATGTTATTTCTTTCTACTACTTCGATTATAATTTTTTAACAATTCATTGTAAGAAAAAGTATAATGTAGTGTGATGTATTCCAACTAGGGAATTACACTATTGAGAACTTCTACAGTAAGCATATACATTATATATATGGGTGTTTCTCTACTAACGGGAAAATTGATGTCCCAAGCAATTTGCACATTGTTTTGGATATTTTTTATTTAAGAAAATATCTAAAACTATAGTACATTTCAGTATCTTTGAGGCTACGTGTTGATCATGTAAATGTTTTATATCTTTTTTTCTTTTAATCCCAACCATCCCAGAATCTTCACTTTAAATCCAATTTTAAAATAATATTTAAGTGCGTGTAATAAATTTAAAGTACATTTTAAAACTAAATATACTGAAAATCATATATGTTGAACAAACACTACGTAAATGTAATAATAATTTTTCGAAATTACCGCCTGAATGTTGTCCTAAATATTTGAACACAATCCTCTGGTTAATTTGAAAAAATAAAACAAAATTATATAGTCTATGATAACGACTCAATTTTGTGTTGAATGAATCGCTGACAATGTAAAGTCTTCTAAAATTGAAAACTTCTAAAATTGAAAACAGCAGAGTAATCTTCCAGCCTTTTATAGACTTGAAAATCGCTTGTTATTAGCTTTCATTCTATATATTTAAAACCCTATTTTAAAACAAAAAGTGAGCCGGACAAATTTCATGCAAAACTTTCCCGTTAGTAGAGAAACACCCATATATAATTTTTACTTAAGCATTAAGTGTATATGTGCGCTGTTATCAAAAGTAATAATAATATAAATTACAAATAATTAATTATTAACTAATTAATTAATTAATTAATTAATAATTAATTATTAATTATATATGGTCGCAGCAGAGGGTGCAAAAGGAAATAAGACTTACTTAAAATTAATGTATTTTATAATTAAATTACATTCTATATGATTCTAAAACTGCGTCGATGCGACTCAAGCCAAAGCGAGAGCGAAAATGAATAACCGTTGTTAGTATTTTTATTCATTATATTAAAATAAAATTTCATTAATTTATAAAATTATGCTTCAATAAATTATTGATTAATTAAACTTTAGTTATAACTATATTTCCTTCTTTCCTTATTAAACTGCATATTTATTATCAAATCAAATATACTGCCAAACAACCTGAGAAAAGTGATTTCCTCCTGGATGAAAATTTTTAAGAAAATAGTTGATATACTCTTGTAAATAATAAAACAAATCAGCTAGCTCTAAGTAAAGGGAAAAGTCGTCAGCTGATAAGATTCAGTAGGTGATATATGCAGCTACATTACACATTTCAAGTAACCAGCTGACGAACTTTCCACTGAGATACAGCCAGCTGATGTTAATTTTCATTCACAGTAACATATAAACTATCACCAGATAAATTTTTAGTTGAGAGGAAATCACTGAATTTTTTTTATTTTTTTTCATATTCAGGTGGCCAGCTGACGTATAATCCACCATGTTATGGTCAGCTGACTTTATTTTCCCTTCAAGATATTAGATAAACTATTATTCAAGAAATTTTAGAATGGGAGGAAATGACTAAAAAAATTTTTTTTTTCTTCGTGCGTGGGAGGCTGCCACTGCCTTCTCCACCACCGGAGTCGCAGCTGACGATCGCGAAGCTTCATAACACAACTTCCTATTGCATTTTACAAATTTTCACTCGGGAGGAAATTCATGACGAAAATTGGTAGCTGGCTCCCGGACTACAACCAAGTTTAGCCGTGGCAGAAACCTACTTGTTGATTGACCAGGGTTGCTTTACATATCGAAATAAGTCCTTCTGTAAAGACACTCCCTAACTTAAATTAAATCTACAAGGGCGCGCCTTGGTCTGAGAAGATCAACACAACAAACCTCGGTGGGTATTTGTTTATTGTGATCTCTGTTTCACAAACGTCCATATTTTGTAATTTATGAACAACTAGAACTATCAAAACCGATTCAATGGGGGTTTTGGTTAGTGAAAAATGAGGTTAGACAACTAAATATATATAGTACTTACTGGTATTTACTGGTCACTATGTATATGTATATATATACATAGTGACCAGTAAATGGCTCTTACGCCATATTAGAGGGCTCCTCCCTCACACCAACTTTCGTGACCTACAATTAATATCATGTATAACCGCATTTTTGTATTTCCGGGTGCTTGCAGTCTGAGCTTTAAGCCTAGCTTGCATGACTTAGATTATAAGACATATTTAAAGTTATTAATCATTAATTTTCATAATAAGCCTCATTAACTGAAGTTGACAGGATGACCATTTTATTAATAACATTTTTTTATGTATTCAAATCAAATACCTACAAATCTAATATGTAAATTAATTCTACTAGATAAATTTATGATTTGGTTCAGCTATAATCAACTATGTCAAATAACGATATTTCCTATAAATAATAAATAAGTCAACCAAAAAAAGGCAGGGAAAATGACTGAAAATGAGAACATCCAAAAAAACTTTAAAAATACGTTATATAGTCATAAGTAACTTGCAATAAAAAGTGAAATGCCACCAAAAACATTTTCAGTAAAATATTGCCAAGACGGGACCATATGGCTAGCACGGTCGAAAAGTTTTCAGATCTCGTGGAGACCCAAGTTTCTTACTCTACACGCTCTAACTTCACAAACTATATAACTTAGTCAAAATATATTGGCTTGGACGTTTCGCTGCTATCATATGAACAGAAGGTGATAAAAAACAAGGCATTAACAAACCCACAAGATAGTCTACTTGTATTGATCACTTTATGATTAGACAGTAGACATGAGTGTAAAACTTTAGTTTTCGACCCAGCACTAACTGATTATTCTGCTATACACAAAAAAAAAACAAAATAACAAGAAAATCTTTAAATTATATAAAAGTCTAATAATAAAATAATTTTTGGCGGTCTTAAGGATCAAGTTAGTCAGATCGATTGGTCTACTTTACATGAAGCGGGAAATGTTGACACTGCAGCTGATATCTGTACGTCGAAACTAGTTGCTTCTATTAATAATAAAACGGAAATTAAGAGCGTGAAGGAAAGAAATCGGCCTATAAAACCTTGGATAACAGTTGGAATAGTTAATGTATAATAAGGAAAAGAGACAAAATGCCCAAAAAAGTAAAGAAATACCCAGAGAATTACATTGTATAGAGAGATTATATTTTGTATAGAAACTCATGTAACAAATTAGTTAAAAGAATTAAATGTCTATATATTACAGAAATTTATTTATCAAAATAAAAGTACTAAACATGTGATACAATAAAGGAAGTATGTTACCTAAATTAATCTAAAATGGTACCTGATGAACTAGTTACGTGATACACCTAAAAGCTCATTAAACGTAGTAAATAGTTATTATTTAAATATAGGACATCAACTGGCAAATGTTATACTGACTAAAATGGATAAGAAAACGGATGATTTAGCCGCTTCTGCACGCTTGTGGAGGAATTCACAACTCTTTTCCATGATTACGTTTTTAACAGATACAGTAGAAATTAAAGAGGTAATCTTCGCTGAGATCAAACAGTGCACCAGGATGGGATATGATAACTTCCAATATTTTAAAATGACTTGCTCCCTTAATAATCGACTGTCTCGTGTGTATCTAACCTAAGTTTTCAGCAGGGGATAAAAATAACCCATTCAACTTTAGACCTTTCTCTTTACTTTCTTCTCTCTCTAAGATAATTGAAAGAATTGCCAGTAAACGACTAGTAAGATATTTGAATAAGCAGAAGTTGCTGAGCAACTGCTAATTTGTTTTCAGTGGACGAAAATTTACGAAACACGCTTTACTAACACTCACATCACTTATTATTCTATACATGGATAAAAAGGAGCAATGTTTGGGAATCTTTCTTGACCTTCAGAAAGCTTTCGACACAGTGTCTATACCAATACTTCTTCAGAAAATAATGGTGTACGTAGAATTCCTTTGCAGTGATTTTCTAGTTACCTTAGGGACAGGAGCCAAAAAGTTCGATTACTAAGATATGAGAGTGATAATGGTATCTGCAGATTTGGGGTCCCACAAGGTAGTAATTGAGGACCAACCCTTTTCTTAATATACATAAATAATCTTTGCCAAATACAAGCTGCTGGAATGTAACTTATCCTGTTTGCTGATGACAGCCTACTTCTTTTCCATGGAAATACATGGAACCATGTATTTAATCTAGCAGAAAATGGTTTGCCCAAGGTTACAACTTGGTTGAAGGATAACCTTCTGTCTCTCAACACCAACAAATGCAACTATAATAATAATAATACTTTTATTGTACTCCACATTACACATTACAGAAAAATAAAATAATTCAAATTCAAATTTCAAATTCAAAATATCTTTATTCAAGTAGGCATTTACACGCACTTTTGAATCGTCAATTACATTAAATTGGTCAGTATAGTCAGTCTGTGAGTAAACTACCACCAGCTCGGAATGCTGTTCTGCTGAGAAGAGCTGGCCAGAAACTCAACAGTTGCTCTTTTTAAATGAAATTAAACAATGTTTGACTTATACATTATAACATCAACCCTGCAAATGAGTCAACGACCCAAGTTCCATACATTTCGATCATCCAAAAATTCTTGAATTTTATAATAAAATTTATTTAATAATATACTTTTAATTTTAGATTTAAAACTATGAAAAGGAAGATCCAAAATATCTTGTGGAACCTTATTATATATGCGTACATTGAAGCCCATGAAGGATTTGTTAACTTTTTGAAGTCGAAATTTAGGCGTTACGAGTTTATTTTTATTTCTTGTATTTATCGTATGTCTGTCGCTGTTTTTAGTATAGGTATTTAAATTTTGACGTATATATAATATATTATTAAAAATGTATTGAGAAGCAACCGTAAGTATACCGATTTCTTTAAAAACATCTCTCAGGGAGTCTCTAGCTCTTAGATTACAAATAGCCCGTATTTGTAATCTAAGCTCTTTTTTGTAAAACAAATATAGAATTCATTTCGGCAGCACTGCCCCATAAAAAAATACCGTAAGACAAAATACTATGAAAATAACTAAAATAAACGAGTCGAGCCGTATTAACATCTGTTAATTGTCTTACTTTTTTAATTGCAAAGACGGCAGAGCTGAGTTTGCCAGCGAGAGTTGAGAGATGGGGGTTCCACTGGAGCTTTTTATCTAAAGTTATACCTAAGAAAATTGTTGAGTCAGACAGTTCTAACACTTCATTGTTAAGGCGTAAACTACAATTTTGACTTTTGACATTAGGAAGTGTAAATTCCATGCATTTAGTTTTTTTAGTATTTAAGACCAAATTATTAATTTCGAACCAATGAAGAATACGTGACAGAGCACTGTTTACTTTGTCATAATTAGCTTTATTACGATCAACATTGAAAATAAGCGAGGTATCATCAGCAAAAAGCACAATGTCACATAGTTCTTTTACATAAAAGGCCAAATCATTAATATATAGTAAAAATAAAAAGGGGCCAAGAATAGATCCTTGTCGAACACCCATCTTTAGGTGAGAACCAGCCGATTTACAATTATTTACATCAACCGTCTGAACTCTTTGATTTAGGTAAGAGGCAATAAGATCAAGCGCAGCACTACGCACACCATAGTGGTTAAGTTTGCATAGTAATGTTTGATGGTCTACGCAATCTTTAGATAAATCACAAAATACCCCGATTGCATTCTGTGACTTCTCCCATGCGTCGTAAATGTGCTTAAGAAGCGTGGCACCCGCATCAGTTGTTGACTTGCCTTTGGTGAAACCAAATTGTTTACTATGCATGATTTTATTGCTGTAAACGAATTCTGATATTTGGTTGAGAATAATTTTTTCGAAGATTTTACTTAAGGTAGGCAAAATAGATATTGGCCTATAATTTCCCGGTTCAAGTCTATCGCCGCTTTTAAACAAAGAAACTACTTTACTATTTTTCATTAAATCTGGGAATGTACCGGTTTCAATACATTTGTTAAAAATTAAGGATAATTGGGGAGCAATGTCATTTATAACAGTGGTAAGTAATTTAACTGACATACCCCAGAGATCCCCTGTTTTTTTCATATTTAGGTTTCTAAACGTTTTAACAATTTCATTTGATGAAACAGGTTTAAAAACAAAACATTTGTCACTGATTCTTACGTTATTCGTCAATTCCGCAATTGCATCAAATGGTGAAGACTTTAGATTCCGCGTGACTGTTACAGGAATTTCTTTAAAAAAAGTCTCAAAAGTAGCCGCAACATACCTCCCTTTGCGTACCGCTTCAGTAGTTGTTTCGATTTTACCACTCTATTTATTTTAATTTATCAGTTAAAAAATGACCTGTGTGTGTCTTATAGGCTGCAAATCCTAAGTTCAAGGTGCTATCTTCATTTCCCGAGATAAAATCTTTTTCTTTCGGACAGGATTCCTTCGAATTCTTTTTCCTTACTGCTTTGACCACCTTTTTCGTATGAACACTACGTGGACGGCCAGATTTATCTCTGTCAGAAACAGCGAAAGTCTTATTGTACCTAATAATAGCCCGGTACACAAACATTTGATTAATACCAAGTGTATGGAGAGTTTTAAAAATTGTATTTGGCTCCATACCTACTTTTTGTAATGCAATCACGGCGATTCTGTTCTCTTTATCACCCCCACTCCATTTTAATATCGCAAAATATTGTACAATGTATTGGCGCCAAAATGAGAAAACACAAAGAACAATCGTATAAAAATTACAGATTCAAAATGTATTATTTTTTTATTTTTAATTGTAACAGTATTTATGGCCAGACTAAGTATATAAAAGCTAGTAAATTAATTATGGTTACTTTAGTTACATGGTTATACTTTGTTTCAAAATAATAAAAAAAAAATCCACAATGTATACGTCCTTTTACAATATACGTAAATTAAATACTTGAACAAATTGTTGCTTTTTTCTGTTTTCACTGAGTTAACTATTTTAATTTAAAAAATAATCTAAGCCATCAGGAATGAGGTCACATGTGATGACACCTCAATGAATGTAAGCTCATTGTTTAAATAGCAACCGGCATGTTTTGTTTAAAACTGGTATTTTTTAGTTTCTAAAGAATTCCATAAAAAATAAAATGAGAGAGCATGTATTTTCATTTGGTCGGCATAAGTGTATAAGTTAATGTTTTATATATAAATATGTATAAATAAATTAAACGGTTTTCCGTAACTACAAATTTATAATTATAAAATAAGGAAATTAATATAAATGTTAAAAGTAGTTAGTACTATATAGTAGTATGCTAGACTACCAATTGTTTCTTTAATAATAATTTTAAGGACAATGGCTGACAATCTTAACTGATTTATATTATTAAATACAATTTGATATAAAACTTCTTTTACGGATTTAATCGAGTATTATTAAAATTAAAAGTGACATATTACATATAAGTTGCAGCAATCGAGTTTACGGTAAGACGAGATGCAGTTGTCTCTAGTTTAACCTTGAACACAGGCGTAGAATTGCTAGCCTTTTAGTATTCTATAGGATACATTTTGTGGTGAGTCTGCGCAGGCCCGACACACAGGGGTGTGCAAGGTGTGCACTGCACACGGGCGGTATGTCCAAGGGGGCGGAAAATAGAAGAATAGAAATGTCATGGCATAAAAAATAACCCATGCATCAACCCGACGCAGAACTCCATAATTAATAATCGAATTTATGCATATTTATTAAATAAATTAATTGATAGATTCACACAATATCGCACGGATGTAAGTGACTTTGATATTGTGTTAACAGAAGCATTCAAAATGGCTCACAAACTCAATGTAGAAACTAATTTCCGTCCTATAAGCACAACTCGACCGAGAAGAAAACCAACACGTAATGATAAAGTTTTAATAGACTCCAAAATTAAATACACAGTTAAGTTGAAGTTGAAGTTTAAGGACGCATTTACAAAACTGATAGGTAGCAAATCACATCACAAGATAGACAAATTTTGACTATTAATTTCGATAGTTTCGATATACATATGTATATTTTCTCATATATTTAAGTTTTAATGATTATTTCCTTTTATATTATATATATGTAAGTATGTACATGTTACACATGTGGTATAATGACATATTATTACGTATACGTATTAAATATACTGTGACCTTATAATAGATGATTACTTTGGTGGATGTTACTTAATCTTCTAGACAAAAAAGCAAGGCCAGTCGAGTTTAGGCCCGTGATGTTGTAAGGAGATACTACCGCCTAACTTGTTCGACTAACCCAAAGCTATACTTATGGATGGATTTTACATTTCTTCCAAGATGGATATATTTCTTCCAAAGAGCTGGAATGTATCTCTTCTTACCTTCGTAGTCGCCAGCAAGCCGTCTACATTGATAATTCTTTATCTGCTTGGTGTAACTTAACTTCTGGTGTTCCACAGGGTGGTATTCTTTCTCCTCTTCTATTCTCATTATTTATTAATTTTATTACCATTAATCTATCTTCTTCTTATCATCTGTATGGTGACGATCTTGAAATCTATGCTCATACCAAGCTTGATTGTATAAATTCCGTAATTGCTGATATTAACAATGACCTAAATAATAGTCTTGACTGGTGCAATAACTTCGGAATTAGCGTCAACCATAAAAAGTGTCAAGCAATAGTTATAGGCGGCAAGCATATTAGGAATAAGTTTAAAAGCAGTAATGCGGTACCAGTTATATATGAATATTCCTTTTTTGACAACAATCAAAAATCTCGGTCTTCTTATGGATAGTACACTCAGCTGGAATTCATACATAGTTGAGCTATGTCGAAAAGTGACGTATTCGCTACGTTCTCCCTATCGACATAAAAACTTTTTACCTATTCGGACCAAAACTCTGTTAGTGCAGACTCTCATTCTTCCACTTATTGACTATGCCGATGTATGCTACTCTAACATCTCTGAAACCAATCTTAATAAATTAGATCGTATTCTTAACAGTTGTATTCGATTCATTTTTGGCTTACGTAAATTTGATCATATCTCTGAGTATTGTAATAAGCTCAAATGGCTTCCCATCCGTGAAAGACGATTTTCGAGAAATTTATGTCAACTTTTTTCCATCTTAAGTGATCCATCTTCTCCTCGGTACCTGAAATCCAAAATTCATTTACTCACGAATTGAATCTTCGATCGTCGTCCAACCTTAGTTTGTATATTCCTTGACTGGTTTTCTATCTTTCTCTTTCACAGTAAATGCAATAAAACGGAACGGCTCTGGAACGGCCTGCCTGATCATCTTCGGCGTGCTCCTAGTAAGCAGGTGTTCAAGAAACGTGTAGATACCTTCTAGAGAAGACGACTTAAAATTTTCTGGCGTATATAGCGTAGCGATTTATTATTTATCAGATATTATGTTCTATATGTAGTAGTTTATGTATTTATTATAGTTCATAGTATATTTAGTATAATGTAAATAAGGTATATGTTTAAGTTTGTTAATTTATGATATTCTAGTTTTTATATGTATTATATTTATTTAGATCCTTAGTCATAGTTTTGATTTTTATATTTTTTTTATTTTCTGTATTGTACCCTTGTAGTTTTATTTTTCTGTATAGTGTTTCGGTTGACTGGTAGAGAATGCTTTAGCATTAAGTCCGCCAATTGTATAATTTTGTACAATAAAGTTTAAATAAATAAATAAAAATAAATACTGGATCTCCTAGACGAATAGACGTTGGTGAGCCTAGTATGGGCTTTTTTGGTTGCTTTTGACAAGATCAACAAAACAAACCCATAAAACCAAATATAAAAACAAAACTTTCATAAATTGACAAAAAAAAATGGCTATATTATGAAAACTGTAACGCATTAAGTTACGTTCATACAACGATCTTTACCAATAGACATTTTAGTTTACAAGCGATACAGTGACCACTCACGACAACGGCCTCACGCCGACTGAGGTGATAATTGAATTTTAGAAATATTTGTTAATAAGGATTAATTGTAATAGAACACATAATGAACCTTATTGAAATACATTAAGAGTCTTGTGTAACTACAAATCCGTGAAAAAAATTAAAATATTTTTTTATTTCCTGATATATTAACTAACTTATTTAGGATTTTTTTCTCCCACGTTTTTAGTTGAATATGTTTTCTTAGCCAAGGTATTTTCATGCTTAAATATATTTTAATATTTACGATAAAAATGTATCTAAACTTCTAGCGATTTCGCAAAATATATAAATCGGTAACCTGGCTCTTGGGAATTAAGGCGTTATAGAGCGTTTCACCGGACTAGACCGTGCGTTGTGCGTACGTGAGTACGTGAGTGATTTGGCGACTGTAGAGCGTAAAAAAAAACTGCAGTATTTTAATAATTAAAAATGATTTTTTCAATTAACTCTTTACATTTTACATTTTTTTTAATGTGATATCTTTTGAGACACCTTGTATGTAATAAGAAGAGTACAATTTTTGTAGAGAAATATTGAAGTATTAAGTGACGCGCTCGCAGCTCCACCTGCGGAAGTACCGATCCCGTAGATTTTTTGTAGATTTTCTTACACAGTCCGTTAAGTACTTTTTAAGGAAAACAGACAGACAGTCGCAGCGGGGGACTTATTTTATAGTTCCTAAGATAAATTATTAGGAAGCCTCAGAAGTAGCTTCAGT
Organism: Napeogenes inachia; assembly: GCA_959347355.1. Lineage (NCBI taxonomy): Eukaryota > Metazoa > Arthropoda > Insecta > Lepidoptera > Nymphalidae > Napeogenes > Napeogenes inachia. Next base: position 30,933,301 of record OY365791.1, on the reverse strand, counting down.
CTATGTCGTCTAGTTACATACAGTATTCATTAATAATTTTGCAGTTTTTTTTGTTTAAAAGAACGTCCAATTACATTTTTACTGCCTTATAGATTTTTAGATATTCATTCTTGGTATTTATTTGTTACGTTAAGTAGGTTACTTTTTTGTTATATAATAAGCGTATCATTCTACTTTAAACGATAATAGCATAATTGAAATACACAAATATCTCCGCAACCTCAGCCATCGTAGATCTAAATCCTTCTCACAGTGACGCCGTCATGTGACAGTTACGAAGATGTATGAAGATAAGTCCCACAAGAGTACGTAGCGCAACAATTTTATATTCATTTTCAGATCATATGTGATTAATGGCATACACGATCAAATGACATCAAATAGTATATACACAGTATATATACAGTTTTTTGGCCACCTCTTGCAGGTAGCCTCTCTACATTAATATCAACAACATTTTTTAGTTTTTGAAATGTAAGTTTTCTCTTACAAAATTATTTAACTAGTTTAACCACGATGGCCAATATCGATCCAGTCATATAAAAATACATCGAATTAATAAAAAAATATTAATTAACTACTTTTTACATTGTTCAATCTTAATTATCTGATACTGTATTGGCGTACCTACAGTGCTTAGTTCTTAAATATATTACTTTATTTATATTTTTATATATTATTATTACCTAAATTTTTAAATGATCTTCATTTATAAATCAGATTCTTCAATAATAGAGCGATTATTTGTTTTAAAGTTACATTTGAATGTAAATTCTATGTTTATGTTTTCATGTCTTATAAGTCTTCGGTCTCGTACAGTTTAATAACATATTGCAGTTGTAACAGTAGTTTGGTGAAAAATGTTTTACTGTTGTTGTCATAAAAGTGTCTGCGACAAAGTGGCAGTGTTGCAAACTCATATCTTAACTTGAATTGGTTATACGAGATATACAGACACTACTTTTATGTGATGATATATAAAACACTAATTTACTTAATTTATTTCAAAGACTATAAGCTGTACGACCAATAGATACTGATGAAATATCGTTGCTAAATTGTATTTATTATTATTTACCATTAGATGCACTTTATACAAATACGAATGCAATAACTACCGCGGAATCAAACTCTTAAGCCATACTATGAAACTTTATGAGCGAGTAATCGACAATCGATTAAGGTCCGAGTGTTCTCTCTCAAGGAATCGTTATGGCTTCGTACCGGGTTTATCAACCACGGATCCAATGTTCGCTCTGAACACCATTGCTGAGGAGTAGGTATCGCGCTAAAAACCAACCATTGCACGTCGCTTTTCTAGACATGGAAAAGGCATTCGATCGCTCCAAGGGATACGATATGGTGGAGCCTTCGCAAGAAGAATATCCCCGAGCACTATATTGTACAAAACGGCCAGATCTATGATTCGCACGGTAGTCGGCGAAACAAAATCTATAGCGGTCACAGAAGGCGTGTATCAAGGTTACCGTTTTTAATAAGTATAATAAACATTCCAAACTAACTTACCAATACCTGTAAAAGAACCCAAACTGGAATAATCTTTAACTTCATAGAATTATATATAATTTTACAAGAAATTCCATCGAGTTTCAGAAATAACTATAAACACTAGAATGATTCGATTCGCATGTTATCGATGAAGAATGATCCCTCGATGTCTGAGTTATTAATAAAAAGATAAAAGGATTCAAAGCCGAAATATGGCTTATAAATAAAAACTAAAATAGTAATTACTTATTCCGGTGATTACATCCCTAAGAAACGGTATTATTTAAATAATGCTCATCTCCCAGAGCATTACAAATTCTTGGTTTTAATAAAATAAAGTATAACACCGATAATAATAATTAAGGTTACCTTGGTCACTTTACTGATGTTCTTAATCGAATTACATTCCCTGAGAGTTGCAAAAACGATTTCTTCTTCATTTGTTTTATTTATTATTTGTATTAATTTAAATGCATTCTTAAAATAAAAAACAATGTATTTTGAGGTAATGATATCTGAAACATCTTTATGGACGTTTTCTTATAGACCTTGAAGAAGTTAAATTCTTATATTTCTTGGCTTTAGCAATGTCTTCAGCTGAGTTGACTTCTATGTATCAATTGGTGTATTGCGCTCTCTTAATACATATCTCGACTCCAGTAATCGAATGGTTTAATTCCTACTTTCACGGACGCTGGCAGAGAACTTGTACTGATAAGGAAAAGTCTAACTGAGCAACTATCTCTCTCGGTGTTCCTCAAGGCGGCGTGTTATCTCCTCTTTTATCTTCTCAACTATTCTAATTTATCAACGAAATGACAAAAGTAATTTCTATTGACTATCATTTACATGCAAATGATTTGCAGATTGATCGACATACATCTATCCGTTAATACCATACCATATCTTGCTGCTACTATGGATCTCAGGAGGATTAAGCTTTGGGCTAATGAATACGGTCTCCTTGTAAACTCGATGGAATCACAAACATTGATCATAGGTAGGAAGCAATTGCGCTAACTCTTTTACTTCCTTTTACGCCGACGTTTGAGAAATTACTTAATAAGCTTGATCGACTTAAAAATTTGTGAATTCGTTTTATCTACGGATTGCGCAGATGCGACCATGTGTCCGAATATCGAAATAAATTAAAGTGGATAATGTGTTTATCTTACGTTGGATGATAACTGGGAGAGATCTTAAAGAGATAAGTTCATCCTTTGTAAATGTTTTTTTATACGTCTAGATTTTGTAAGTTTTGATGGTACTTATTTATATAAATAAGATTATTTCTCTCTAAAGTATGAAGCTGAATGTGGTTTGCTATTATAATGACTCGTTCATTAAAATAAATAAATCTTAAACAGAAAATGTGTTATTTAAACTGATATTCAATTTGTGGCTACCGCAACGTGTTTCATGAACACAATAAAACTCATTAAGCAAAAACTATTGTAACAAAGTTAACCATAACCCATACATTATATATTTAATATTCCATGACTTATTAATACTTCTCTCCAATTACATTGTTCCTAGTTTAAATTACAAATTAAAAATATACAATGAGACTTGTTTTAATCTTTTGCTGATAAAATATTTTAGTAAGTCTAAGTATATTAGTATAGTCATATTCATTGTATTTTCTCTTTGTTTCAAAGACGCATCAGAAAACAGTATAATGACTTTGAAATTCGAATTTGTTTAAATATATTAAATCAGTTAACATTTACGTATTTCGGGCCAAATATAATGTGGGTGTCTTCAAGAGAAGAGTGAATAGGTTGCTAGGTTAATGCGCGTTACCAACTAAGACTACATTCCACTTACGTTATAAATTAAGCAATAATATAATTTTAATTGAGGCTGAATTTATAGAAATTAAGTCGAGAAAGTTCGAGTTGAGAAACTACTGAAGAGGAACTAGGTCTTCCTCTAAGAAAGTTAGAATTATCGATTGCAGTTTTATTGTTTGAATTGATATGAAGTGTTTATTAAGTGTTTATTACCTGTTTTACAAATATCGCTCGCAAAAGGAGGTGGAAGAAAGAAATTGCAAAATTGCAATTTAATCATTTCCAATACTTACATATTGTAGGTTATCAAGCTTTCATAATCAGAAGTCATCAGTCTCGCGCGCGCTTTGGTCCGAGTCGGTCGTGAAATGTCAAAAGATAAAAGTAAAATACGCTTAAGTGTAATGTTTGTCATATAGTGATTGATGAGCTTTTAGCTTATATTCAAAACAAGGTCTCGATCGCGGATGAAGTGACTTTGGTGAAAATCTGTTCGTCGGTCTTCTCATGCGAACAAATTGAGACGGCTAACGGCTTACTCTTGGAGTCATTACCATCGGATGTGCGTAAAACAGTACGTAAAGGAAAAGGCAAAGAAAATCGTTTGCTATACGATATTATCAATTTATTTAAGATAACCGAACCAGACGTATTACCAATTTTTGTGGCACGGGATTTGGAGAAACTACCCCCGATTACATTTGATCATTTGGATGTCTCAAAGTTGTTAAAGGATCTGATGTTGGTACAAGCGGAAATCAAAGCAATCAAGTCTTCATATGCGACTGTTGAGCAGCTCGAAGATTTAAAGCGAGAATATCTTGGTAGAAAGATGAGTTCGCCCTCGTTCTCATCGGCTAAAATTAATATGAAGCGGGGTGGTTACCACGACAGTGGTCCAATGGGGCTCTCTTATTTAGAAGATAATGCAGCTAATTGTGATCAGTCAAATTGTAGGACATCATCGCCAACAAATTATTGTTTAAATTATAGTCATTCAAGTATAAAAAAATAGAGGGTATTCAGACAGAGAAGCGACGCAACGTATTGCAACAATCGCCTGAACGATACGATGTTAACACGGGGCCTGGCTTGAAACAAAAAACTATTGACGAGAATGATTCATCTTTGTTGATTAACAAGACGAGCGGTCAACGTGCGAATATAATAGAAATGCAAACCTATGCGTCACAACTTAAGAGCGATAATGCTAATGAGGGTTGGACTGTAGTACGTAAAAAGTCGCAGAAGTCTAAAAATCGTTTGATAGGTAAAATGGGTAGCGTATTGGTAGAATCGGAAGAAAAGTTTAGAGCTGCCGATCGTAAAATACCATTATTTATAACAAATGTTCATAAAGACACGTCGGAAAATGATATAATATCATATATAAAAAATAAAACAAAGGAAGATGTCAGCTTAGAAAAAATGTTAATCAAACGACATTGTCAATACGATGCATACAAACTTATTGTATCTCAAAGCAAGCTGCCATTATACCTAGATGAAAATCTTTGGCCTCGCGGAATTATCTTTCGAAAATTTGTGCATTTTAAGCCGAAGAAATCTATTGAAACACCGGTTGCGGTTGAGGTGACGAGCATTAAATAAGCAAATAAATTAATGGATAACAATCTTATATGTAATTTAGTTTCCTTTAACTGCAAAAGTATCAAACGCTCCGCACAACATATACAAGAGTTATGTAAAAGTTGTGATATAATAGCTTTACAAGAAACGTGGCTTATGCCGGAAGAGTTGTCCTTTCTTGATACATTATGCAGCGACTTCAGCTCCACAGGAGTGTCTGCGGTTGATACGTCTGCAGGTATTCTACGCGGAAGACCATATGGGGGCGTCGCGCTGCTTTGGAGACGTAGTGTATTTCAGAATGTGTCTGTGGTTGATTGTAATAATTCGCGTATCTGTGCGATAAGTGTAATTGTAAACGGTAAATCATTTTTAATTTTTAGTGTGTATATGCCTACGGATTAAGTGGCTAATCTAACGGATTTTACGGACGTACTTAGTTCGGTAAGTGTTATTATAAACTCTTATGGAGAGAGTGGTGTTTACATTTTAGGAGACTATAATGCCCACCCGTCAGAACGGTTTTATCACGAACTTACTCAGTTTTGTACAGAACAGAAATGGTGTTGTATCGATACGGATATGCTCGGCTTACAATCGGGTACCTTTACATTTTTAAGTGAGGCTAACGGATCTAAACGTTGGCTTGATCATTGTATAGTTACTAAGGCCGCTCAGGAATCTGTGCGTAATGTTTTTGTTTTAAAAGATGTATTGTGGTCGGACCATTTTCCGTTGGTTGTAGAATGCAATTTAAACATATTATTGTTAAAGACATCGATCCCAAATACTTCTCAAAGTCATTTGTATTGGGGAGAGAGAAGCGATGAGGAGACTAGCATGTACCGAAGGGAATGTCACGAGCGTTTGTCACTGATCGACTTCCCGCAGGAGCTTTGCGATTGCTATGGCCGTACTTGTAATAATTCTAAGCACAGAGATATCATAGCGGAAATGTATAATAAAGTAGTTCGAGCTTTAGGGGAGTCCGCTGAGGTGACTCGGGGTAATAAAAATCGATTGAAGAAAAAGAAAGTCGTAGGGTGGAATAAACACGTGGCTGGAGCGCACGGGGAGGCTAGGCAAAAGTTTTTTGTCATGACTCGAGTCGGGAAAACCTAAAATAGGTACAGCTTATAATGAAATGTGTGAGGCTAGAAAAATTTTTAAGTCTCGTTTAAAATGGTGTCAAAACCATGAGGACCAAATAAAAATGGACATTCTGGCCTCATATCATTCTAGAAATAACTTCCGAGGATTTTGGAAAGCTACAAACAAGATGAGTGTACGTCCTTCCCTTCCCGTGAGTGTCAGTGGCGTGTGTGAACCTGAAAAGATTTCTAATCTTTTTATGGATTACTTCTACGTAAAATCACCGCGAGGGCCTTCTCTATCGTTGCTTAATGTTGAGGCCAATAAAGAGGTGGGGGTAGAGTTTAAATCAAATGAAGTCGCGCGAATCATCTTACATATGACAAAAGGTAAGTCCCCGGGATATGATGGTCTCAGTATTGAGCATCTTAAATACGCGGGCCCACTTCTGTCAGAACTACTTGCAAAGTTTTACAACTTATGTTTGGGTCATAGTTTCTTGCCAGTCGAGATGATGAAGACCATCGTTGTGCCTATTGCGAAAAATAAAACAGGTGATTTAGCTAATAAGGCTAACTACCGGCCAATTTCTCTGGCTACAGTCATCTCGAAGGTGTTGGATAGTATGCTTAATACCCGACTATATAAGTATATCAACTTGCACGACAATCAATTTGGATTTCGACCTGGATTGTCTACAGAAAATGCCGTGTTGGGTCTTAAGCATGCTGTTACATATTATACAAAGAGAAAAACTCCAATTTACGCCTGTTTTTTAGATCTTTCGAAGGCATTTGATTTGGTATCGTATGATATATTGTGGAAAAAAATGGAGCATGCCAATATACCCACTGAGCTTATAAATATTTTTAAGTACTGGTACAGAAGCCAAATCAACTATGTTCGGTGGGCAGGAGTTTTATCACGTCCGTATGGGTTGGAGTGCGGGGTGAGACAGGGAGGTTTAAGTTCACCAACCCTCTTTAACTTGTACGTGAACGAGTTACTTGGCGATCTTGGCAGCACTAGGGTAGGTTGTTATATAGACGGAATTTGTTTAAATAACTTAAGTTACGCTGACGATATGGTACTGTTAAGTGCGTCAATTTGTGGCCTTAGGAAATTAATAGCAATATGTGAGGCTTATGCGGGAAGGCATGGTCTGATTTACAATGAAAGAAAAAGTGTAATGATGGTCTTTGAGGCGGAGGGCAAAGCACCAAATAAGGCACCTTTAATCTTGCTCAACGGTAATAAACTTGAACGAGTATACCAATTCAAATATCTTGGACATGTGTTGACACCTGGCCTCAAAGACGATGCTGATATTGAAAGAGAACGAAGGGCGATGTCGGTGAGAGTGAATATGCTGGCTCGCAAGTTTGCACGTTGCTCGATTGGTGTTAAAGTTACATTGTTTAGAGCTTACTGTACAAGTTTTTATTTATCTAGTCTGTGGGCCAGGTATTCACAAAAATCTTACAGCGCTCTTAGAGTTCAGTACAACGATGCGTTTAGGGTGCTGCTGAGGCTACCTCGTTTCTGTAGTGCGTCAGGAATGTTCGCGGCGGCGCGAGTTAACTGCTTCTTTGCTACAATGCGCAAAAGATGTGGCTGCTTTTTACAAAGACTGCGGGGTAGCACCAACAGCATCTTAATCATGATCTCGAATAGATTAGACTGTGTGTATGTGAACCACTGCTGTGCCCTTTCGAGTGGGATGTTGAAGTAATTAAAATACTAACATAGGTATTAAGTTTCCATTGTTACTAACAAAATGAGTCTTAATTATGTTACTCGATATTAATGAAAAATAAATAAATAAATAAAGCTTTCAGGTTATTGCTTAAGCTACCGAATTACAGAATCTTCCGAAAAATATCAATTTCTTTCGAAATTGATGTTATAAGAAGATTATCAAATTATTAAAATTCACCCCAAACTTATTTTTTTTGTTCTCTAAAACAAAACCACTACCATTTAAATCCACAGAATAACTAATACAATAGAGAAGAAGCATTGTATCGAGACAATGGCTTTTACATACAATCGGTTCAGACTTCTGGCTTTATGTAACCGGAACTTTCAATAGAAGTTCCCTGAACCCAAGAATGAACTATGTTAAGCACATAGCAAAAGCCTATTTGTACAATAAACTGTCTAAATGTCTGGTATTCAAATTTTAGTTCGTCAAATTTAAAACAAACCAATTATTTTGTAAAGCAATACCATATCATTTTATACTAATGCATTGTGTACCGCTGCGACACAAACTTTATTTTAATTGCCTCAAACAAACCTTTTGGGATATTCCAATTCAACTATTTATTACTTCAGAAGTTATATTTTCTTTTAAAAGTATAATGTATTTGATATAAACTGTTTTGAAAACAAAATAGAGAACATAATTAACAAAAAGTAAAACTAAATATTAAAAGTAGTTTTAAAAGATATTTTATTCAGTATTCCACTACCGCTATTCAGTTATAGGTTTATAAAGTAGAGTTGTCGTCTTTCTGTTTATATGTTATTATATATTTAATACGATACGAGTTGTAATGCCGTATGGAAAAATTATATGAAGTAACTATCTGTTATTGGCTATTATATGAAGTAACTATCTGTTATTGGCTATTAGTTGGTCATCTGCCTTCGCTGCTTCGCTGGTTGCTTAATTAGGTACTGGGACTAATTTGCATTTAAACGGACAGACGACAAGACAAGATGATATGCGCCTCCTTAATCTTGTTATATTGGTTTCCTTTTTAAATACAAATTTATATAATATAATTTATTATTGGCTTATTATATAAATTATTATTGACTTATTATATAAATTATTTTATATATATATTACATGTATAGAAAATGACTTCTGAAGCAGCTTTGTAATTTAAAAAATACATCTCTCCTTCAAGTTCATAGTTTTTAAGAGAAATAAATTTTATCAATGTAATAAATATATTCTCTTAATCTCTATTATATATAATACTATTTTAAAATAATGACGTAATTTTTAACGAACTCATTAACTCAACAATCTAAATAGTATATAAGCTATGATATTATAAATAACATATAGTAAACTTCACAAAAGCAATAAGTATTAAAAATTAAGAGTATTTAAAAAAAATAAAAATTATCATTATTTCTGTAAAACCATTATTTTTTTAGTATTTTTTAGTAGAATTAATTAATTAATTAGAACTGTTCATAAAAAGCCTATTTTACCTGTCTCTCGGTGAATCAGTGCAGAGAGCCAGTTGGTCTAATAGGTATTAATAGTTTCATTCGTAACAAATAAAATAAGAACACTACCATTAATTACACTTACTTGTACATTAATTGCATTGAAAATATTAGGCCATTTGATTTATTATCTTTCTTATGTTAAGTCTATTAATTAAGACTTAAGTTATGAATCTTTGCCATAGCGACCCATTGTTCGAAGATTTGATTGTCGTAAATATTTACAATAATAATAAAAATCAATTAAAAAATTAACTACATTTTAAGTTTGATAATTGTTTAAGTTGTTATGTTGGTTGTGTTGTGTACTTGCATTATTATTAGTCTAGCGGTCTTCTTAAAATATACAAGTTTCAACAAAATGTAAGAAAAAACACTGGAACACGATCCGGTAATAAGTATAATAACGTGGACAACACGAAAATAAGACATATGAAATATAGCGCTTTAGATCGAGTCTCATTCTGAATTTAAAATCAGATACTCACTAAAATACACACAAGAACAAATATCAAAACCGGTCAAGAGAAGTTTTCGTTATTAAGTGAAAATGACGAACGTCAATTAACGTTGATATATATATGTAGATTTCATTTTAGTTCTCCTGTATTATGAATGACTCTTGGATTTAAATATTCCATCTATCTAAATCTTCACGCCCCCCCGTGCGGAGGAGGCAGCGAGGATCGAGGACCAAGAGTTGAGGTCTTGACCTACTTACTACTCTCGTTTGTGAATTTAATTACTTTGAATAGTTTTTATCATACTCAACCGTTTTGTATTTCAGATTAACAAGTATTATTATTTTTCTTTTAGAAGTTTATTGTATCATGGAGTTTTTGAAGCGAAAATATTATGGGCCGACACGCCTCGATAGACTCTGTCCTCACACTCATTCGGGGACGAAACACGGATTATCTTGCCCATATACTTAGTCTGGCCATAAATACTGTTACAATTAAAAATAAAACAATTATACATTTGAATTTGGAATCTGTCATTTTTATACGATTGTTCATTGTTTTTTTTCTTTTTTAGTCCAGTCATTTTTTTACCTGGAAAGTTTTCCGGGAGTTTTGAAAATTGGTTATTTTATAGATTTCGGTATGCTCTTTTCGAATTTCAATTTTGCCACCGCATCGCATCTCCGCCGCTAGCGCCGCCATTTTGAAAAAATGGCACGTAAAACCATTTTTTTCGAAATATCTCCTTTCCAGTGCATTTCTCGAAAAAAAAAATTATGTTAAAAATTAAACTAGAAAAAAAAACATACAATTAATGTATTTATATATTTTTTCATAAAATCAATAGTTTTTGGCGTACGAGCGTCACAAAGTATCTTCATCTACACCACCACGTGTGTTTGGTATATTTTTCTAAAATATTCTACTATTGCCACCGGTATTGAAGAATCAGTGTGGGTTTTTGTGTTGGGTCCCTTTCTATGGAGACTATAGACATTGTATAGGCTCCATACTCTCGACCTTCAACGAAACATCTGTCGGTAGAAGTTCGAGAAGTATTTAGGTTAGGCGAAGTCATCAGTATACGTTTATCGTCGTACAGTGTTGTTTGTGTTCTTAGAACCATGGCTTCTTATACAGAAAATTGTTTTATTTGAGACAATTAAGCTTGGTTGAAAGCAAACTTCTCGGAATTCATCATAGCTGAGGACTGGCCGTCGTCTAGTCCCGCTCTTAATCCACTGGATTATGATTTATGATCAGTTTTAGAGAGTACAGCTTGCTCTAAACGCCATGATAATTTAGAGTCCCTAAAACAATCCATACGATTAGCAGTGAAGAATTTGGATGGATTTGGATTAGGAAATACCCATGGAAAGAGCGCGTGCTTCTATTGATAACTGGCCTCAAAGTTTAAAGGACTGTATTGCAGCCAATGGACAACACTTCGAATAAGCTTTTTATATTTTAAATTGTTATATATTTGTGTATTAAGCTAACACACTGTGAAAGTAATAAATGATATTAGCAATTAAAAAAATGTTTATTCTTTGTTACAATGTTTATGGCAAGACTAGGTATGTTAAGATAATCTGAAATTAAACGTATTTAACCAGAATCCGAAATAATATTAAATTTTTATTGAGGTCCTGACATTATTTCCAATGAAAGCTGAATATATAAAACATTTTTCTTTAATCTTGTGTGAATATCTATATTAAAATTTCTTCCGCTTTCGACTATACGTTCTTATTACTAAAGTTCTTTCGCCAAAAAGCTGTCTGTCTGTCGTAGTTTTGAGCAATGAGACTGAAATGACAATGAGTGTATTGTAATTGGCTTCGGTATTTCAGTGTAATTTAATAAAGAACTAATCTATGTTTAAACACAATTATTATTATTTTGTTATAGTAAAGTATGGTCACAGTAATATGATAAAGATAAATCCTTATCTGTAATTATGTACTTAAAGAAGCTATTGTGTAAGCTTAGATACAGAACTAATGATATTTTCGATGTAAGTATAATTATACAAAAAACCTTTAACCTAAGCTAATTCCGTTCTATCCGCTAATTATTCTGTTCCATCAAGAGGGCGTTGAGGGTATTGGTATAAGCGTGGAACTCAAATTACTCCTCTTTATATCGTCGCAACTGCTCTATGTAAGTCTGTTGGTCTGTTCTTTTTTTATAATTTTTTTAAACATTTATCCCTTATAATATTTTTTTAACCTAAGCTAGTTCCAATTATTTTAAAATAATATTCAAAATTTGAATTAAGATGACGTTTAATTAACAAGTTATCACTTAGTCGACTTTAAACAGACTAAACTTTATATTAATTTAATAAACTAGTACGAGCGAGACGAGGCCACTCAGTAGAGGTATGTCTTTTGTTTGTTTTCTAGAAAATTCGCTTCCGATTATTGTTAGATGCTAACTGAGCGAAGTCAACTGGCTGAAGAACAATGCTATGTGCCGTCTCAGCAGTTTGGAACGACGTAACTACGTCGTCTGTCACAAAAAAAATCTATGACATAGGCACTCACTAGAAATAATATAGGTTTTTAAAATACTACAACTCAATTGTTTTAAAAGAAAATGTGAATGTTACTTTGTGTAAAACTCTATTATTTTTCAAGTTTTAATTATGAAAATTCTTATTGAAGCCTTTGAACAAAAGATTAAAAAGTAGTTAAAACATATTTTTGAGAATTTTAGCAATTTCACTCTGACGGCGCAGCTAAGTATTAGATATTTATTTATGCCTTTAATGTATATCATTTGTATTTAAACAGTTCAAAACAAAAAACAGGTTTTATTTGATTGTATGTATATTCTTGTATATCTAAGAAAAAAATAATCAAATATTTTTGTTTGTCTACTTATATAATAACCATTTATTGTTATAAATGCAGCTACTCATGGGCTCAGGTACAATGCTGGAAAGAGCGTGATACTTGTGCTTAAAGCTGCCACCAAATGTTATATAAACGTACCACAAGTTACAATTTGTAATACTCCACTAACACGAGTCAGGTATCTGGGCCATTGGTTAACTGATGATTTAAATGATGATATAGATATTGAAAGGGAACGTAGGGCGCTCGCTGTCCGCTGCAATATGTTGATTCGTAGGTTTGTACGGTGTACCACGGGCGTTAAAGTAATGCTTTTCAAATCATTCTGTCAGTCATTTTATACGTTCAGTCTGTGGGTCAAATATACCCAGAGGGCATATAACGCCCTTCGTGTTCAATACAACAACGCTTTCAGGTTGGGTTGCCGCGTTTCTGAAGCGGATCAAACAGGTTCGCGACAGCGAGAGTAGATGGTTTTTAGGCCATCATTTGAAAGCGATGTGCTTCTCAGCTGCGCAGACTGCTTGACAGCCCACACTGCATGTTGGGCGTATTATGTGACAGATGAGATAGCCCGATGCTAAGACGATGGATACGACTACACATGACGAAAACAGTGTTCGGGCAACGGTCGGTCATAGTAATTAAGTTTTAGCATAAGTCTACTAACAATAGTTGATAAGTTTTGTAACTAACACATATGGCTTGTTCTGAAATAAATTATTATTGTTATTACTATTATTATTATTATAATACATATTACCTCCTAATAAACATTACACACATTGATCTAACCCCTAAGTAAGCAAATTATTTGCTTGTGTTCAGGGTGCTAGATAACGATACAAATACATAGAAATACACATATAAATACTGAGAATTTTATAAGTAAGTAAGTAAGTAAGTAAGTAAGGTGTTTTTCTATGGGGCAGTTACTATATTTATTTTACAAAAACGAGCTATACGGGCTATTTGTAACTTAAAAGCTAGAGACTCCCTAAGAGATGTTTTTAAAGAAATCGGTATTCTTACGGTCGCTTCTAAATACATTTTTAATAACTTATTATATATTCGCCAAAATCTAAATGAATATAATAAAAACAGCGACAGATATACGATCAATACAAGAAATAAAAATAGGCTAGTAACGCCTAAATTTAGACTTCAAAAAGTTAAGAAATCCTTCATGGGTTTAAGTATACGCATATATAATAAGGTTCCACAAGATATCTTAGATCTTCGTTTTCTTGGTTTCAAATCTAAAATTAAAGGTATATTATTAAATAAATCTTACTATAACATTCTAGTTGATCGAAATGTGTGGAACTTGGGTCATTGACTCATTCGCAGGGTTGATGTTATAATTTATAAGTCAAACATTCTAAATTTTATTTAAAAAGAACTGTTGAGTTTCTGGCCAGTTCTTCTCAGCAGAACAGCATTCCGAGCTGGTGGTAGCTTACTCACAGACTGATTATACTGACCAATTTAATGTAATTGACGATTCAAAAATGCGTGTAAAAGCCTACTTGAATAAAGATATTTTGAATTAGAATTAGAATTTGAATATATTTAATAAACGACCAAACCCAGAAACACAGACATCTATGTTCATCACATAAATACCTGTCTCTGCCGGGAATTGAACCCGAGCCCTATTGAGCCGTGACACATTAGGCGTCTGCGTGACCAACGGGCCGGTAAATTTCATAATTTTTTCCAAAGGAAATCACTATCTTTTTTAATCTATTGTTAGTTTTAAACAATATATTAAAAAAATTAAAAATATTGAGAGACTTTTTAGAAATAGAAATAAAATAATATGCCAGACGTAATAATAGTAGAAGCCTTCCTTATAATAATTTACATTCCTTGTATTATTACATATTGTAAACATGCACATTATTTACATTGTAATTAATTATTAATTATTAGAGAAATATTTGGCAGACACATTTTGTCAGTTGAAATTTAGTTCATTGATTGAGAACACAAAACAAAAATAAGTAACAAGATGCTGTATACTAAAAAAAAAATAAAAAATAGTAAATAATAGTTCGAATTACAGACATGTCGTTCGAGAATCTATATGGTTCGGACGTTTTATGAATTTGATAAACAAAAACAATTGTATATTTTTATTTCTTGGACTTTTAGTAAACGCTCCAACACGACCTTTGAATAAACTTTCAAGATTGAAGTCAAAAGATTGAACCTTTAGGTGAAGGAAAAAGTTTTTATCATCTTTATATTTGAAGGCATAGTTTAACTAAGCATTTAGGAATGATTGCAATTATTCACTGTTTAAATTACTATCTATTTAAAAAAGGAAATTAAACGATGCTTAAAAACATTAAATTAAAAAAAATATGCAGGTAAGAAAACTAATGAGTAAAAAAAACTTAAAAATGTATGTCAAGATGTTTAGCCATTTTACATTTATTTAAATTTTAAATAAATATAGAATACACAATGTACCGGGCAGGGATGTGAAGCCACCACCTCTGGGAAGCCGTCCCGTCGCTCGAGTTTCTGTGAGGAGGTATTTCTACAGATAATTTATTTTTGAAAGAAACCAATATGGATTTTGTTTTACAAAAGTTGTACTGCAGATGTTCGAATACCTGTATCTCTATTCATTTAATATATTTTATATATGCTTATTCATATAGTAAATTAATCAGATTTGAGACATTCATTTGTATTAAACGAACCATTTATTTTAGACCTGTTACATTTTCATTATATGAAAAGGGAATCAATCGAAATGAATGCTATTTTTATACTTGTTTTATTTTGTATGTCAGTATCTTTAAAGGCCATGAATTGACATGCTATTGACATGATACAGATACTTTCGCTTCTATTCGAAGTTCAACCGCTAACAAAGTTCCAATTACAAGATCCTTTCTTAGAGAATCCTTTCTAAGAGAATAATAATAACAGACTGTGTTCAAATTGCTAAATTAAAAACACTCAGATAACTTAGATCATGTTTAAATATATAAAAAAAATATATTTTAATTATTTATTAACTCTGTGAATGAAATGAACGAATTCACAAACAGACACAACGAAATGACTATCATGTTATTTATATTGTATTTATTAATTCGAGTTGGGTTATGTTTGAAAAAACATGAAATTATCAACAAGTAACCGAGTCAAAAGGACATCTCTCATCAAAGATTTTTTGAAGATTTAACAGTGTATACTATTCCTGCGCAGGGACGGTTAGAAAACAATGCCTATTCTTAATAATTCTGCCACTTTCGTTGATTGTTATAAAGCGTTTCTAAAGGCTTTGTTGCTTACAGAGATTGGTTCATTCAACGATTATTCAGTAAACGCTTAAACGACACTGATTGTTATCTCTTATTATATTTGTCCAAAGAGCTATTTCTCTTTACAATACTGTCACTGGCTCAGAACGTTTGCAAAACAAAACATGAATGGTTCGTGTCCAACCTCCACTTTTAAAACTGTTTGCTGATTTAGATAGCTTTTCAATAATAATTGATAATTGTATACATTATATTCATAATGAAATGAAATGAGTAATTTTATAAAATTCTATCTAAAATGTATTTAAAATGGATGCTATTAAAAAATAAAAACGAATAGTCTTATAATATCTGGTCGAGGCTCAAAAGATATTTTTATTCCCGTATCAAAAAGTTACCCTGTGCATTTTTTGTTCTGTGTAGAACACAAGCAGACGCTTGTGGCATTGTAACAGCGAAACGAGTGGTCGGATTTGATTATGGATTATTAATTGAACGTCCTCTTTTAAAATCGTTTCTTTTCTCACTCGTGTTCTTTATAAACAAATTCCTGTACGATTCTTTCTGCAGGTCTGTGGAATTCGTTGCCACTATCTATAAAATGTGTGACAATTATACATCTTTCTGTATAACAAAGAACATAAACATATGTTCATTCTATATATATTATAACGCAACTAAGTAGGCTAGTAATACAAGGCTCTTTTTTAGTAGGCTAGTATTTCATTTGTGAAAGCTGAGAAGGACAAACTGTCAAAATACTTGGACTTAGCTCACGAGATTACCGACATGTGGGATGTTGACTCAACAATAATTGTCCCGACGCGATGGTAGTTTCCGTCAATGGTCTTATAGCGAAGAGTCTCGATCATCATCTCAAGAGGCTCTCACTAAACAACTGGATCAAGGGTCGGATGCAAAGAGCAGCAGTTTTGGGTACGGCACGCATTGTGAGGAAGTTTCTTTCGCTGTCGTCCTAACCACCGACGGACTGGTCGTAAGGCCCACGTCGGCGGTATACTGTTTTTTATATTTACAATTATAATGTTTTTTTTTTTTTAATGTTATATGTATAAATGTAAATAATAAGATTAAAATGAAATAATTTATTATAATAATATTAATAATAATAATATTAGGACAAATTACACACATTGATCTAACCCCTAAGTAAGCAAATTATTTGCTTGTGTTAAGGGTGTTAGACAACGATACAAATACATAGAAATACACATTTAAATACTTAGAATATATTTAATAAACGACCAAACCCAGAAACACAGACATCTATGCTCATCACATACATGCCTGTCTCTGCCGGGAATCGAACCCGAGCCCCGTTGCGCCGTGACTCGTTAGGCGTCTGAGCTAACCACACGAGGCGATAAATATATGTAAGGGACATAAATATAATCATGAACTGAACATCATTATCACAAAACTTATCGTAATTCATACGATTTGACCTCGAAAGATCAGAATAGTTCTTTCGAGAGGCAACGAAGTCAGTACCATTTATCATTGTTCAAATGACAGTCCTCGACGCTCTTCTCCTTCTTGTAAAGAAATTTGGTACGATAACGATATTTGTCACGTTAAAGAGATTTAGTAGGATAACTTGAAATTGTAATCAATTGTGATATTCATTTATATATTAACATTATAAAAAAATAAGTAACTTATATGTTATTAATAATCATAAATATTTTAGTAATTTAATTTAATTACGTTTGAAAAAGAAAAAAAGAGTTTCCTTAATGTAACATTTAAAGTAAATTGTATTTTAATTTAAAAACTCTCCTCTCCGCTTTGAATTTGCAAGCAATGAGACCTCAATGTTTTTGCTCATTATGTAAATAGCGACCGACATGTTTTGTTAAAAGCAGGTGAACTTTTCATTTCAAAAAATTCTCCAGAAAATATTTTCATTTTATACTTAATACGTATAGATATATTTTCACAAATATGACAATGTATAAACGTCTGTGTCTTAATCGATTTGTCTGGTATAACTGAACTTATTTAATATTTTTCTCTTCAAATATATTCTTATAAGTAAGTATTGAGCAAGTAAATTACAATTTCTTTTAACAGTGTTTATTTAATACAAATTTAGAAACATTCTGTCTGTAATAAAATAATAAAAAAAATAAAGAATACGACGACTTTCTGATATAACTTTGTAACTGACATAGAATATCAAAGTTGATATAGATTTGTCTTTTTCGTGCAGCTGCTAACGTGATTTCATCTCACGGCCTAATACTATACTAATAGTGTCACTCAATAACCTTTATTATTTTTCAGAAACGTTTATTTCCAACCTGGAGAATCCATCAGACATGTTATTTCCGGTTGTTGTCATCTTGCCAATGGAGAGTATTTGCACAGGCACAACCAAGTAGCCAAGATTATCCACCAACAACTTGCTCTTCGATACGGTCTTGTATCTTTTGAAGTGCCATATTATAAGTACTCACCGGAGCCAGTTTTGGAAAATGGTCATGCTAAGCTCTATTGGGACCGATCTATCATCACGGACAGGACTATTGTAGCCAATAAGCCTGATATCGTGCAGGTAGATCGGTTAGAGCGCCGGGCATTTCTTGTTGATATCAGTGTCCCATGTGACGCTAATCTTGTGAAAGCTGAAAAGGACAAACTACCAAAATACTTGGACTTAGCTCACGAGATTACCGACATGTGGGATGTTGACTCAACAATAATTGTCCCGATGGTAGTTTCCGTAAATGGTCTTATAGCGAAGAGTCTCGATCATCATCTCAAGGGGCTCTCACTAAACAACTGGATCAAGGGTCGAATGCAAAGAGGGGGACCTTCTTCGCCGAGGCGTCAGCTTGCTGGCGTCCCGATCCGACTCAACTTGCCGGGGCCGGACCCGGTCCGAAAACGGCCCCGGTTCGAACCCGAAGCCGCCACCAGCGGCTGGTATACGCCGCAGGTGACCCTCCAAAGAATACCACCCCGACGCACGGGGCCGGAAGAGGTACGCAAATCTGCGCCGCAATTTAAACTGCCGTCTGCCGACGACGCAGAAGATGCAACCTCGACCGTCCCGCCACCCCGCTAACGGAGACCTCCCTAGGAAGAGCTCCGCTGCCACCTCGCCCGGACTAATCATCGTCAAGCGCTATTGTACCTGACGATGACTATTCCGGGCCACCACCCTATCAGCGCATACGGCCTCCCCCTCAGCAAGGTAGAGACCGTCGTGTACCCCCCACACAACCACGGGACCATCCCACAGTCCACTTTGCGCACAGAGAAGTACCAGGGGCGACCCCGCAGCTGATCCCGATAGAGAGGGCCTGCGCCCTCCCACCCTCAGTGCCCAGGCCAAAAGGCCCGAGCCCACTCCGCAGACAGACCGCCCCGAAAGGCAGCCTGCCCGCCAGCGAGCCATGGACCGGGCACAAACCCCCATGACCGACCTAACCCCTAAGTAAGCAAATTAGTTACTTGTGTCAAGGGTTGTTAACCCTACAACGATACAAATACATAGAAATAAACGTTATAAATACTGAGAATATATTTAACAAACGACCAAATCCAGAAATACAGACATTTATCTTCATCACATACATGACTGTTCTTGTTGGGATCGAACACGAGTCCCATTGCGTCGCTAGACGTTAGGCGTCTGCGCTAACCACTTGACCAACGAGGCGTTAAAAATAAAAACTTATGTATGTATACATACATACATAAGTTTTTATTTTTTTTTGTCAGCCTTAAATTGAAAGTACAGATATTTAATTCTAATAGACATTTATTCAAATATGCACTATAAAAACTAATAAATTGTTATTAGATTCCTGGCTCGTAATTTATACAAAAATGAAAAGCTAAAAAAATGTAATTATTTAGCGCTTTATGATTTATTTAAATTCTTATATATGCGAGCGTATTGTATTGAAAACATTAAAATAAATATAAATAAAAAGCAAGTACAATCATTTGACGTTTTGGAAGATTTTTCCTTACTACATATTTACGTATAATTTGTTGAATGTTATTTCAGCGAATTGTGTTTCCTACCCAGAAATACTTTTGTTTTTCATCTGAGTGTAGTCACAATGAGCTAGAAACCGGAATAATGTTTCTTCAATGTGATTTCGTGTTTTACATCTTTACGTATCTTATTTTAGCATTGTTACAATGATCATCAACAATAGTTCTCAGATTAGGTTATGATATTAGGACATTTGTCATGATTCACGCAGTTTTCTTCACAAAGATCAGTTTAAGGTTTATTTATGTCCTTAAATATTCCATAATATTTTATATGTACTCGTAATATTTTGAATGAGCAGCTGCTCTAACCCATTGTACTATTGCTTCCAACTGACTTCGATTGGCACGACATAGTTTGGTGTAAATATATCTATTCCCTGCTGTATTAGTTCGGTGACTGAGGAAACAAACCTGCCAACACGGGAAGGGCGGAAACAAAGTCCGCATTCCATCCCATCTCATTTAACATCTATAGATTCATCGCACTTTTTGAAATATATAATATTATGTAATTTTTTATTCCATGGAATATATTACTGGAAGAAAAAAGAGGTGAAATATTCTGTACAATAATTAAATTTTAATCTAATTAAGTCTTGGTGTTATTGTTAATCTAATTATTTGTTAGATAAGTCATAATAAATCAACTTCAACTAATATTATGAAAAGCCTTTTCCGATTTTAATGTTGGAACATTTTCGGATATTCTATTTATATTATAATCATAATAGAAAGACACAAAATAGTTACTTTGGGTCGGCAAAGATGACTCGAGGAAAAACAAAAACCATTCAGGCATTATCGGGGCCTCGTTTGTTGAAAGCATCGTATACTATTGTGAATGAAAAGGGTACATACAAAGATTTTCTCAACTCAAAAGATGTATTAAATAAAAAAAATAGTTCTGTTTCTGGCTTATATATTGACAAAAATGAAATGAGCTGTATGAAGAGTATTTAAATGTTTTGAGAATGACAGGTACCAGTTCCTTGAATTAAAATAAATTATATACATATTTTATAATTATATATGTCGCAGATCACGATAATTTAACGATAATTAGTAACTCAATTGATATAATTGTAACAGTGGGGTGTGAACGCCGTGACGTATTGAGTCACGTGATCGGAATCGTTTGGAGGGGCACCTGAGACATTTTAAATATCCGAGAGCATCGAGACGAGAGGATTATTCATTAGTGTGAGCCTTACAGTCCGGACCCTCCAAACGGGACCGGTGGTTCACGAAACTCTGATAATTGTATACCTACTAAGTAATTTGTGGTTACCTACATTTAATACAAGTAATTGTGATATTGTGTGTGTGTGGTTTAATTGCCTGAGACCCTACGCCTCGGATCCTGTACAAGAAGACTCCATCAATACCGAACAAGCCACGAATATACCTCGATATCTCCGACATATATATATGTCGGAACATCCATGAAAATAAAATTGATTTATTAAATTGAAAACGTCAGGCTAATTACCTGGGTGGAATCGGAGATGGCGTGGTGATCGCAATTGACATTTAAGTATGAAAAGTGTTAGCTAATCTATGATTGACGTTTGACATTTTTGACAAGCTAAGCTATGACAGTTTTGATGGACATTGATTATTAGAAGGTTTGGCGGGTTTTAAAAAGCATTCTTTGAGATATTATTACGATCACACGCATCTCCGAGACCACCGCGTTTTTAATTTGAATAGTAATAATCCTTTTTGTTTCTGTTGTAAATTCGATAATTGACATTATAATTTCATAACATCATACCAAGTTTTGTGCTTATTTCAAGTTTCACCTATTAAATGAGTGACCACGAGAACACATGTGATGATCGGGAGGAGCTCAATCCGTTATCAGAAGTGGGATCCCATGGCCCACGAGTACAAAATATGTTATCAGATAGTGATCGTAAGTGGATGGGGATATTGGAGCAACAAAATAAAAACTTTTTAGCGTTATTAGAAGCCATGAAGTCACCGACCGTGAGTACTAACATCGTGTTACCCAAATACGATCCTGGTCGTAGTGATGTGGATGCTCGTGCTTGGATATCCACCGCTGACATGTGCATAGGAGACCGGTCATTAGAAGGAACTGCCTTAATGTTTCCGCTTACTAAGGCACTTAAAGGCGATGCGTCGGTATGGTTGTCTCAAATTTCATTTCACGGAATGACCTGGGCTAATTTTAAAGAATTATTCATTGCAAGATACGACTGCCCGGAGACCATAGCCGCCCATCTTGTAAATTTGAACGCGAAGAAGCCTAAGGACAATGAGTGCTTAGCGACATATGCAGCTACTATGATTTCATCACTAATGTCAAGATGGAATGATTTGTCAAAGGAGCAGATTGCTGTTGCCACTGTTATGGCTCACTTGTGTCAATTTGAATCTCGTGTGCAGCGGCTAGCATTCACTACCAGTATTGATACCAGGAGTCAAATGCTAAAGGAATTAAAGGCTGTGTCGTTTTTGAAGAGACGCGTTACTGCTACTACTACAGTTGATAATAAAGATATGCCTGAAGTTAAGCGTTCCAGATTATCATCCAATCAACAACCTTTCAAGTGTTTCAACTGCGGGAAATTTGGACACAAATCAGCTACGTGCCGCCAGAGACTTGAAAACCAGGGTGGTGGCTTTACGGGAGAATCTACTAGCAGGAGCGCAGTAAATTGGAAGTCAGCGAGTAGTTCAATAATTTGCTTTAAATGTCACCAGGCGGGACATATCGCTACAAAATGTCCTGGAATTACTAACAAGGAGGTTGGCGGTCCTGGTACATCTACTAAAGAAAGGCGTGTAGATCTATGCACAATCGGTGCTCCTACAGGAATTTTAACAGTGTCTGGTGAGCAATTTTCATTTTATTACGACTCGGGCTCAGAATGTTCTCTGGTTAAAAAGACAATTAGTAGTAAATTTTGTGGTAAAAAATTTAGTAACATTGTAACAATGACAGGCATCGGGCAGACAAGCATAGTAAGCAACCTCCAGATTCTCACTACTGTACAAATCAATGAAATTACTCTTAATATTTTATTCCATGTACTGCCAGATAATTTTTTAAGTTTTAATGTTATGATAGGTAGGGAAATTCTTAATGAAGGTTTGGCTGTTAGGATGAGTTTGACATCATTACAGTTTTACAAAATTAAAAATGTTAATGCTTGTAATATTGCAAGTGGTTTGGCTGTAAAAGAGGACCTAATTAATTTTGATTCAATAGACACAGATATACCTTTAGAATATAAGCCCCATTTAATTAACATTTTGACTAAATACAAGCAACACTTCATTAGCGGTACTCCTAATAGCCCAGCAAATATACAACCTATGCAAATACGGTTAAAAGATGAGAGTAGAACAGTATGTCGTCGCCCTTATAGGCTGAGCCCAGCTGAGAGACAGATAGTTAGAGACAAGATTGAGGAGTTGTTAACATAAAACGTCATACGCCCCAGTTCATCCCCATTCGCAAGCCCAATTTTACTGGTTAAAAAAAAAGATGGTTCAGACAGAATGTGTGTGGACTATCGCGAATTAAATGATAACACTATTCCTGATAGATTTCCCTTACCCTTGATATCAGACCAAATCGATCGCCTTCATGGTTGCCATTATTTTAGTATTCTGGACATGGCAAGCGGTTACCACCAGATTCCGGTCCACCCTGATTCTGTCGAAAAGACGGCATTCGTGACTCCCGACGGGCAGTTTGAATACTTGTCAATGCCATTTGGCTTACGTAATGCGCCATCAGTTTTTCAGCGTGCAGTCATAAATGCATTGGGTGATCTCGCTACCACGTATGTGGCTGTTTATATGGATGACCTCTTGGTACTAGGTAGATCAGATATTAACGAAGCTCTAGAGAGGCTTAGTGCTGTGTTAAATATCTTGACTCAATCTGGATTTTCATTTAACATTAAAAAGTGCGCTTTTCTTAAACAAAAAGTCGAATACCTTGGATATGAAGTGAGTCACGGTGAAATACGTCCTAATCCGAAGAAAATAGAAGCGTTAGTATCCTTACCTCCTCCCCAATCGGTTAGCCAATTACGTCAATTTATAGGTCATGCATCATACTTCAGGCAGTTTATTCCCAAATTCTCTCAAGTGATGGCTCCTTTATATGCTTTGACCAGTACTCTTAAAGGTAATATTGATTGGACTCCTTCTCATGAGACTATAAGACAGAAAATAATCTTTGACTTAACCCATGAGCCTGTATTGACTATCTTTAACCCAAATAATCAGGTAGAACTGCATACTGACGCAAGCTCAATTGGTTATGGAGCGATCCTAATGCAAATAAAGGATAAAAAACGACATGTAGTAGCTTATTATAGCAAGCGAACCACTGCCTCAGAGTCTAAGTATCATTCATACGAACTAGAAACTCTTGCAGTGGTCAATGCTATCAAGCATTTCAGACATTATCTACTAGGACATAAATTCACTGTCGTTACAGATTGTAACTCTTTACAAGCATCCCGTAAAAAGCTTGACCTTACGCCTCGGGTACACAGATGGTGGGCTTTTCTTCAGGCATTCGATTTCGACATTATACATAGAGCAGGTAGTCACATGTCGCACGCTGATTTCTTTTCGCGTAACCCGGTATCAGACCCGCCCACTATGAATATAGATAAAGTATGCAATAAAGAAGTAAATATTAACAACCTACCAGACAATTGGTTGCTCGCAGAGCAACAACGTGATTCTGAAATACTAAAAATAATTACAGACTTAAATTCTAATGAGCTTAGTGATGACATAGCTAAAACTTATGAGATTCGTGGCGGCATTTTGTATAGGACAGTTCAAAGAAATGGACGTTCAAGATGTTTGCCAATTCTTCCTAGGGCTCTAAGATGGTCGGTTATAAATACCACTCATAATGCGTTACAACATTTAGGCTATGAAAAAACATTAGGAAAGGTCTATGATCAGTTTTGGTTTGAACATATGGCTAAATATGTAAGAAAATTTGTAGAAAATTGCGTAACGTGTAAGGTTGCCAAAGCTCACTCTGGTAAAATATCTGCTGAACTGCATCCTATACCAAAAATCGCTGTGCCCTGGCATACAGTTCATATTGATGCAACGGGCAAGCTTAGTGGAAAAAACGACAGAAAGGAATACGTGTTCGTTATTATAGATGCTTTCACTAAGTTTGTTTTGCTGCATCATACAACAAATATTGACACTAAAAATAGTATAAAGGCCCTTAAAGTGGCAGTTTCATTGTTTGGAGCGCCAGTAACTCTAATAGCCGACCAAGGTAGATGCTTTGCCAGTGCTGAGTTTCGTGAATTTTGCACTGCTAATAAGATCTCTCTTCATTTAATAGCTACTGGCAGTTCTCGTGCCAATGGCCAAGTAGAGCGTACCATGAGTACCTTAAAAAATATGTTAACTTCCGTTGAGTCTAGCAAAGAATGTTCTTGGCAAGAGGCACTGCATGATGTTCAGCTTGCACTAAATTGTTCAATTAGCCGTGTGACAAAGTATAGCCCACTGGAACTATTGATAGGTAAAGTAGCAAGACCTCTTGAGTTAATGTTTGCGGACGATAATCAAGATCTCGACTTTGACTTGAATGACGCCCGATCACAAGCTTCTAAAAATATTGAAACAAACGCAACGTATGATAAAGCTAGGTTTGATAAGACAAAGTCGAAAGTTAAAAGGTTTGCTGTTGGAGACCTGGTATTGCTACAAAACGAAGAGAGGAACCAAACAAAACTGGATCCAAAATATAGGGGACCATTTAAGGTTAATGAGGTTTTAGATGGTGATAGATATTTGCTAAAAGCCTTAGATTCCCGTCGCACTTATAAATATGCACACGATCGTTTGCGACCGATGCCTGAATGTAGTGTTTCGTTGTGGAACGATGAGTTGAGTAGTGAAACTAAGTAAATAATCTAAGAGGCATTTATAAGTTTTGTTTTACTTTGATTGGATTCTGGATTGTATTCGCTACATTAGTGAGCTCGTTACCAAGGCTTTAAGCATTTGTGTGTATTCGGTACGAGCGCTGCTACTATGTGGTATGGTCAGTATTCTATCATCAAAATTGAAGTGATGATAATGAGTGACAGATGCACTGTGTATGATTTGTATTTTATAAAAAAAAAGGGTGATGATAAAGAGTGCCAAATGCACTATGTATTATTTGTATCCTATCATTAACAATGTATGTGATGATAAAGAGTGCTAGGAGCACTGAGGTATTCTACCACTTGAACCGTGGTAAAGAGCTTTAATGTTAGCTATTTGTAGAGTTTGAGTGGATGGCACTGTTGTAATCTACTACTCTACTGAATGTAAAGAGCGTGTACGCTCAGTCAATTAATTAAATGTTAATCTTACATAGTGTAGGAAGATTTTATTGTAACTGATTTGATGAGTTTGATTAGGAAAAATTTGAAATAAATCTAATGTTCTTTATAAAATGCTATTTCTTTATAAAGACCCTGTCAGGGCTGGCCGAGTGAATCGAAAAATGATTTCCTTTCCATTTCCTCTTATGTTTGCATTTTTTTTCTTTTTTTTCTTTGCAGATTCATCACCCGAGGACGTGTGATAATGTAGGATGGCCGTGTCGGAACATCCATGAAAATAAAATTGATTTATTAAATTGAAAACGTCAGGCTAATTACCTGGGTGGAATCGGAGATGGCGTGGTGATCGCAATTGACATTTAAGTATGAAAAGTGTTAGCTAATCTATGATTGACGTTTGACATTTTTGACAAGCTAAGCTATGACAGTTTTGATGGACATTGATTATTAGAAGGTTTGGCGGGTTTTAAAAAGCATTCTTTGAGATATTATTACGATCACACGCATCTCCGAGACCACCGCGTTTTTAATTTGAATAGTAATAATCCTTTTTGTTTCTGTTGTAAATTCGATAATTGACATTATAATTTCATAACATCATACCAAGTTTTGTGCTTATTTCAAGTTTCACCTATTAAATGAGTGACCACGAGAACACATGTGATGATCGGGAGGAGCTCAATCCGTTATATATATACTCGACCAACCGCCCCGTTGGTCGAGTGGTTAGCGCAGACGCCTAACGTGTCACGGTGCAATGGGGCTCGGGTTCGATTCCCGGCGGAGACAGGCATTTATGTGATGAGCATAGATGTCTGTGTTTCTGGGTTTGGTCGTTTATTAAATATATTTTCAGTATTTATATGTGTATCTCTATGTATTTGTATCGTTGTCTAACACCCTTAACACAAGCAAATAATTTGCTTACTTAGGGGTTAGATCAATGTGTGTAATTTGTCCTGATATTATTATTATATTATTATTATATATAGTATATGCGCAGACTTATGGTTCTGTAATACTCTTTAACAACTATGGTTGGTTATCAGTTATATAACACTTACTTATAGTAAGTAAATAATAAGGGCGTTTAAGTAATTGTGTGTTATATATAGTTAGGTACTTATTAATAATTTTCATAAAAGACACAATAAGAATAAAAATTTAAGAAATATCCATGTATGGCGTATGGATAATTTACGAAGGTTTCAAAACTTATACTCACTTTAGCCTCCCCAATACTAGTAATTTGATTCAATAACAAATAATTTGATTGTGAGACCTCTCATGTCGGTGTAGTTTTTCCCAACTTACAGAGTTGTTAATAGAGTTGGAAGTTATGTCATTGGCCCAATATTATTTCGAATAATAAGGGGTTCAATTCAAACAGACTTGTAAAAAAGTGAATAAAAATATATGGTTTGTTTGTTTAAAAGTATATTAGTTAAGATTAGATTATAGTTTTTAAAATATAATTTCCGAAAAGCAGCAATTTTCAATCTTACTACTATTATAAAGGCGAAAGTTTGTAAGTATGGATGTATGGATGTTTGTTACTCTTTCACGTAAAAACTACTGAATGGATTTGAATGAAACTTTACCACAATATAGCTTATACATCAGAATAACACATAGGCTATAGCTTATACATCAGAATAACACATAGGCTAAAATTTTTGAGGTTTTTAATGTGAGGTCGTAAAAAAAACACTGACTGAATCCTACAAGATAGATCAAAACAATTTACTACAGTATTGTACAACTTAAAAAGGTCTACAAAAAAGTCCGTGATGGCATATGTTTATCTCTTAGGAATAACCCACAATAACCATTTTTTATCCTTTACTTTGTACGAGAAATAATGGCTTATTTACGAAGCGATTTTAAGCAATACAGTATTAATCCTTATCCAATTAAGTATCTTAAATACATTGTGCATTTAATAAAGATCACGTGTTTCCAAAGCGAAGAATCTGCATGTTTATGCTGAAGGAAAAAGATCGTTAAATGTAGTTTATAGGAGCATACTGCAGTAGCTACCTATAGGCCTATGATTAGGGCTCTGCAGTGCTTAGTTACCGTATTTCTTACTTATTACTAGACTAGACAAGACGACCCTGAAGTCCACGCGAACGAAGTCGCGGGCAAAAGCTAGTTATAAATAATAATAATCAAGCAGTTGCGTGATATTATGGCGCGTAAAATTATTCCTTCCTAAAATTAGAAAACACATCAAAGGATTACAGTTTTCAGTTTTCGCCAGTTCAGTTCAGTTCAGTTTTCGCCAGAAGACGCCAGAAGATGCCAGAATATGCAGTCATTGCATTTGAGAAGGTTGTTAAAAAAGTACGTGTTGGAAATTATGCTTTGTAAAGTAGTAAATATCCTAATGTATCTACACTAAGAATGTTATATAAATATCATTAAAATATCTTTTTAAAATCTTACAATCATGTCATTAATCAAACAATCATATCTAATATTAAAAGTATACTATTAAATAAATCTTATTATAACATTCAAGATTTTTTGGTAATTCGAAATGTGTGGAACTTGGGTCATTGACTCATCTGCAGGGCTGATGTTATTATGTATATATATAAGTCAAACATTGTTAAATTACATTTAAAAAGGCTGGCAGAACGCTTCTCAACAGAGCAGCATTCGGAGTTGTTGTTAGCTTACTCACAGATTGACTATATTGATAAATAAAATCTAATCATTGTGGATTCAAAACTTAGTAAGTGCCACTTGAATAAAGATATTTTGTTTTTTTTTTTTAATTAAATTAAATTAAATATTTTAATGATATAAGCAAAATCTAATTATCCATTTTATAGGATCAATTTATTAAATGTATAACTATTTAGAAGAATTTAGATGTACTTAATGGGTATAGAAAACTATTTTTACTTGTCTCTATGAGCAATCTCCTTAAACATCTATCTCTGTACCATCCCTTATTAAATGTTTAAGTCAATACAAATACTAAACTTAAATCAGTCACTCTTCAAATGTTGAGATTTGTAAGAACTAGCTCGTAACACCAGCTCCCGGCTTTTACTGTACGTGTGAAAATGATAATGTAAATAATAAATGCGAATACATACATCAGTAGGGAGTACATCTACTATATAATATAATATTTGAGCCAAATGTAACTTGAAGGTTCGGATAATCGTTAATCAACTAGTACTGTTAAAAATAAATGATTGAAGTAGGCCTTTGGATGCAATATTTATGGAGGTATAGGAATATATAAATAAAATAAATTATAAATACTAAAATAATAAATAAATACTCTTTAATTTAATATTGGTTATTTTTGCTATTGTTATATTTTACAGTTTGTATAAAATGTAATGTAATATATAAAATGAAAAAAAAAATCATAAGTGCACCAGCAAGTAAGATAACAACTTTGTAACACGAACATAACATAACATAAATAGATAAATAAATTACATTTACAAAATCCCGGCGTGAAACCTAATGCCACTGTGTTTTGCATAGGTAAGTGTCGTGTGTGTGTGGAAAATCCCTTCCCGAGCCATCTTTTCGGGGCGCCTTCCATATTCTGTTGAGGGAATAGCGTCGCTACCACCTCATTCCGCTTGAATGTTGACTTCTGAAATATCAAGGCAACAGACAAATATCCATACGACGAACTCTACTACTACGACGACAGATACACAGATACACAGATCGACAGGTCAAAATTATAACACCCCTCTTTTTAGTCGGGGTTTAAAAATAGACACATTGTACATAAAATGACTTATGAAGTTTGTCTTTATTTCTTGTATTTACTGAGTGCACCTCACTATTCTTTTTAGTTTTTTCTAAGTTTTTGTGAACGTACATTATCAAATATATATTGAAAAGGTAAAGTTAAAATTTAATTTTCTTAATTATTTCTCTTAAGAAGTGCTTACTAGGCAGATTATAGATTGCCCGAATAGCCTTTTTTTATGAAAATAGTTTGAATATCAGCTGCGTGTCCCCATAAAAGTAAACTATAAGACATCACGCTGTGGAAGTAGCTGAAATAAACAATCCGTGCTGTAACTTCACCTGTTAGCTGGCGTATTTTCTTAACTGCAAAAGCTGCCGAGCTAAGTCTATTCGCGAGGTTAGTAATATGTAAACCCCATTGAAGTTTTTCATCTAGGGTAATGCCGAAGAATACCGTGCTGTTTGCAATATCTAAATAACACTGCTTCTTCTTCATATCAGAGATATGTTGCATACACCCAACATTCATTGTTATGCGGATGACAGCAACGGGGATGTTGTATATTCCGACCGTACAGGACTCTCTGGTAAATAGTTGTATCATCTTTTGAGATTTCTTTAGAAAAGGTTAGTGAGTAAACTGAATAAGGAATCCCCAGAGGACATAAATTTGCACGTTTACGACTTCGAAAACGCTGACCTCAATGCCTCGTCAAGTATAGGATTGTTGGGTCTAGAAGTATCGAGCGGTTGTCAATTTTGTAGTCATCCGGAGAGCAAGGAAAAATTGGCCTCGTAAAAAACTGGGAGTGATCAACAGAGCGAAGCAATACTTACATCGAGTCAAAGACTTGTGCTATATAAAGCGTAGGTTTTACCACACATGGAGTACTGTCTCTCCTCTGGTCAGGACCGCCCTTGTATCACGAACTACTCAAGTTATCTAAAACTCCATCCCTACACCTGAATGTAAGGCGTCCCTCAAAAATCCAGTTCTCATTTTTATTTTTTACCACGAGCCTCCAAGATGTGAAATGAACTTTCTTCGGCCGTGTTTCCAGATCGATAAAACGTGGGTACCTTCAAAACTCCTACTCTCTTCTCAAAGGTGGGCAACGCTCTGGTGCAACCTTGATATTGCAAGAGACCGTGAGCGGCCTTGATTACTTTACATAAGTTAACTCACGGGCTCATATGCACTCCTTTTAATATATAAAAATCTATTTACAAAATCAATCACATCAAAGTATTTACTCACACAGTTAGAGTCGCCAAATATCTTAATTTATCATCGAATTTAGTATAAATTAGATATTGCATAGTGTGATCACTATGTTACAAGCTAGTGCCATTAAAGTAATCATATCTTGACGTGAGAAGGACACATCATGACACTATGGTCCAACCGAGTTTACTTGGTCTCTTCATTTGTTATAAAATATTCAATAATATAATTTCAATTGAGGCTGCTATAAATTAAGTTCGAGTTGAGAAACTACTGGCAAGAGGAAGTAGGTCTTCTCAATCTATGGCTGGAAAAGTTAGAATTATCGATTGCAGTTTTATTGTTCGAAGTGGTATGAAACGAAAGCATTTATTGCACAATTGGCTCTTGAAGAATGAAAAAACAAATGTTCCTACTTTTATATTATTTTTTTTTATTATATATAATTTATATTATAGTGAAATAATTGGTTATTTTATTTCTATTCTACAAATAAACATACGTTTGTAAATGGACGGTCGGACGGACATCTTAATAACAAACCATAATGTTCAATCAAAAAGATATAAACTAAAAAAAGGCTAAGAAATTATAAAGATACCTTCTAAGGTCTAAATAGTTAATTTTCATAAAAAAAATTAATTAACCACTATCATTTAAATTCACAAAAGTAAAATAACAACATACAATAGGGCATTGCATGGAGACAATGGATTTAGTATATAATTGGGTCTAGATTTATGTAACTTCGATAGAAATTTTCTGGATAGAGTTTCAGGACAGTCGCTTAAATTTGAACGATACTCTTAAAAAAGAAGTGGTTGTTTTTTTATTGCTGTTACAAAAAAAAAGAGCTACAAGTGAAAAATGTTATTCAAAATCGACTAAACACCAAAGAGAAGATTTAACCTAATCTGCAGTTTAGAATTAGGAATTGTGCCAACGACAGTAAAACGACCGTGATGCGATGGGAAAATTATGATTACCAGATTTTTCTCATTAGTAGTCAAAGTAGCATAAAAATTCAGTTTTATAGTGCCAAGTAACATTTTGAATTGGTTCGAATGCACAAAACTCTGTAAATGCTGGTGGAGAGTACATACAAAGAATTCATAAAAATATATTGCCAAAAAAAGAATATGTTTATTTTTATCTCAAAACTCTCTGAGTGTCTTAGTAAAGACCTTTTAATAGTTACAGAAACCTGTACGATGACCAGGATACTACTTTGGGTCGCTATAAATGACACGAGGGAAAAGTAAAGGATCTTCCTTACATTTATCTGGACCTTATTTTCTTGAAGTTCGTGGCGTATGTAATATGAAAAGGGTAAATCTTTCTCTGTATTCTGTCTTTTTTTTTTACATTTTAAATGTAACTCTGTTTCGAATGCTTTGCAGCAATCGTGTTCAAGATAAGACGAAATGGAGGTGTCTGTCAGTCAGTCAGTTAATTTAGTCATCTACTTCTAACGGTTCCTAAATTTCCGAAAGTATAGTTAAGAATTTAAAATGTAATTAAAAAAATATATATTATCAGCGAGTTAAATCTATAAGAATAGTTTTATTTCAATGTGTAGTACCTACTCGTGAAAATATTATAAAATACTGTACTACTAGTAATAGAAAATAAAATAAATACTGTAATAGAAATAATTTTGATAAGTTCGTTCTAGATTAATAAAATAGCCATATTGCTTGTCATACATTTCAAGAAAATACTTCTTGTTGTGAAATCTTACTCGTTTTTCTAATTACCAAATTTACAAAGACATCTTTCATCTACGGAACCGCTTAATTATTAACTTGTAACGTTTATTTTGATAAAACTATTCGAGGGCTTCATGAAAAACATTTCATTAGAGGAAAAAGTTAATATTGCTCTTATGACATAAATGATTTTGTAAATTTTATAAAAATATCAACATAAAAAGATCACGGTGGAAAAATCACTCAACTTAACCGGTATATTTTTTAATATTGGTCTTATATCCCTGACTTTTAATTTTAGTCAGTTAAGTTACAAAATACTTGAATATAGCTATAATTATATTTCTTCTCGAATCAGCTTCTTACATAACTACTATATTTAAATAACAAATTACGTAATTGTTTAATTAGCAAATGGGTAGTGCATAAAATTAACTAACTTAATGAAAAACAGTATTCCTTACTTAATGTTAAGATTACATAAAAATCTCACTTATTAACTACGCCCCTTTAATACGTTACAATTTTGGTTCATTTTAGACTGTAGTTAACTAGTTCATCCTCAACTGAGGTCACAACCGACATCTAGAATCAGTGTTTTTTGTTCGTGTCTATGCTGTTAGCCCTGTCGGCTATTACAGCGTCACCGGGGAACAGTCAAGAATTACTAACTTTGCATCTTTCGTATTAACGAAACCTTCCAAAGTTTTCATTCCATAATATAGACTAGTTTCCATAATATAGACTAGGCCTACGTATATCCAATAAACTTAATAAATCGCTAAATATTTATAAAGTTGTCATAATGAAAATAAATTTAAATTAAAGATATATATTCATACTTACGATTTATTATATATATACTTTTTGATTTTTATGAACTTTATTTCTTAAAGAAAAATGAAATGTTTTTTTTTTAATCCATAATTAATGAAATAGACTCATAAGTATTACATATAACTTTATATTATATTCACTTAAACATTTTTCTGTCCTCCTCTCGCTTAGTATTTTAAGAGTATTAAAGAAAGCGAACTTCTAAGAACAACATCAGCAGAGAACTAACTTGGGAGGAATCACTTTAGAGTATATTATTGTTAATATAACTTTGGAAAGCCAACTTTAAAACATCGTTTGTTCAACATTTGCACAATATCAAATTAGCATATTGTTTCATTTTACTTGTCTAAATATTTTTGTTGTAAAGTAAAGGAAGATTTTTTTAAAAGCTATATTATCATGAGCTAAGCATAATATTTATTCCATATTAAAATATTTATAGCGTTTTATTTAACAACAACTATTATTTATTATATATTATATCGTGACAAATAATTGATTGTATTTTTTATTATCGGATAGAAATTCATATTTGTAATTCATGTTGTGTTTATTCATATTTGTAAAAAAATGGAGACAGATGAGAGCATTAAATATCTGTATTACAGGTCACCCAGATCTAGTTGGCTACACACTGGATTAATTAATTGTTTTGCGGTGTTGTTAATTTCACGTCAAAGGTTCATATATTTATAACACATAAGTAAAATACAGAAGTTTGACTGATAGTTAAAATGTCCCTCCTTTTATAGAGCGCAGGTATCGTTTTCTGTTTTTAGAAGATTTAATTTAGCAATATTTTCACACGTCAAGAGACTAAGTAATCACAAAGTTATAATAAACGATTTTTAGATACATTTATCAGTTACGTGCCTTAAATATGTTAAACTTGAATTAAGTTCCTTAGTTTGATTATGAATAAATTTCCTTGTCTTTTAAAGGCCAAGATCATAATATTACTATATGTATCTGTAATTACTATATGTATCTATAATTACTATATGTATCTATAATTACTATATGTATCTATAATTACTATATGTATCTGTAATTACTATATGTATGTATAATTACTATATGTATCTGTAATTACTATATGTATCTGTAATTACTATATGTATCTATAATTACTATATGTATCTATAATTACTATATGTATCTATAATTACTATATGTATCTGTAATTACTATATGTATGTATAATTACTATATGTATCTGTAATTACTATATGTATCTGTAATTACTATATGTATCTATAATTACTATATGTATCTATAATTACTATATGTATCTATAATTACTATATGTATCTGTAATTACTATATGTATGTATAATTACTATATGTATCTGTAAACCGCCACAATTTTAACTGATATATGGTCAATTCAAGTCTTGTTATATTTTGAGATAACAAAACTAATTCATTATCTTTTGTTGGTAGAATAATGGGAGAAATTTGTTAACAGAGGAGTGGAATTCAATCCGTTGTCATGTTTTGGATGGAGGCTGGTACTTGTTTAGCTTACAAGTTTGATGTACACACTAGCAAGGCAATTATTATGCTTATAGACACGTTTTTTAGGTATAAGGTCAATATGGAGCAAGTATAGACTGAAAGAGTGGACATGGTGGAACAGCTTGCATGTGTCGGTGTGTCCAGCTGGTTATAATTTAAATGTCTTCCAGGCTGGAACGATTGGACTACTAATAAGCCAGGGTGCTTTTTAATCTACAACTACATAACTGTATGTTTCTGACGTTTCTCACTGCTTCAAAGTACCGATGTGAATAGACTAGTGCAAATATAAGCCGAATATTATAGAATTATATAGTCATTTGAAAAGATGTTTAAACAAGGAAATTATAAATATAACTACGTCAAGTCACAACATGCAGTGGCTTATATTTAATCGCTGGTAAAACTATAACTAAAACATTTCTTATATCTAAGATATATCTTAGATATAGATATCTTAGATCTTCCTTTATTAGTTTTAAATCTACAATTAAAAGTATAATGTTATTAAATAAATCTTATTGTAATATTCCTGAGTTTTTGGTTGATAGAAAGTTGTGGATCATTTACTCATTTGCAGGGTTGACGATAATGTATAAGTCAAAAATTGTTAAATTTAATTTAATTAAATTAATTAATTATATTATTATTTATTTAATTTTATTTTATTTTTATTTAATTTAATTTTTTAATTTTATTTTATTTAATTTTATTTTTATTCTTGAGTTTCTGGCTGGCAGAGCTCTTTCAAGCATCAGCATTCTGAGCTGCTGTTAGCATACTCACGGACTGACTATACTGATCAATATAATGTAATCATTGACTAAGGATTGATTAAGGATATTTAAAAAAAAATTTTGAAAATGTGTATTATTTTTCATCTCTGGAATAGTATTTTCTGTATACAACATTCAAAATTCTTTGCATGCATGACATGTCGAAAAAAATAATTCGAATTTAAAATATTTTTATGAATATTAGAAAATCTTTGAAAAAAAGATAGGTCAAGCGAAACTCTAATGTCAATTTAACTGTGCTGATCAGAAATATTGAATATTCATCATTCAGCCGAAAGGGTCACCACTTACCACTTGAACTACATTTCTACGAGTTTTTATGAAGCAAGCTGTGTATAAAATTAAATTTAACTTAATTTATATGATGACGATATTTGCTTTTGTTTATTTTATATTAGGTAATTGTATTCCTCAATCAATTTTATATATTCTTATAAATATCCCCTTTTAAAAGAATATTTTGTGATCAAGTCATTAATTTCCTTCTCAACTAAATAGGCGATAAAATGAATGAGATAAAAAGTACGGAATATAAATAAAATCATTAACTGCACGTCATACTATACAGGGTTATTTTTAATTAGTTGACCACCTCTTGCATGCAGCCTCTCTGAATCAATCGCAACAACATTTGTTCTACATCAACAACACACAAAACAAGAAACAAAAAAAGTTGCTCCCTCTTTTATTTATTAGTCTGTATTTGTAAGAAGTACTTAAAAAGTGAACGCCCGAGCCCATATCTACGCTTAGAGTTAATGACACTTCAAGGGCAACAAATAAATTTTGTGTGGGAAAACTCAAATTTTAAAAACTAGTAATTTTAAAAAGTCGTAGAACAAATGAGGCTACCTGCAAGAGTTGGTCAACTTATTAAAAATCACCCTGTATAATTATTTATTTTTTTGCACATTTAAAGACTATACACGAATGACATAACTTACCACAGTGCATCGTGCGGGCCCATTTATATGATATAAATTTAGGAGGTCAACACTCTTTCTTCTCTCTTTTTTACTTACGATGAAGTTTGATACGATATCTTAAGAATATTATTACTAATGTTTTTAACTTTGCAGTATAGATAAACATTGAAAAGATGCCATTACCGTATTTAATGTATGAAAATATATATAAACATGTATAGCCATGTTAAGCTTATTTAAATTTATATAAATATAGAATAAAAAAATACGGGCAGGGATTCGAACCCGCGACCTCTGGGAAACCGTCCCGTCACGTCACTTTACCAATTGAGCTTCGAAAGAGACCTAATAGAT
The DNA here is from genome assembly GCA_959347355.1 of Napeogenes inachia. Lineage (NCBI taxonomy): Eukaryota > Metazoa > Arthropoda > Insecta > Lepidoptera > Nymphalidae > Napeogenes > Napeogenes inachia. The sequence goes on along the minus strand of OY365791.1, from coordinate 30,895,955 downwards.
GTCACCACCGTCCCAGTAAAGTCGATGACAGAATATCGAGTCGAGATAGAATGCTTAATACAACGATACGGTAGCTCAATTGGTAGAGCGACGAGACGGTTTCCCAGAGGTCGCGGGTTCGAATCCCTGCCCGTATCGGTTTATTTTTCATTCTATATTTATTTAAATTTAAACAATTACTTTATTCACATGGTTTTAAACAGAACCAAAAAAGGAGTTAGTATAACGTAATATTCAGAAAATAATATTATTCAAAATACATAATAAGTATAAAATTTCTTGACGATACAAAAGGCATATAAATGCTTACTGAAAAAAGAAATTTTTAATTTGAATTCAAAACACCTTAAATTGTTTATTTGTTCAGTGTTTACTGCGTCAAACTACCTAATTTGGATTTAAAATCTCTCCTCTACTCTATAATAAGTTCACATGTGTGTGTTTTGTTATGGCTGGTATATTATTCATTAAAAAAAATCCTCATAAAATGTATTTTCATCACATGTATCTATTTCCACAAATATTAAATTGCATGAACATGTGTTTCTTAATGGGTTTGATAATAAATTAATAGTATTCTGTATATCGACAAAAAATTATGATATAGGTTTGACTACCATTAATGTACATAATATAAATGTAGAAGAATTCTGTATGTAATAAAATATCTATTGAAAATACAAAACGTCATGCCAAAAAGAGTGTTTTCATTGTACCTACCTACCGCGTAGTACCTACTATATTAAAGTTTTTTATTTGTTGTAGACGCTTTTTACCTAATGATTGCTTTTCAACCCATCCTTAAATATATCTATACATTATATTTCAAGAAATCATCTTTTAAAATTATTACTTTGATTTGAGTAGAAATCTTAAGACATGTAATTATGCATTGCTTGTTATTAAGCTTTGAATATTATACATTAACATAATTAAATGTACAAAAAATATATATGTCGTAGATCACGAAAATTTAGCGATAATTAGTAACTCAATTGATATCATTGTGACAGTAGGGTGTGAACATCGTGACGTAACGATGACCGGAATCGTTTGGAGGGGCACCGGAGACATTTTAAATATTCGAGAGCATCGAGTCGAGGGGGAATTGATTAGTGAGAGCCTTACAGTTCGGACCCCCAAACGAGATCGGTTGTTCACGCAACTCTGATAATTGTATAGTGTATACCTACTAAGTAATTTGTGAGAATTGATTACCTACATTTAATACAAGAATTGTCATATTGTGTGTGTGGTTTAATTGCCTGAGACCTACGCCTCGGATCCTGTACCAGAATACTCCATTAAGAACGAGCAAGTCACTAATGTGCATCTATCTCCGACATCAGAAGTGGGATTCACTCGGGCATTACAACCACCAACTACCCGCAAGATAAGTTTATTGAAGCTACAAATCACGTCAAGCAAGAAATGAAGTGATAATGAAATGAAGAAATGAAGTAACAAGGAAGTTCCAGAATCAATACAATCAATCAATAGTTGATAATCAATGTGAAGTTTTTATGAAAGAAGAAGTCGCTGCTGATGAACAAAGAAAAGAAATGAGAAATTACGGCGGTGACGACGCGGCGCCAATGGCGGTAATGGCGCGGTGCGGATGGCGATGATGGCGCGGCGCGGATGGCGATGACGGCGCGGCGCGGCTGACGGTGACGGCGTGGCGTGGCTGGCGGTGACAGCACGGCGCTGGCGGTGACGGCGCGGAGCGGCTGGCGGTAACGGACCGGCGCGACTGGCGATGACGGCGTGGCGCGGCTATCGGTGACGGAGCGGCGCGGCTGGCGCTGATGGCGCTGAAGGCGCTGATGGCGCTGATGGTGCTGATGTTGCTGATGGTGGTAACGGCGGTCGTGGCGATGGCAGCTATGGCAGCGGTACTGGTAAAGTACGGTGCGAGCAACGCGTTGAGGTCTGAGCAATTTATCTACCATCGGATACGTCGCAGCAAAAAGGTGAATTCGTTTCGGTTTACTTCCAATTTTTGCGGTAAATACTCGATAGTTAAAGAAAATTAAGCTATCAAATATAGTGGTAAGAACTTTATTATTGTTATTGCGATGACTGGTTTTGAGATTCAGCAATCAACCCTCACGATCTTGTTTTTTAATTTTTACTGATAATTATTTTACTTTAACTTTACGTCGTTTTGTTACGTATGATAAGACGCGAAATTATTTTGTCCCGGATTTTCGTAAACGTGAATGTTTGTTTTAAACTCGGAAAACAATGTTTTAAACTTTTGTTTTAAATAACTTTGTTTTAAATTCGGAAAACAATGGTAACGCGATAGCTCTAAAGATTCAACCGATTAAGACCAGACAAGACTTTAAAAAAAAATGTAATTCGATTTTCGGCATATTTTATTTCTTGTCTACCTACATGTGTAGGAATCACGGGCGAACTTGCAATTATTAATTAATCGTATATTGTGAATGCGTATTATTGCCGATCAAGGCCCGTAAATGCTGTAAAATAAAGCGGTTAGTTAATTTAGCAAAAGTAAGAACTTATTATTTACGTCTTGTAAATGTTTTCCGCAACAGAGACTAGAAATATTCGATCGGGGTAAGATGCCATAGATAAAGTTTAACACGCGACAAATTGTACAAAGACCAGGGTTGCAAAAGTTTCGTTTTTAGAGCTTATGATAAATAAAGTTAAAAAAATCTTTGTTTTTGTTGTATTGCGATGCCAGAGGGTTAAGTACCACTTGAAGTCGGAGCTTGTAGTAAAAGCGATTGAGTAAAAGTGATAGTAGTGAATCTTAGTTCAAATTGGGAGTCAGTGGGACTCGGAATTGAAAGTAATGCCATGAAACAAACAGGAGGTTTGTGGGTAGGGCTTAGTGAAAAGCCATATGTGACGAATAAGATTCATGCTTTGTGTTTTAAGATGTTTTTAGAATACATTTTTGGCTTAAAATGTAATGAAAAGTGGTGCTTGATTGCTTTAGGCTTTAATTGAGTGGTCATTTATTTTTATTTATGATGTTCAACTTATTATAACTGTTTTTTTTTTTCTTTTTCAATAAGTTGTAAAGGCACAGGTGCAACAGGGGTACGAGTAGTTTCGATACAGTGCCAGCGGCAGGCAGCCACAGAGAAAGAAGGGTTGAAGTGATCACGTAAGCTACCTTAATGGTACTATAGGACTTTGGTGAGTCATTTTCATATTGTTTTGGTTCTTGTGCTGAGAGTTCTCTGATCACAGAATGTGTAGCAAACAATTGTTGTGTAACATTTAAATAACTCAGTAATTCTAACTGGCAACGATCATAGTGTCCAGAGTACGTTATAGATCTTATCAGAGGTTATGATTAATAATTTTCTATTAGAAAGTCTATTTCAAATCATTCCGATCACAAGATCCCTCAGGAACTAAATGTTTTAGTTGAGCAAAGTGATATTGAATTCACTACAGATAATAGCTTGCCTACTCATACTTGTTGACCGCACCTCACGTGTGGTGTATCACGTGTAGGCGATGGGTCTGTTTTGTGATCTACATGACCGATGGACTGGTTCATGGTAGTTGTTTGTATATGATCGATGGACTGTATCATATTGCAAAAGTAGATACATGACCGAAGGACTGGTTCATGGTAGTTGTTTGTATATGATCGATGGACTGTATCATATTGCAAAAGTATTCATACATGACCGATGGACTGGTTCATGGTAGTTGTTTGTATATGATCGATGGACTGTATCATATTGCAAAAGTGTTGAGTTGAGTTGAGTACGCAAGTCTGGTAAAATCATGGTTGATTTTGTAAAGTAAAGTGATGGATCTAATGATCAGAGTAGTTTTTAACTGTTGTAAATAAGGTGTAGTGCGCACCTTTTGTTAAGAGTGTATATAGAGTAAAAACCGGAGACGTGACATTCACTGGTTTTGTCAGAATAGCCGAGCAAGTTATCCTTGGACTTATTTGTTTTATTTCAGACCCTACATCCCAGGACAACCGCGAATCCTAAAGCTACTCGATGGAGGTGGCATGGTTATCGTCACTGGATGGAGGTGGCGTGGTTATCATCACTCGATGGAGGTGGCGTGGTTATCGTCACTCGATGTAGGTGGCGTGGTTATCGTCACTCATAGGGGACATAGTTATTCTCACTCCATAGAGATACATGCACACGAGGACGTGTGACTTGTCAGTATGGCCGTGTCGTAGATCACGATAATTTAGCGATAATTAGTAACTCAATTGATATCATTGTGACAGTAGGGTGTGAACATCGTGACGTAACGATGACCGGAATCGTTTGGAGGGGCACCGGAGACATTTTAAATATTCGAGAGCATCGAGTCGAGGGGGAATTGATTAGTGAGAGCCTTACAGTTCGGACCCCCAAACGAGATCGGTTGTTCACGCAACTCTGATAATTGTATAGTGTATACCTACTAAGTAATTTGTGAGAATTGATTACCTACATTTAATACAAGAATTGTCATATTGTGTGTGTGGTTTAATTGCCTGAGACCTACGCCTCGGATCCTGTACCAGAATACTCCATTAAGAACGAGCAAGTCACTAATGTGCATCTATCTCCGACATATATAATATCAGTTATAATATAGAATGTTAAGAATATAAATTTTAATGAATAAAAAGCTTTCTTAATATTAAAGTTAGTGAATAAAAAACTTTTATCTATCAGCTTTTGTTATTTTTCTGAAATTGTATTTGTATCCGTATTACCATCTATTTTATTTTTGAAAAGACGATTATTTTGTTTTTTAATTAACGTCGTGATGGCTCTGTTTCGTAGAAATTAACCGTAAATTAAATCTTAATGTAAGACCTTGCGCTCACTAAGACTTACAATCATTTATAGTTTTAAAAAACTTCCAAAAAACATCTACGCACTATCTTAACTGTAATTACAATTTTAAATATTTTCGTTGAAGTAATATCCAATGGCCTAAAACAAACTAAAGAGTACATAAGTAATTGTAAAAAGTATATAAGTGATTATACATAAGTAAATTCAAATACTTAAATATAAGCTATTCAATTAACAGATATTTTTTACGGTAAATGGAAGACAAGACAAAATAATGTTAAACTAAACTTAATATTATTATTATTTTTAAAGTAAAACTTTTATTACATCGTCTCAAACTTTTTCGTCTGTGTGTTGCATGTCGCGTGACGGTCGGCCGCGGAGTAGGGATAAAGTGAAAGGAGCTCGTATCGATGCGGTTTTTAGGGAACGTACCCAAACTACGTGACCTATATTTTTCAATTTTTCGACACCCTCCCCCCTCCGGTGACCATCCGTAGTATGTGATAAGGCCCTCCCCCTCCCCCGTCCCAAATGTTACGTAGTATAGCAAAGGTAAATTTTTATCATCCCAAACGTAGAAAATGAAACAAATAAAAATAATGTTTAATTTTTGTTACTATTGGGACGGCATTTATTGCACAAAAATGTATCACACGACTTCAAAGAACCCTGAAAAGCAGACTTTATTAGCTGTTAGTAGCTTAAATTGCCTTCTCTAGAATTCGACTACGTGACAATAATCTAAACCCTCCCCCTCGCTTCTGTGACACAGCGTGATATTTTAAGGAACCCCCCCCCCCATAAACAGGCCACGTAGTTTGGGTACGTTCCCTTACTAGATACATTGAAAAAATCGAATGTAAGTCACTGTTCACGTATTTTAGTTACCATAAAATATTGGTTACATTTATAAACTGTGAAATTCATGATGAAGATGGAATTGATAATAGAATGATTGAAAATAATTGAAAAACGGATCAAAATGACTCAACGATTATAAAATATTGTTTTCAGTGTTTTAATATGTGTATATTTATTTTATAAATATTGTTTTCAGTGTTTTAATATGTGTATATCATCTAAATAATTGTTAAGTATTATGTATGTCGTACTCTAAGACACAGAGTTCAATAAAAATATTAGTTAGAGACCTAGTCTACTTTTATCATTCCCATTTTCTAAATATAAAATTAAGATTGATGAAGCAATTTTTATACCCTTAATGGAATATTATTCCGAAAATTTTTAGTTAAATGTCTATAATGTGAAAAAAAGTTTCACTTTTACGGTGGTTTCATAAAACCATTTTCTGCTTTTTTTTTTAAACTTATTTATCAAATAAATTTACAATATAATATTAACTCAATCTTAACAATAAGCCTTAGGTTTTATCCGAGATTGAGGAGCTCCATAAAAACAAATATACAAAAATAAAAATATTAATATTATATAAAATGATTTCTTTGTGTTGATTTCAGAAGGTATATGTGACCTTCAATGTGCTTTTTATCTGTGGTAATATAAGTAAGTAACTAATACATTTGACGATTGCCATTTACGACGATATATGAAAATAAGTTACAAATTTCAACTACTTTAGATATCACATATAACACAATATAGATAAAAGATATATATAAGTGAACAATAATTAATATAAATAAAATAAAAATCTAAGACTGTTACATTACATACAAACTTACATTTACGAATTACATTCTAAGATTACTAACTAACATTCTCGGGGAGATACAGTTTTATTCGAGCCACTTGGACCGATCTAAAGATAAACAGAAATTTATAGAACGACGCTCCAACTCAATGGAAGGCATTTGGCGTCACACGTGAAGAACCCACAAATTATCATTGATGATATTTTATCGTCTTCATTTATGAACCATTTAATTAAATATTAATAATGTGGATACTATTTCTGATTTAATTTTATTTAAACATAAATTCCAAGTTAAAGGTTCCCGATGTTCTTATAAGTCCACGAACCAATATAGTTTTATAACATACTAGACATTCCGAGCGGCTGCACCCGCGCTGTATAAGTAAAAAACAGCCTCGTTATGTCGGACGAAAACTTTTACACTTACTTCTCGGGTACATTACTTTTTAGGGATTCGTTATTCCCTATATTATATAATATATGCTATTTTTTGTATCCATGGTAACCTGTGTGCGGTGGAGTAGTTTTACAAACAACCTCACATTCTATTTTATTATATCAGTTAGTATTACTCAAAAGTAGATAAGCATTGTAAGACAATATTAAATGATTATACCATTCTTTTGGTTATCAAAATGGTTTTAAACCAAAAGTCATTACAATTGGTTTAGCGGTTTGCATTTTTCATATATTTTTTTATCTACCAATTTTAACCTTTAGGTGTCGGTTTTTGGGAAAATAAATAGTCGACGTTTGACATTGCGGCATGAACTATTTTCGACACTATTGTATTATACTATTCAAAATTTAAATTCCATAACTTTTAATAAAAACCAGTCAAAACCACTCAATTATAACATAATTTTATTTCAGGGTTGTTGAATTTCTCCAAATATATTCAATATAGTCGTTAATATTTAAATAAGCAATTTAATTAGAAATGAAAAAAAATATTTTTATCGGATCGGATTATCGGATTAAGTTTAACAATAACAACAAATACACAGAATCCACACCAGCTCTTGAAGATCTCTTAAAACGCTTTAATAAGTACCTACTCTTAAATGTAGAGGAGGATTTCTGTACGTGGACGGGCGGATTGAGGACAAAACCAAGTAAATGCTATAGTCTGTATCTGGGTAGACGGAATACCAAATATACCTCGATCGATCCGGGTCTTATAAAGAATCACCAAAGCCGTACTCCATCGTTGGTATACCAATAACTACATAATAATATTATTTTTATATTTTTAGAGGTCTTTTTGTATCGGGAGTTTTTAAATTTTTTAATTTAATTAATATAAGCATTCAAATTATGGCGTATAGTAAGTTACTAAAAATGTATAAGGAGGCGACCGTAAGAATACCGATTCATTTAAAAACATCTCTTGGGAAGTCTCTAGCTTTTAGGTCTCTGTATCTGTTTTGTAAAATAAATATAGAATTACGAGTTGAGCCGTATTAATGTCTGTTAATTGTCTTACTTTTTTAATTTTAAAGACGGCTGAGCTGAAATGGATGTCAATACTCGCGTCGCCATGATAAGGTATAAGAAATCGTAGGGGAAGCGGTTAGTTTTCAGTAGCAAGAGCGCGGAAGGAAATAACAATCACCAAACGATCTGTGGAATTTGTAAAAGAAGGCTGCTCCAAAAAATCAAAACCGAAGCCTTATTCTATTTTAGACGCGACTTCTAATTAGACTCTCATTATGGACAAGTATGAAAAATATTACAAAATCTTTGGGATGTTGGTGTTTTGTCATCTAGACCGGACTTATTCCTATATTCTAAACATCTAAGGCGCATGATACTTGTGGAGCTCATTGTGCCCTGGGAAAAAAACTTCCCCAGGGATCAAACATTTAAGCTTCGTTGGTCAGGCAGTAATACTACCCGACAGATGACAACCGACGGAGGCTGCGCCGTCTCCAGAGGGAGTCGAGACAAGCTCTCGATGACTTCAGAGATAGCGGCTGGGATAGGACGCTTGCGACGCTCTCTCCAACACACCAGGCATTCTGGCGGTTGCAGAGAGCGTTGAAGGCGGACACTGTCTCAGATATGCCTCCCTTGGTTGGACCTAACTCCGCCATCGCGTTTGACGACCCTGACAAAGCTGAGTGCTTAGCCGACAGTCTAGAGAGCCAGTGCCGTCTGTCTGCTCAATCGGTTGATCGCGATCATGTCGAAATAGTCGACAAATCGGTCAATATAATGTGTTCTCAGCCACCGGTCGGTCCGCCAATCAAGAAAACGAACCTAGACGAGGTGACGTTCACAGTTAGGGCGCTTCACGCCAAGAAATCGCCAGGTCCCGATAGGATCACTAACAAAGTGATAAAGCTTCTTCCGCCTCCTTTAATTTACCTATTGGTTACCATTTTTAACGCTCTACTGGCCGGTTGCTCGTTTCCGGCCCAGTGGAAAGAGGCCATAGTGATAGGGTTCCATAAGCCGGGCAAACCCCGGCATCTGCCTAATAGTTACCGTCCCATTAGTCTTCTTAGTTCCTTAGGGAAAGTATATGAGAGAATCATCCTCTGCAGACTTAGATCGGAAGTCGAGAGACTCAAAATCATCCCAAATGAGCAGTTCGGCTTTAGAGCCAACCATTCATGTTCCCATCAGGTGCAACGCCTCACGGAGCACATACTGATAGGGGCCACTGTGAGGGCCAAGAAGCATAGGACAGGAGCGCTCTTCCTCGATGTAGCTAAGGCGTTCGACAGGGTCTGGCACAATGGACTGGTGTACAAGCTATACCAGTTCAAGGTGTCGGACAGACTCGTACTCATCATACGGGACTACCTGTCGAATCGCTCCTTTCGCTAGAGAGTGGAAGGCGTTCTGTCAACTCCCCGCCCCATCAGGGCGGGTGTCCCCCAGGGTTCGGTTCTCTCGCCCATCCTCTACTCCATCTACGCTAGCGATATTCCTAGGCCGCGATCTAAAGTGCACCTTGCCATGTACGCGGACGATACCGCGCTTTACACGTCCTCTAAGGATCACTGGGAGATATACCAACGTCTCCAATCCGCAGTCGACTCCCTTGAGAGTTGGCTGCGGAAATGGCGGATCGAGGTAAACCCTGAGAAGAGCGTTTCGGTGCTCTTCGAACGGGGCCCCCCAAGGATCCTCCCGCGAATCAAACTCTTTGATAAACCCATACCTTGGAAAGATGAGGCAAAATACCTAGGAGTAACGTTAGATAGAAAGTTAGTTTTCACTGCGCATATTAGGACCGTTCGTAGCAGAGCGGCCTACATATTAGGTCGTTTATATCCGCTGTTAGGCAAGCGGAGTAAAATGCCCCTTCGCAATAAGGTGACACTTTACAAGCTTGCATACGTTCCGTCATGTCCTATGCGAGTCCCGCTTTTGCGCACGCTAATCTGAAACCCCTTCAGGTGATTCAGAACAGGTTTACACGGATTGCAACCGGGGCGCCGTGGTTGGTACGCAACATCGATCTCCATAGAGACTTGAACCTTCCTACCATCGCTCAGTAGTTCAAGGGGCTTTCCCAAAAGTACTTTGAACGTGCTGAGCGACACCCGAACCCACTGGTGGCTGACGCCGCAGAGTATAGACCACGAAAGACTACTTTAGTCAGAAAAAGAAGACCCAAGTCGGTACTCGTTGACCCCGACGACGCGTCCACAGTAGGTAATAACGTGTATGCGTAGGCATAAGTGACACCACACAACATACAAACACACACCGTCTATACCGGTATAGACGAGGTCCCAACTGAGTAAGTGCTCCGTTGCTCCGGCGTTCTGCCGTTGGAGTACGCTAGTGTCCAAATTTCCTTAACTTCCCTCCTGACTAACGACGCCCCGAGCCGAGGTCCGTGTCTCAATCTGAGACGCCCTCGGGACGTCGTTCCCCATGGGGGCCCATCTGGCCCCCCCTTTTTAAGGGTGGGTCTCCAGACCCACCCGCTTCCCCGGTGACGCTGTAATAGCCAACAGGGCTAACAGCACAGACAGACAAAAAAAAAAATAAAAAAATAAAAAAAAAAAAAATAATAAAAAGCAGTAATACTTATTATTACTGCCTGACCAACGAACTATCCAGGAATTAATTTATAGTTAGCTTGTACGCGGTAAATGTGGGAGCGAGAGGTATAACAGCAAAATTTCTCCATAATTTACTTAAAGACCTTGGCCTTTCTAGAACAAGCATCGGTTCATTTCTAGAATGTATTTCAAAGTCGGCATTAGTAGGTTTCTTCCAAATTTGGTTAGGTAGGGAGAGGAGTGTAGACAGTTAAGGTGAGCGTGTGTTACACATAATAAAGGTGCCCCTTTACACCTACCCCTGGGTCGCAAGCCCCCGGCACTGCTTGCATACCTCTCCTTGCAACGCGTTGGGCCCGGCACCCGCACGGTAAATCCATGGAACGCTAAGAAGCATCGTCTGTCAAAAAAAATAATATTTATTATCTGTCATATATTTTTACTGTCTGTCATTCATCAAATCAAAAAACATTAATCTGATGTATTATCTGTTGACCCTTAAATTAAAATACATAATTAGTCTGTGACATTTTCTTAGATTTTAGGAACTTTTTGTAGTCGTTTGAGATACAAACATACGTACTGTAAGTTCATTAAAAATTTAAATGAGAATATATAGGTGCTCTTTTGTTGCAAAAATGTAGTGTTCTACTTAATTTATACATTATTATTAGAAAAATATTAGAAAAAAAAATACCACCTACGTTGTTTTGTTGTACATACGTTATAAAATAATAATATGAAATCAATGTATTTCACTCTTTCATTCTGAAAATTTCGAATTTACTCTTCAATTCCGAATTTCATTTTATAATTATGCAACGGGTGAGGTCTCTTGTAATAAGTGTTCATATTACAGTTTTTAAAGCGATGATCCTAATAATAATACGTTTGTTTAATTACAGGCCTGATTAAATTTTATGGAATAACCCTAATTGCTATAACCGGCACTTTCCGGCCAGTTTTAATGTTTGACAGACGGAAGGACGGTTTAAAATAAATAATTAGTATTCTGTTCTATAAACAGTATTATTGAAAAGATCATCTGGCGAGATATTGCAAAATATTTATATTTTATGTAATAAAGTATAACACCGAGGATGATAATTAAGGTAAACAATTTACCTCGGGCACTTTATCTGTAAAGTAAGATCCTCAGGGATCTTAATAGAATTTCATTTTTTTAGAGCGGTTTTTATTCCTTTACAGATATAATATTAATTAATTTTTAATTGATAAATAAAAATCCTTCTCATGGTTTACTTTAATTAGATTAATAATAAAAAACCTTTTAAATGTTTGGAACATTTATATGATGAAAAAGTAAACGTTTAACAATAAATTAAAATAAATATTATATTTCTATATTTTTATTTAATCATTAACGTATTACTTAATATTTAACTTTATAAAGCTAACGGTAAAGTAGAATGTTGTTTGCAGCTATAAAGACTGGTGAATGGACCAAATAAAACCTTTTATGCAAATGGTGGTAGTTAAATTGAGATCGAAGTTAAATTTAAGTGCAGAGAGTTTAATAAACATAATGACACTGATTTCGATTAAACTATCGATAACAATAATTTTTAATTGTGCACACACACACACACATCGATAGCACATTTTACAACATTGCGTTTGTGACAAGTTGAGTGACTTGGTTTTATATAAAAAATAAATTAGAAAACAAATAAAAAAAAATAGTTAATTTTTCGTCATCTTTTTGTCACCGAGAATACCGAGGACCGCGTGTTGCGACAGACATTTATATTGATGCCTACATCAAAAGGACACATAAGTATCTTCTGTAGATGTTTTACGGACTATATAATATAATATATACATTACATATTTACTAAAAAATGTTATTACTGCGAGAAAAGGTTTTAAGAGTGATTAATAAAATATTTAAAGATACCTAGTACAGTTATAGCTTGACTAACGCACTTTAAAAACAAATAATTACTAAGGATCTATATGAAGATAAAGATCTATACGAGTGGTTACCGATCTATATAAGCAGGTAGTCTCTATAGATTATAATAATATCTATTAATTAGGATATATCTGTCAGAGTATAATTTTTGTGAATTTTGTTTACAATTATAATCAGTTCTTGCTTCGTCTGCTCCTCTTCCTTGCTTAAACAAATTATGATTGGTCCCAAATGTCAGTTGTTACGTATATTTTTTATAAATCCATATATTCTTGTTTTATTGTTATTATAGTTTAAACATTGTTTTGAGTCTTTGTGATAAAATTATGTATTTTTTGGTTATTTAATTTACGACTTATAAAATACCACCTTATAGGTTGACTAAAGTTATAAGTCAACACCGGGCCAAATTTCATTAAAAATCGTTTGGTACCTGGTATCTGTGTTACGTAAACAATACACAAATACATAAACATTTTAAAAATGTCTTCATATTCTATGATAATGACTAAGCTAGCAATTATTTTATTTATGTTTTTATTATTTTTAGTAGGTACCGTAAAACAGTAATAGTATATCGTAGCAAAGACAATTTTCACAAAAATACCAATTTCTTTATACAAGAGATTACCAGAACAAAACCTTGGTTATAAAATATATTTATCGACATATCATACAACATTCATGACACACTTACGTATAATATATATATATATATATACCAAAAAATACACAAACACAATACATATACATATAGAAAGTATTTAAATAAGTAAAAAATCTTGACAAATATGATTCGGGAGTAAGTTCCATTCACAGTAAATTCCAAAACACTTATGAAAAACTTGTTTTGTACTTGACCATTTCGAGAAATGTCGGTTCACAAGTTAACATGAAGTAGAACAAGATTTTTTGTATATACTGTAAAAAAGTTTTAGCACAAACTTATATCTCGTTTTCATTTTCATTTGTATTTTATTTTGTTTTAAGAACCAACAACATTCACGCAGATTTTGTCACGTTACAATAATTCATCATGAGAACGGACTTTGTGACGAGTTTCACCAGGAACTATAAAGATTTACTCAGTCAATATTAATATTGCTTTTTGCAATGATACTAATTAAAAGATTACTAATATTTTTTTTAATAAATATATAAACATACAGTATAATAAACCAAACTCTTTTAATTAGTGTAACTGCATCATGCACATAAAAGATTAAAACTTAAAAGTTTTCTTGCTATCTATTTACCTGGAAATTTAAATACTAATTAATGTTGTTAAAAATTTAATTAAAAATTTTGTAAGTTTATTGAAGTTTAGTTAAAATATACATTCAGCGATTTTATCACAAAAATAAAAAGAAACAAGAAATATAAAATGGATTTGTACTCACTGTGATTATCTAAATGATTTTAAATTATTATGAATTAATATTTTTCTTTTCTAATGCATGTTTTTTTGAATAATAATAATAATTAATACTAAAGTAACCTTAAGTAGCCCTTTTTTTTATTACTATAAATAATGGAATCTATATAAATTAATAGAAAAAAAAAACAAATGAAATAAAAATATTGAAACACTTAGTCTGCCATCAATCAATCTTAATTTTGGGATAAAGAAGTATTTTAACAGGTTGCCATGAAATATCTTTCGTCGTTTTAATAAAGAAATAATATTAGACAATAGACTGGCAACAAAAAGGTTTCACCGAATTGGGAAAACAGGTTTTTACTATAGGACTTCAAAACAGAAATGTTTTTAAATGTATATAATGAACATTTGAAAATGAGTTTCAATCTTTTCATGCTTTATAAAATATTGCTACCCTTACGCTTTTAAATCTAATAAATAACGAACACAATGAAAATTTCATAAATAATTAGAAATATTACATTAACGTCAAAGTAGGTGAGCATTTTACGAGCAGACTGTGGATTGAGCGTTGAAGAACATCAACTTCATTTAGTACACTGAACGTCCTCACGGTGTTTCCTTAATGAATCCAATACAACTAATTTAAGAAGGCTTTGACATTGACTCCAATTACCTTTATATAGTAATTGATGTCTTCTTCGTTTTATATATTTATTTTAAAACATAACAGAGAATGGAGTCTGATAAAAAATTGATGTATTATTTTAATTCTGATAAGGGTTGAAGATATTTCAGTCATTAAAGTTTTAACTATTATTAGAAATAAAAAGGCCAATCAATTAAATGCAGATGAGATAAGTTATTGCTTTAGTAGTGACACATCTCTTATGGCTCTTTTTTGAATCTGTAGAAGTGCTAAGTTTTTAGAAGCTTGCCAACATGTAGCCTGAAAGAGCCAGTCTAGCCGACCCTTCTTACTATAGATCCATATCGGTCACACCCATAGTCTGCAACTACCTATATGTTATAAATATAGGTAGTTGCAGACTATGGGTGTACACTATATGATAAAATGTATGTAAAGAGAAAGAATAGGAGTCCCAGTATTCAATCTTGAGAATTTTAATTGAATAAAGGAAGTTAAGATATTTGATATTTAATAACTTAGCAACATAACATACAATCGCACATTTTAACAGAACTTCCAATGAAAACTATATAAAACCTTTAAATTATAACATATTATGTCTATTTCAGGGTTGCTGTCTGTCTCAAATTAGTTACATTGTTATTTTTAAAGATAAATAAATTAATTATAAAAAAAAGGTTAGTTGATCGGATTTAATTGAACAATAAACACATAGACACCAAGTTAGCATTGACTAAAAATCTACTGATACGTAACTCCAACGTAGGTCAACAAAGATTAAATAAAGTGGGGGAATACTATAACTCGTACTTCGTACTACCACTATCTGTCTGCGAACACAAAATATAAACGTAATCTATACGTAACGTAACCTTAACGAACATAAAAACATCACATAAAACTATAAACGTAAGTAAGGATGTTCGTAATTTTAGCTTATAAATAAATATGCTATTGCTGTTGCTTTTCAGTCATGAGTAGTCTATTCAACTTGGTACATTTAATAAAATGCTATTTACTTAACCTTAATAGAGAATGGAAAAAAGATACAAATAGTTACTTCGGGTCGTCTAAGGAGATTTGTGTGGAGACGAATCTTCTATTCAAACATTCTTAGGACATAATTTCTTCGAACGCCGAAGTTGAGAATGAAAACAGTATAACACTCTTTGTTTTCTTCAATTCACACGATATATTTAATTAAGACAGGTTTTTATTTCCCACTCTAACTTTTTCAGCCTGTTTAAGATAAATTGAAAACATAAAAATATATAAAGCCATAAAGAGACATAAGAGAAATCATAAAGCACAGAAGTAATTTGTGGAGAACCATTTAGGCGTATCATAATAAAGAACACAAAACTCAATTAAGTTTATTGTTGTAATCAGATTTCTCTATATTGTTATCTAGCGATTAATCTCTTAAATAAATAACAAAATATATTATTAAATGTTTGAAGACTAACAGCTAAATATTAGTGTTTTCTAAGGTTTTCACGAGTACTACACATTGAAATAAAACTATTTTTACGGATTTAACTCGCGTATATTGAATTAAATTTTAAATTTACATTTTAAATCTAACCCGACGTTTCGAATGCTTTGCAGCAATCGTGTTCACGGAAAGACGAGATGGAGGTGTCATCCATCCATTTTTTCCAGATTTAAAATGTAAATTTAAAATTTAATTCAATATACGCGAGTTAAATCCGTAAAAATAGTTTTATTTCAAGCTAAATATTAATTATTTCACCAAACTTTGTTCCTCGTAGGTTACAGTTGAGACGTATAATTCTGAAATATTGGAACCTTTTCATTATGCGTTTATAAATTAATCGTTGCATGAATTTTGGTCTCCATAACTATTTAAAATATTAATGGATTCAGGCAACGGTTTATGAAATAAAACTGTTTCATAATAATTGCTATTTCGTTAAGCTTAGTAGACCAGACATTATTTATTACTGGAACCATAAAAAATCGGGTTTATTATGCTGCGACCTCGTTTTAGCGACGATTCACTAATTTTGATAAAATATTTTGTATAAGGTTTGAATAAGCTAGACTCTATTAAGTATAGTATGAGATATACATATATA
Source organism: Napeogenes inachia (assembly GCA_959347355.1). NCBI lineage: Eukaryota > Metazoa > Arthropoda > Insecta > Lepidoptera > Nymphalidae > Napeogenes > Napeogenes inachia. The sequence continues at coordinate 30,879,373 of OY365791.1, read as the reverse complement.
TACATTAAAAAAGTAATGGGAGGTATATCTATAAGAGTTCTAAGAGTAAGAAATTGTAAAATATAAGTTCATGTGAAAATAGTAAGGGTTCAAAATATAGAGTCTGGTTTTGAGGTGTTCTGTAATCAGAGCCTATTGTTAGTGAGCTTCACAAACGGGCGTAATAATTTCGACATACGAGTATAATTTGGTAGAATTAAATTTCATGTATAATATATGCTAGAAGCATAGTTTTCGATTGTATATTTCGTAACGACCGTTAATCGTATCCATAACCATCACTTAATTTTTTTTTGTATCCTTTTTCAGAATAGGTAAAAGCAGATCTCTATTAATAATATTAAGACTTCGCTGTCGTCTGTCTGTCCGTAGGCTGTATCTCATGATCCGTGATAGCTAGCCAGTTGAAATGTTCACAGATTATTTATTTCTGTTGCCGCTATTACAACAAATACTATACATATATGAATAAAGTGAATTTAATATTTAAGGGGACCTTCTATACAAAAAACGTGGTTCTTTTGCTTGCTTTTAATAACAGCAACAGGTAGACTCTTGTAATACTATATATTAACTATAATAATCAGTTATAATTTGCGCCTTGAGCCAGTAGGTTGTGTTGTGCGAATTATTAACTATTCACTAAGCGAAAACCGGTTTGCGATAAGCGCGGCCGCCCGACACCCGTCGGCCGGTCCAGGGCATAATGAATAATGAGTCGTGTAATGTAAGCATTACGAGTGAAATCTGTGAGACGGAAGACTTATGCATCGATAATGATAATATCAACATTGAAGAAAAAAGTGTGGAATGCAATAACTTATCAAATATAGACATGGAGGAAGTAAATAGGAAAAGAACTAGAATACATCAGGATAATTCATCCGAAGAAGAGTGGCATATAATACGTAAGAGTAAGGCAGTTCGTAGATCAAACTATCAAGCAGATGAGAAAGTACAAGTGTGTGTGACCTGCCCTAACACTTTGCCGAAACAATTTGCTATAGCCAGATTATTCAGAGACCAAAATATAGAGGGTATTAGCCGAGTAAAATATGTGCATCAGTATAAAATTATAATTACTTTTGAAAACGAGACGAATGCCGATAATTTCATTAAATGTAAGGGTTTTTATGATATGGAGTGGAGATGCCAGAAAACTTCCGAAATAGGAATATCTTATGGAGTAATTAGAGACATCGAAATGGATGTTGCGGAAGAGGAAATAATTAATAATTTGTCTTGTGACATAGAAATCCTATCCGCGAAACGACTAAACAGAAGGAAACGTGAAACAAGTGATGCCAGTGACTGGGTTAAATCCGAAGCAATTCGTTTAGCATTTAAAGGTGCTTCTCTCCCTCCGCATGTCTATATTCACGAGCTTAGAGTAAAGGTGGATCCATACATGTTTCCGGTTACCCAGTGTTCCCGTTGCTGGAAGTTTGGACATACCCGCTTCTTATGTTCATCAAAGAAGGTAGTATGCCCAAAGTGTACGAAAGCTCATGAAAACTGTGAAACTCAGATTTTTCAATGTGCAAATTGGTATGGTGATCATATGCCATTGGATAAAAATTGCCCTACATTCAAAAGGGAAAAAAGACTTAGAGAGCTGATGTCTGAATTTAACTGTACATATAGGAAAGCGTTGGAAATATATGTTCCTCCTTCTCCCTGCCAAACTAGACAGCAACAACCAACGACCCATCGCCAGACAGTTGATTGTGTGACAAATTTTAATGTATCTCAGCCAGAAATTCAACAGGAAACTGAGAGGTCTCGTGAAACAGAACCTGCCAGAGAAGATACTTATAGACCGAAAGAAAAAAAGAAACTAATGTCCGAACTTTTCACTGAGACTACGGAAACTGTCGCAAACGAGACACATCATCGTAAACTGAAAAGGCAACAGAGGCAGGTTAGAGCTGATACCCCAATACCTTTTTCCGCACCTTCACATTCCTTACAACCAATAGAGATGGACTGGAGCAAAGATTCTGAGCGAAAAGAGGACAACACAGAAAGTCATGTTGAAGCTGCGACGGACGGCAAAAAAAGTGTGACCTTCATAGATTTAGTGGTAATGGTTTATAAAATCATAATTAGCAAAAATTCAATAGAGGATAAAATACAACAGGCTTTAGTAACTTGTGGCGAATGGTTTTTGTCCAAATTAGTTAGTAGTGATTTTTCGAAGAACATTTTTACTAAAATCTTTGCCAGTAATGGGTAATGACATCGTCAATATTAATATTAAAATAATACAATGGAACTGCCAAAGCTTACGCCCTAAAACTACATCTTTGGAAGCTTTACTTGTACAAGAAAAAGTCCACGTTGCAGTGTTGAGTGAAACTTGGCTTGATCCGGAGAGTAGTTTTAAGGTCAATAGCTATAACACATATAGAGCAGATAGGTCAGATGGCTACGGCGGCGTGGCGATCCTTACTCATAAGTCAATAAAATGTGTATCATATAATATATCATGTCCTAACAGGGATATTGAATTGCTTCATGTTAAAATTTTAAATTGTCAGCATATTGAGAACATTATATCAGTTTATTGCCCTTCGACAGTTCGAACTGTAAAAAATGATTGGGATTTCTTATTTTCTTTAGTAAATAGTAAATCACTCATTCTGGGTGACTTTAATGGACATCATAATGCATGGTCTGATAGAACGGACCAAAGAGGATCCCAAATATTTGACTCCATGTTGGAAAATAATTTCGCGTGTTTAAATAATGGAGCTCCACCGAGGATACGACTGGTTAATGGGCAACTACAGGAGTCTTCCCCAGATGCATCGTTTGTATCTACCGACCTGGCTACATTATTCTCTTGGAAGGTCAGCAATGAATCGCTGGGTAGTGATCATTTGATTATTGAGTTAAGTGTTAATTTATACATCCGCACCGAATTTATTAAAAAAAGAAATTATAAAAACAGTGATTGGAAGTCGTATACCTCATTTTTAGAAAATGTTTTAACCCATTCTAGCATACCCGATAACCCTCAAGAGTTTTACGATACGTTTGAGCTAGCAATTCAAGCAGCAGCTGATAAATATATTCCCTTTAAAAAAGTACCTCAACATTTATGTAATAAATTTATCCCAAAGGCTTATTGGAATACAGAGATATCTAAAGCAGTAGCAGAACGTCGTCTCGCCCTAGCCAAGTTTCGCAGAAATCCGTCTCCAAATAATCTACATATATTACAGGAGAAAATCCGTAATGCACAGAGAATATTGAGATTAGCGAAAAATAGCTCGTGGTACAAATTTTGCTCCTCCATAGATGAGTCTACCACAGCAACTCACATGTGGCGTAAAATGAAGTGGGTGAAGGGACACCTGTCTAACACAACTTGTCAGGTGATTGATAAAAATGAGGCACAAACATTATTAAATGACTTGACTCCTGATTTTGCGTGTCCATCTCAGCCAATATTTACCTCTATTAACAGTAAACTGGAATCGGATATCACTGTACAGGAAATAGAAAATTCTATAAAGAAAAGCGATACTGCACCAGGTTGTGATGATATCTCCTTTTCAATGATAAGTCATCTACCGAGTATTGGTAAAAGATTGTTAGCTAAATTATTCAACAGGTTTTTAAATTTAGGATTTGTACCCCTACAGTGGCGTAAAGTAAAGATCGTTCCCATCCCTAAGCCAAGAGGACAGCCTGGCACACGTAATGGTTTTCGACCAATCTCATTGATATCCTGTATTTGTAAAATCTTTCATTCAATTATTACTAGAAGATTAGAATGGTATTTTGAAAAACAATTAGTATTTCCCGAGAACATGGCAGGCTTTCGGAAAGGACGATCATGTCTTGATAATTTGACTTCTTTAGTCTCCTTCATTCAAGTAGGGTTTTCAGAAGGTTTGAGCACGGTAGGATGTTTTATAGACATCAATCAGGCATACAATAATGTAGATATAAGTTGTTTATTAAATCTAATAGATCAGTTAGGTGTAGGAGACAAAATTTGTACATATTTGTGGTCATACTTAAAAAATAGACAGTTGTGTATATCAGGGGCCCATATTGTTTTGTGAGATCTACAGGTCGTGGCTTAGCTCAGGGGGATCCTCTATCCCCACTTCTCTTTAATGCGGCAACACTTAAAATTTGTAAAACTATCCAAAACGTTCAAATATCTCAATATGCTGATGATTTCGTTTTATACATGTCTAGTAAATCTGTGGATGTTGCAATGCGAGAACTGCAATTGGCGTGTCAGGCATTACATGATATATTGAATGATTTAGGTCTAACAATATCACCAACTAAGAGCAAAGTCTGTATTTTTAAGAAAAAGCGGCTCCGTGATCCTGGGGATGTAAACCTTAATATCAATGATATACCTTTACCTATTGTTAATGAAGTAAAATATTTGGGTGTGTGGTTGGATGGTTTACTTAGATGGGGTAAACATATCAATGAATTAATAGAAAAAAATATAAAACTAATAAACTTGCTCGAAATTCTGTCAGGACCGGGTTGGGGAGTTCACCAAAAGCATTTAAGACGTTTGTATATTTCCCTTATTAGAAGTAGAATCGATTATGGATCTTTCTTATATGATTCCAGCTGTAAAACCAATTTAACTAAATTGGATCGCTTACAAAACCAAGCCTTACGGGTTCTTGGAGGTTTTGTACGGAGCACTCCAATACACGTCATGGAGGCTGAATTATGCCTAGCACCTCTTCAGTTTCGCCGAAAATATTTGGCTGGAAAATTTTGGCTGAAATCATCATCGCTTAATAACAATGATGTGATTAATATACTTAATAGACTAGATGAGACCAAGAGATTCTGTTACTGGCGTAAGAAAAAGTACCCGGTGCTCTTAGATATACATAATAATTTAAAATCATTACCCATACATAGAACGGACCGTCTTCCTATGTACTCAATGGATACATGGGTAAGTAATATTGATTTGAAGGAAGTTATTTTTGATTCCATTCCGCACATTGATCAGGACAAGCGCTCCTATAGCACCCATTTCCTTAAAATGGCGTGCATACAACATATCAATGATGTATACGGAGAGTGGTATAAAATATTCACGGATGGGTCTAAAGATGCAAATACAGGTGGCGCGGCAATGTTCGACCCGTTTCTTGGACGCAATATAAAATTTAGAATTGATTCTAATATTTCTATTATGTACATTGAATTGATTGCCATAGCTGAGGCTCTATTATACATCAATTCAATTAATTTAGATCACTTTGTCATTCTGACAGACTCAAAAAGTTCTCTTCAACATTTGGCTCGTTGTACTTCTTTCGGGAGAGGATCACCGATAGCCTACCAGATTTTGGCGTCAATTCTTAAATTAGTAGGGTCTAGGAAACGGATTTGTCTCCAGTGGATTCCATCTCACATTGATCTTAAAGAGAACGATAAGGTTGACCGGCTAGCCAAAGAAGCAATGACTGATGGGATTCCATTGACACCAGAACCGCTTTTTTCTTCACATATAAGACATGTAAAGGTTGAATGCCATAAGATTTGGCAAGAATATTTTGACGAAAGACCTGTAGAGAAAGGGATATGGTACAGGACTATCCAACCACAGATACCCATTAGGCCATGGATAGACCAAGTCGGCTTGAATAGAAGTAGTCTCAAAACTTTGCTCAGATTGCGTTCCGGACACATCCCATCAAACAAGTTCGCATACTTAATGAAAAAAGTATCTTCACCTGATTGTAATCAATGCGGTGTATTGGATGATGTACAACATGTTTTGATGGAATGTGAACGGAATGAATCTTACCGGAGGATAGGCTTCCCTAATAAATGTGCACATATGGGAATGGTGAATAGCTTTTTTGCGGGTAGATGTAAGTACATTAACAGCTAAAATTTTTTGCTCCATCTCTATTTTATTATTAAAAATCATATATCATTAATTTACATTCTTTTAATGATTTATTATTGAATATTGATATTGTTCTACACTACCTGGCAATATAAAACTTAATTTTTCAAATAACATCTTTATTATATAATCAATATGGATCTACATAGTCAAGTCACTAAGAACATGGATGACATTATTAAAATGTTTGAGTCCAGAATGGATAGCTTTGACAAAGCTCTCACACAAACACTTGACACTAATAAACCACAGCCACAAATTAACACTTTGAATGATATTTCCGGACTGGCTCAAGATTATGCCATCTTCAAAGACCTGGTGTGGAAGACACTATCCATGTTACAAAACCAATTGCAATTGCTCTCTGTTGGTTTTGATAGGCATGAGGTTTTCTCGCGGCGGAAGGTTCTCCTATTTCATGGTATTGCCGAAACCACTAATGAGAATGCTGAGATGGCAGTCAGTAATGTCATTAAAAAACTTAATTTGAGCTGGTTTAAGATATCTCACATTGATGTATGTCATCGTCTGGGAGTGAAAAAAGATAAACCCAGACCCATTCTGGTACGGTTTACATCGTTAAAGCAGAGATCTGAAGTCTGGAATACTAAAGCTTCTCTAAAGGGATCTGGTGTTACCATCTCAGAGTTTTTAACAAAGCCCAGGCAAGAGATCTTTGCAGAAGCTAGACGCCACTTCGGGATCAAAAACTCATGGACTGCTGATGGTATCATTATTGTTTCCCTGCCTGACAAGAGCCGTAAGAAGATACAGACTATGAAGGAGCTGCGTTCTTTAATGGCTACGTTTTCTTCACCTCAGAATGTTCAGGAGCAAAATTCGAGATCTCGACGTGTGCCCAAAAAAGTAGTTAAGTAGTGTTTTGTTGTATTTTTCTCTGTCGTTTATTTTTCTTTGGTGATTATTTTTCTTTATGTTCTTAAAATTTTTTAAAATGCTGGCCGGTAAACGTTATTTAATATTCCTTAATTTATTTCTAATATCACTTTTTATTATTCAGTTGGGTAGTGTTTTATTAATTGTCTTTTTAAATTTTACTTATGCTTGTTATATACATCAATGACATTCTGTTTGACAACTCAATATTTAGACTTGACAGCTATGTATCTTTGTCCTGTCACTTGTTTAGAAACCGGTCCAGTTTTACGATTTTTGTTAATCTTTAGTACAAATTAATATATATTTTTATCTTGTTATATTATGTAAAAGTTTTTTAAATTTTTATTGTAAAGATGTTTTCTTACTATGCCAGTGAGTGTGGGACGATAATAGTTATTATCGTTTTTTTTTTTTTTTCTAGTTAATATTTAAGTGATAATATTATATTTATTGTAGTTATTTATATATATATTTATACTTGTTATGTCTAACACGATAGAAGATTTTAATAATATTTGTCTGTCGTTATCTTCCTCTGATGAATTTTTAAGTGCCTCCAGCCACGCCTCATCAGATGTTGATTTCATACCTTTAGATTCCAAACTTCAGTCTATACTCTCTAGCGGAAGTAATAGCTTTAATATTGTTCACATTAACGCTCAAAGCATACCGGCTCATTACTCTGATTTCCTTGCAACATTTAGTAACGTCGAAGTCGATTGTATCTTTGTATCTGAATCCTGGCTAAAACCTTCTCTCTCATCCTCTCTTTACAGTTTACCTAATTATACTATGGTGCGTAATGATCGCCTTGAAAAACGGGGTGGCGGCGTTTGTTTATATTTAAAAAGTCATATTTCCTTTAAAATTATTGCCACATCTACTTCTTCAGATATCCCTCACTTAGAATACCTTTTTATTGAAGTAGTCCTTAATCATTCTAAATTACTTCTTGGTGTCATGTATAGCCCCTCTCCTACTATCGACTACTTCAATAACTTCGATTTACTGTTGGATTCTCTTTCTCCTTCTTATCAACATGTTATCATCATGGGTGATCTAAACACTTGCCTTGCAAAAAACAATTATAGATCAGATAAACTAAAATCTTTAGTTGCCTCTTATAATCTCTCTATTCTTCCCCTTTCTGAAACCCATTTTTCTCCTCACTCTGAACCTTCTCTTATCGATTTAATGCTGGTTCTTAATTCCGATAACGTTATTACGCACGGGCAGCTTACTGCTCCTTTTTCCTACCACGATCTTGTATATCTTCGCTATAATCTTTCGACTCCCAAAAGCAAGGGTAAGATAATTCTGCGACGTAATTTCAAAAATATAAATTGGGATAAACTAGTGTCTGATGCTACAAATATTGACTGGTCCAATGTATATAATGCCACGTCAATAGACTCAAAAGTGGATATATTTAACTCTCTCATCACTTCTTTATATGATTCCCATGCACCTATCAAACGATTCAAGGTAAAACATTATCCTGCACCGTGGCTTACTTCCGATATTAAGAGCGTTATGAGCAAACGAAACAAAGCCAAGTCACGGTACAAGAAAGTCCCCACCGATGAAAATTTCGCTGTCTATAAGAAATTACGCAATAGTTGCAATCGGATGTGTAGGGATGCTAAACGCCGTTATATCTTTTCATGTGTCAGTAACTATACTCCTCCTCAATTGTGGAGGTTTTTTCAGTCACTAGGTGTGGGTAAATCTCTGCCTTCGATAAACAATTTCCTAAATTTAAGTTCAATTAACAATTACTTCTCGACTTCGCCTCTTATCACAGACTATTCAAAAAAACTCTCAGTTCTAAATAAATTAAATAATACCACTCCACCTATCTGTGACAGTTTTTCTTTCGCAGAAATTACGGAGTGTGATGTTAAGACAGCCATAGTTAATATCAGTTCCAGAGCAGTGGGTAGCGACAATATTAGCCGTGACATGTTGATTCCCCTCCTTGACATTATATTGGATGTTATAACTCACATTTTTAACTTTTCCCTAACAACCAATTCCTTTCCATCTCCTTGGAAATCTGCACATGTCATTCCTTTGCCTAAAATCATTAATCCGAGTTCTCCCTGCCACTTTCGTCCGATATCTATACTCACATTTCTATCCAAAGCCCTAGAAAGCATTGTATCCAAACAATTGACAAATTTCCTAAATCTAAACAACCTCCTTAGTCCTCACCAATCCGGTTTCCGTACAGCGCATAGCACATCCTCTGCTTTGCTTAAGGTTACTGAAGATATCAGGTATGCTACGGACAACAAAAACCTTACTATCCTCGTCCTATTAGATTTTAGTAATGCCTTCAACACAGTGGATTTTGATATTTTGCTAGCTATTTTGAGCAGTCTTAACATATCTCCACCCGTAATTTCCTGGTTCCATACTTACCTGTTTGGACGTCGACAGATTACTTGTTCTGATGATTCATTCTCTGAATGGGCAGAACTTTCTGCTGGCGTCCCACAGGGCGGCGTTCTATCTCCTTTACTTTTCTCCATTTTTATTAATGAAATCACTAAAATCTTTTCTTGCCACTACCATCTCTACGCTGACGATTTGCAACTGTATAGGCATTCATCATTCCAAAATCTTAATAGCACTGTGAATCTTATAAATGATGACTTAAGATTACTAAAAGAGTGGGCTGAGTCGTTTGGGCTTTTAGTAAATCCCAAAAAATCACAGGCTATTATAATTGGTAGCAGACACTTTCGAAATAGAATTATTATTAATCAACTTAGCAATATAGTATACGACAAATCTATTATACAATTTTCCGATGAAGTTAGAATTCTAGGATTGACATTTGACAAATATTTATCTTGGTCGGCGCAAATTAATGATGTTAGCAAGCGCATTCATATGTCAGTCCACTCCCTTAAACGTTTGCAGAATTTCTTACCCTTGCGGACTAAAATCTTGCTAGCACAATCTCTTTTATTACCCCTTCTCGACTACGCCGACGTGTGCTACTTGGATGCATCTGAGGAACTACTTAATAAGTTAGATCGCCTACAAAACTTGTGTATCCGATTTGTTTTCGGATTACGCAAATTTGACCACATTACAGAATTCCGTCGTCAACTTAAGTGGCTCCCTATCCGCTTACGCCGGAATATGCACATCCTTACCTTGCTATATAACGTCTTTTCTCATTTAGCCCCTTCTTATTTGCATGAGCGTTTCCAAATTTCATTACCTAGTAGCCGCCCTAAACGTTCCTGCGTCTTAGCAAAAACTTTCGATATTCCTTCCTACAAATCTAGCTTTTATTTCAAATCATTTTCCGTACAAGCAGCGAAGTTATGGAATTCCCTACCTAGCCATATTACTTCCAGTCCTTCCGTCATGGTATTTAAGCGTAGACTGAAATATTATTATATGTCACAAACATAAGTTATATTTATTATAATTATGTATGTAAGTGTATGTATTCTTTTATATTGTAATTATATGTATTTTTGTATTTATGTTGATATATATGTAAGTATTTTATTTACTATTTGTATTACTATGTTTATAAAATATAATGTCAATGTACCTTTCTCTGCCCTCTATAACTACGTCTCCAACACTCTTGGGTAGCTGGAAGAGATCTCTTTAAAGAGATAAGTTCATCCTATGTGTACGTCTTTGTTATTGCACTTTTGTAACTGATTATGGTACATGAAAAAAAAAATAAATAAAATAAATAAATAAATAATAGCATATTGGCCTATCCCTTACATCCAGACGCTTATAAACTGACTAAATTGGCCGACATACGTTTTGATTGTATTGAGTGATTCCTACGCTAATAAGTAGTTGCGTTTGCAGCCTTAACGGGACGATGTGGTCGCCTAGCGACAAAGTCCTTAACAATAATAAATTTAAAAAAAAAAAAAAAAACTATAATAATGAATAGTTAAAAGACGGAACTCCAATACAAAAATTATTTTTGGGGATTTTATAAATAATGGTAAGAAAACCTTCGTGAGCGAGTCCGACTCGTACTTGTTTTTTTTTGTCATTGGTTTATAGACCGACAGACACAATTCAATGTCTTGTGAAAACACTCCTGAACTAGTTCGGACTACGGTCGGATGTAACATAAACAGACGTACTACTCCTTTGTCGATACGTAATACAACAAACGTGGCCGGTTTGTACAAATGTGTAACTATCTAGAAATCTATTGTGTATTTAAAACTACAATCTCTTCTTTTATCAGCCATATCGCAATATCTTTTCCACCATATTTTTTTATACCATATTTTATACCATATTTAGATATGGATCTAAATAAGGACAATTCAAAAACCAAACATAATTTAATAACTTACTAATCCATTTGAAATTTGATTTTGTAAAAACATTGCAATATAATAAAAAAACGTAAGAGTTAATAAATTTTGATTCAAAATATTGAACTATTCTGCTAATTCTTTATGTTATTCTAAATTAAAAGAGATGACTCATTACGGCGACCCCAGAATTCAATTATAAAAGTGTGAAATGTGAACTTTGAGGTATAATAACATACCTCGAAGTTAGACTACCTCATAAATTATATAGGATCATTCTTTCTTATAGGTTGTCCTTTTCTAAAACAATATAATTCTTATTTACTTTCCTATTGATCATTTTAATATTTTTAAAACGAACTATCAAACATGGTGAGAAGGACATTGTTTATTAACAGTTGTTTCAAAGTTGCTGATGAAGGTTCTCGTTGCAAAATAAACAAACTTTTCAATAAGTATCCTTTTATTGCTAACTAGACCATCCTTAAATTTATTATTCTTAGTTATTTTAACTTTAAAATAATTGTCAGAAAAATTTTAAATAACGTATTTTTTTTTCAATCTAATGATTATTTAACGCAATACTATATATTACTAATATATTAGTTGAATATTTTCATCTAGGGACATCTTGAAGTTCACAGATCCATCATTTTTATTTGGTGACGTTAAGGACGTACACATATATAATTAACAGTATCTCATCTTAACTCTTCTCATCTTCTAAAACTTTTTCCTATACCTTCGCTGTTTTCAAGCGTATATCAATCGTATTCAGAGAAAGTAATCATTTCAATGTAATAAAATTAAACACTTAATTTCGAGGGCGAGATTTATAGGTAAAATAATCGTAAAAAGAACGCAATTTCTAACTGTTTGCTCTTCTACTAAATATAATCCGTATGTAAATTATACGACCTATATAGTAACTCTCAGTAATATGTTGGGCGTAGGTAATTACTAAGTAGGTATCACTTACTACATGTACCAAAATAAGTATTTTTATTTAGTATTTAAGGATTTTTTATTAGTTATATATGTCGGAGATAGAGGTGTATTAGTGGCTTGCTTGTTCTTGATGGTGGTCGTAGGTCTCAGTCAATTAAACCACATAGACACAATATAATAATTCTTGTACTAAATGTAGGTTATAAGTTATCACAAATTACTTAGTAGATATACAATTATCAGAGTTGCGTATACCACCAGACTGTAAAGCTCACTCTACACATTTCCCTCTCAACTCGATGCTCTCCAATATTTTAAATGTCTCGGATGCCTGTCGCCGTGTTCACACCCCACTGTTACAATAATGTCAGTTTTCGTGATCTGCGACATATCTAATACATTTTATTTTTAATTACTCCTTATGCGTCGATTAGAAGAGTTGAAGAAGGTTTAGGTACCATATACAGTGGACTACACTAAATATATTCAGACTAACAACTCTTTAGCATTTACATCTCTCCAACGTTATATGTTATTTTTTAAGAAAAAGAATCATATATTTGCCAACTATCTCTATCCACATAGTTGTTAAAAGGATTCTGTTAGCCGGCTTTTTAATTTGTAAGAAATAAAAGTGCATAGTTAAAAAGACAGGACTTCTAAGTTTAAAGGAAGTGAAGAAGTTTTATTTATTTTATTTCTTGTTTGAAGCCGTATCTTAATTAAGCCAGTTAAGAATCTTGGCAATTGTTCGGAGTTTCAATTATAAATTATTTAAGAAAATACTCGGATTTTTCTTTCTGTACTATTCTGTAGCGCAATTTATACTAACCTCAACCATTAACGCAGAGTGGATTCCACCAACATCTCTAAATTCTGGAGAATAAATGTATTTTATTATTATTATAATAGCATTTACTATTTTTAGGCTATATTTACTATTTTGCTAGGGATTTTGTAATGCTCGTGTCCATCATAAGAGTCCAATCAGGAGCCGCGCCTAAAATTGAATAAGGCTTCGCATTTGATTTTTTGGAGGAGCCTTCTTTTGCGATTTTTTCAGATCGTTTAGTGGTTGTTATACCCTTCCGCGCTCTTGCTACTGAAAGACTAACGGCTTTCCGTATTATTTCTAATACCTTATCGTGGCGACTCGAGTATTGACCTTAATCTAGAAGTACCCTACACCTTACTAATAAGTATTTTGAGGTTCCTACCGCCTCCCTACAGATGTTGCAAAACTTTTCGGTGGCTTTGCTCCATCTTACTAAATGACTTCAATCTGGGAGAGTCATTTGGAATAAAATAAAATTCTATCTTAATGCATTAAGATAGAATTTTAATAATGCTAGGGACCAGTCATAAATTAAGGTGCGCCACTTCAAAACTAGTGGAATACAATAATCTCCTTTTTTTATACAAAACTAGGTTAATGCTTGACTACATTCCACCTGATGGTAAGTGAAATGTAGTCTTAGATGGTAAGGCGCATTAACCAAGTTGCCTATTCACTGTCCTTTTAAAGACACCCACATTATATTTGGCCGGAAATACCGATGCAAGCAGATTGTTCCAGTCCTTCGCTGTACGCACAAAAAAAGAACGAAGCATAGCGTTTCGTTCGGACAGGTGAAATGTCCACAACGTAGGGATGGATACCTGCCGTGCGTCGGAACGTCCGGTGATGGAACGGGGATGGGGGTATTAAACCGTGTAATTCCTGCGCACACTCACCAAAATGTATCCTATAGAATACTGAGAGGCTAGCAATTCTACGCTTATGTTCAAGGCTGAGGAGGTTGGCGTCAACCAATTTAGGGTCGCCAATAAGCCTCTTTGCTCGCCTCTCAATTGAGTTCAGAACCGCAAGATGAGTCTTTGCGGCACAAGCCTATATTTGGCCACAGTACTCTACACACGACCGGATTTGTGGTTTGTATAATACAAGAAGCTGTCCCGGTGTAAAGTACTGTCCCACTTTCCCAAGTACGGCAAGCTTTCCTGCAGCTGCTCTTGCTCTGAACTCAATGTACCGACCAAAGTTGAGGTTCGAGGAGATCTCTAAGCCTAACAACTGAAGCCAGTCACTGTATTCCAAGGAAACATTCTGGAAAGTAGAAGCCAAGGTGAAAGGGCTCCTTTTGACGGTGAACAAACACGTCTGCGTTTTGGTGGCGTTGAATTTGACAAGATTGGCATTACCCTATGCGGAGACTGCCTGAAGTTTGTCATTCAAACGTTGCACCATGGGTTCTCTTTCAGAATGTACTTCATCTCTACTAGCCCGAGAACTTGGCAGATATCTTTCTACAACTGTGCTGTCGTCTGCATACCCATAGACACCGGGCTTCAGCAGATCGTTAATGTGCAGCAGAAAAAGAGTTGCAGAAAGAACGGGCCCCTGACGTACTCCGGCATTTATTGTCAAGAAATGTCACTATGGTCACCCATTCGTTTTGAATTTCTAGGCTCATCGGCAATATATATATATATATAAGCCAGCCCATTCCCTTTAAGCGATATCGCTAAATATGAAAAAAATTTAAATTAAGATTTAATAGGTATTGTGTGTAAATTTATAATTAGAAAACTATATCTGTATTTAAAATTCGTTCGTATCAAACTTGTTAAATTTTATAAAAAATATATTAAATAATTAAATAAACCCATAAATATAATTAGTATTAGCATATAAAAGGAACAAATTACCATACGATTATTAATTACATTTTCAATTTAACCCGATGTTTCGAATGCTTTGCAGCAATCTTGTTCACGTTAACACAAAATGGAGGTGTCTGACAGTAAGTCAGTTTATTAGTCATCTACCTCCAACCGTTTCTAAGTTTACGGCGTACAGTTCAGGATTCTCATAAAACGCACTAACAATATCTTGAAGTCTTACAGTGCGGTCACAGACATGGGATTTTATATTTTTTAAAAGTGGGTGCCAGGTGTTAGATAATCCTTAACCATCTTCTCTGTTAAAATTAGGATGTTTTTTAATTTTAATAGCCTTACGAACCATTCTTGGAATATAACGTTGTTGTTAAAAGTGTGTCTGCGTTTTAATCGGACTATTTAATCGAGACTTATTTTGTCTATGTCTATGTTATTATTTTATAAATAAATACCTACCTAATTAATAACATACCTACGTACTATATACTACTAGCTTCAAAGTAAATTACTTCTGTCCTTTTACAACGTGGAACAAATGTTTATCTTTTATGTTGCTGAAACTAATAACATTCTTATCAGAACGTTCAATACTTAAGAAGATATATGTTTTCGAGCAGCGATTTCTATCTAATTCTGATATCCGTCGCGTCGTCAAGTGTTTTTCTAATATCTATTTTATTTTAGTTGCGTCTTGATATAGAATAATTAGTTTTAATATTTTTTTATGTGATCAGGTAGTAAGTAAAAGCTTACCTAGTATTCTGTGTGATATTGTTATAATTTAAAAAACACGAATTAATTAAAAACAAAACAAATCATTTAGTTTAGGGTAATTATAGGTAATTGTGTTATTTCGTAATATAATTAATTTACGAGGTAGTAAACATATCTTATAAGGGTACGTTCCATTATGATTATTTTTACCTCCGACTCAAAAAGAGGGGTGACATAAGTTTGACCTGTGTATCTGGTTTAAATCTGGAAACAAGTAACATAACTTTAAAAAGCAGAAAAAAAACCCGTTACAAAAACACCCCTAAAAAGGATAAAAATGATATTCTTATGTACTTATTGAAGTCGTTTCGTCGGGGGTTCGCTAAATAAAGCTAAATAACTCACTTCCATTTTGATAAAAAATCTAAGTGGAAACGCAAATAACAAAATAAAAATATCAAATTAACTTTCACATTAGGGAATCCGATCATATTCGTATACTAAATATAACTGATATTCTCTTCATTGCTATTTATCGATTAACTCAAGACTAATTAAATATTATATTCGTCTTGGATTCGGATGTTAAAACAGTTCGTAAACATATATCTTCATAAATAATGAGCTCTGAGGTAAGATGGTTGGTTGTTTCAGCAACATAAAAGATATAACATCGTCTCACATTATGAATAAGGGACGTATTTATTTTAAGACAACATTTGGGGGTGTTGAGCAGAAATATTTTGTTTACGGATGAGAATTAAGCCCCTTAATAACACCATGTTCAATAACCAAGTATGGTCCTTCCAGCAAGACTCGGCGCCGGGTCGTAAAGTTCCACGTAGTCTTGGTTGGAAGCGAACGTCTCGGACTTCATCAGAGCTGAAGACTGGCACCTGTCTAGTCCCTATTTTGATCCACTTGATTATGATTTATGGTCAGTTTTAGAGAGTACAGGTTGCTCTAAACGCAAGACTCTAGATGCAAGAATTTCGACATGGAAAGAGCGCGTAATTCTATTCATAACTGGCCTCAAAGTTTAAAATACTGTATTGCAGCCAATAGAAACCACTTCGAATAAGCTTTTTGTGTTTTTAATAGTTTTATATTTGTGTATTAAACTAACACACTGTAAAATTAATAAATGTCATTTGCAATTAAAATTATTTTTTTTCTTGTTACAATATATAATTAAGACATCCATTATAATATAATTAATATAATTAAGACGTCCAGACTAGGTATAATTGAATAACAACAAAACTACACGACAGGTCGTTCGTTTTTTTATAGTGTTGGTTTGATATCTAAGAGCTCAGTCAACTTATAGGACACTTTTTTTTTTTGTAAAAAGATAACACAACATTTGATTTGGTCTATAATGGACAGTTATTAAATTATAACTAACTAGCTAACATGTTGTAATTAATAAATATAAAATGTTAGTGTAAATATTTTTTTAAAAAGTATAAAATGCAAAAATCAACCGATACGGCCAGAAATTCGAATCCGCGAATTCTGTGAAACCGTTTCGTGACTATAATACCATTTGAGATACCGTATCGCTCGGTATCGTTTATTCTATATTTAATAAAAATTAAATAACACTTAGCATGGCTATACAGTTTGCAGATGTTTTGAAACTCTACATATTTTGTAAATATTTTATGATATTTCTTATTTAGAAATAAAAGTTGAATTATTAACATGATCGCAACTGCAACGCCATAAGGAAAAATATCACGTACATGTAGGGATTGCAATCCGGCGTCATTTTCAATCCGGCCGGATCCGACCAGTTTTCCATCGATCGGATCCGGCCGGATTGGTCCAGTCAGGTTAATATCCGCTTTTCGGTTCAAAATTAGTAGTTAAGCCAAGTGACTATGCTTAATAAAGGTTTTCTAGAATATCTTACTTCTGATAGAATCTAGAATATCTATCTTCTAATAGAATGTTTGGATGTTTGGATGTTTGTTACGCAATCACGCCAAAGATACAAAATGAATTTTGATGAAACTTGGCAATATTGTTGCCTATGTATGATAATACACATAGGATATAGAAATACTATCTTTTGAAGTATTTTGTCTCTGACATGACATACGTTGGAGCGCGATTACGTAATTGCCACGGGGGACCGTGTTTTTAAACATTTGGTTCACTGAATTTTACGTAAGTATTTGCGAAAATCCTTTTTATTACCTGACGACTCTAGAAGGAGTGTTATGTAATTCAAATATGCTATTTGTATGTTCACTGCTACAGCCAAAACGGCTTAAAGGATTTCGGCGTATGAGGTATCGGTAGAGACGTCATACGCCGGGTATATTAAAAAAAGGAAAATGGTGGATTTTGGACATCATATTGTAAGGTCCAAAAATTATGTTTACAAGCAAATCCATCCACGAACCTATCAAAATGGAGGGCGTTTGATAGCGATTTCATAAAATAAAATTTAAATTATGACTCTCTGTTGCCCGTGACTCCGTCAACGTAGACAGTAATAAAAATATTTTTATGGCTAAGAATATAAGCCACATAAATATTATTTTTGCAGACTATGTTGACGGAGTCACGGCCAACAGCTAGTAAAACATATATTCATATAAAACATATATCCATATAAAACATATATCCTAAGTAAGTAAGGATTTTCAAAAGAAGCCTAATAGCATACGACCATATATAAAATGTGTAATTCACTTTCGCGAGTAGCATTCGGTAGCTCAATACCATTTCAAATCAGGGAAACCGTCTTGTTGCTCTTGGTAGAACGACAAGATGTTTCCAGGTCGCTGGTACAATTCCCTAATTCCCTGCCGGTACCGGTATTTTTCATTATATATTTATTTAAAATATTAAATTCAAATCTCTTCGGCTTAGGGTGTTTACAGCCAATTTAAATAAGTATAAACGGTCAATCAAGTTTTTATTTGGACCCTGCAGATTTATTAAAGTTTTATCGATTAACATTTTCAGCTCATACAATCTTTCTATAATAAAACAGAGGAGTTAAAAATATTCCACAAAAAGCTAGCACCGGATCCGGTCATCCGATCCGGTATGTTGATACCAGAAGCGGTTTTTTTTTTTTTTTTTATACGATCTAGGGCAATGCTTGACTACATTCCACCTGATGGTAAGTGGAATGTAGTCTAAGATGGTAAGGCGCATTGCCCTAGCAACCTATTCACTCTTCTCTTGAAGACACCCACATTATATTTGGCCGGAAATACCGACGCAGGCAAATTGTTCCAGTCCTTCGCTGTACGCACTAAAAATGAGGAAGCAAAGCGCTTCGTTCGGACAGGTGGAATGTCCACAACAAAAGGATGGATACCTGCCGTGCGTCGGGACGTCCGGTGATGGAAGGGGGACGGGGGAACTAAGTCGTGTAGTTCCTGCGCACACTCACCAAAATGTATCCTATAGAATACTGAGAGGCTAGCAATTTTACGCCTGTGTTCAAGGCTTTGGAGGTCGGCATCGACCAATTCGGGATCGCCTATAAGCCTCTTTGCTCGCCTCTCAATTGAGTCCAGAACCGCAAGATGAGACTTAGCGGCACCAGCAAATATGTGTCCACAGTACTCTACACACGACCGGATCTGTGCTTTGTATAAAACAAGAAGCTGTCCCGGTGTAAAGTACTGCCGAACCTTCGCAAGAACGGCAAGCTTTGCTGCTGCTGCTGCTCTTGCTCTGGACTCAATGAACCGACCAAAGTTGAGGTTCGAGGAAATCTCTAAGCCTAACAACTGAAGCCGGTCACTGTATTCCAAGGATACATTCCGGAAAGTAGGAGCCAAGGTGAAAGGGCTCCTTTTGGCGGTGAATAGACACGTCTGCGTTTTGGTGGCGTTGAACTTGACAAGATTGGCATTGCTCCATGCGGAGACTGCCTGAAGTTTGTCATTCAAACGTTGCACCATGGCTTCTCTTTCAGACTGTACTTGATCTCGACTAGCCCGAGTACTCGGCAGATATCTTTCTACAACTGTGCTGCCGTCTGCATACCCATAGATACCGGGCTTCAACAGATCATTAATGTGCAGCAGAAACAGAGTTGCAGAAAGAACGGACCCCTGAGGCACTCCGGCATTTATTGTCAAGGGTTCCGAGGAACACCCGTCGACAACTACTCGGAGAGATCTGTGGCTCAGAAAGTCCGTTACCCAGCCGATCAGACCAGGAGATATACCGTACGCTGAAAGCTTGCTTATAAGGCTCGCATGCCAGACCCTGTCAAATGCCCTCGAGACGTCCAGAGAGACGGCGACCGCTTCTCCGTTCTTCTCGATGGCCTCGCCTAAAATGTGAGTAGCATACACTAGGAGGTCCCCAGTAGACCTATTACGGCGAAATCCGTACTGTCGGTCACTGAGGAGATCGTTACCTTCTAGGTATGCTAGTAGGCGCGAGTTCAATACACGCTCCATAATCTTGCAGAGTATGGAGGTGATTGAAATCGGTCTGTAATTGACAGGGTCGGCACAGCTGCCTTTTTTGGGCACGGGTTGCACATTAGCAAGCTTCCAGGATTTTGGCACTATTCCAGTCATGAAAGAGAGGCGATACAGACGTGTCAGTACAGGAGACAACTCAGCTGCGCATGTCTTGAGCAGAATGGCTGGTATACTATCAGGACCACTGGCTTTATTCACATCTAAACGACACAATGTTCTCCATACCTCTTTGTTAGTGATGCGGATTTCAGGCATCGAAATACCGCAGTGAGGAAGATGTGCTCGAGAAGCATTGCCAGTGTCTAGATGCGAATTATCAGCAAACAGAGAAGCAAGTACATTCGCTTTCTCTGTTGCTGTGTGGGCCAGGGATCCATCCGGCTTCAGCAGAGCAGGCAGTGAGGGTTGGCAGAAATTCGACTCGATCGCTTTCGCAAGAGACCAGAAAGCTCGACTGCCAGTTGGTCTGGCAGAGAGCTTTTCGCCATTCTTAGCGATTCGACCGAGACGAGCCTTCCGCAATGCCTTTTTGTAGGACTTGGCAGCTTGGTTAAAGGCTCTCTTCTTTATACTTACATCCGGAGTTTTGCGGCATCGAGCATCAGCCCAAATGAGGTACGCCGAATGTTTTCGGTCATGTGCATGACGACATTCGGCATTAAACCATGGGCGAGCTTTGCCACCAATGGGTACGTCAGCAAAAGGAATAAAATACTCCATTGCTTGATGCACCACATTGGTTATAGCATCCGCGCAACTCGACGGATCCAAAGAAGAGAAGCATACCTGCCGCCAAGGATAAGACGCAAAAAAGTGCCGCATCTCATCCCAATCTGCTGACTTGTATTTCCATACTTGCCTAACACCATGTGGTTCGAAAGCTGGTGGGGAATATGAAAATACAGATTTCACCAGACAGTGATCGGAGGTTCCCAAGGGGGACGTGACCTCTACACGATACCTGTCCGGATCAGTTGTCAGCAGAAGGTCCAGGCAATTGGCTGTATGGCCTACCACATCTGGAACCCTTGTCACTTGCCTCACCAGCTGAAAGAGGTCCAAGGACAACGCAAAGTTCCGCGCTTCTCTTCCAGCATGGTCGGTCTTCTGGTACGGGAACTGATAAAGATGCCGGATCCGCCGGATTACCGGATCCGTTTGCCGGGTTGCAATCCCTTCGTACATGGCTATTTTTTCTGTATCATGGCTATTCGTTCTGCATAGTTTACGCCGTAGTAGTTGAATACTACTAAACAGTAAACACCTAATACAATACACAATAACACAATAACCAGCCAACAATTCTGAACATCGCTCATTATGAACGTATGTACATTACGAGTATTGTAATAATATCTATTTAAAATATTGTTTTTATATCGTACCGTAT
Organism: Napeogenes inachia; assembly: GCA_959347355.1. Lineage (NCBI taxonomy): Eukaryota > Metazoa > Arthropoda > Insecta > Lepidoptera > Nymphalidae > Napeogenes > Napeogenes inachia. The sequence continues at coordinate 30,858,034 of OY365791.1, read as the reverse complement.
ATTAAATGTGCACAATATTATTGAGTAGTAATTTTATTGTTATTACTGATATACTATTAAAGTAGTACAAGTTATTGATTTTCCTGTCAGAAAGCTATCCTTAAGAAATATGTATTATTTATTATATTTACATAACTTATCCCGTCAGCCTCAAATGTGTGAAATAGGTATAACAAATATATTCATGAATTTACAATCTGCTACTGTACTATTAAATTTTTATTA